>JARHVA010002778.1:55000-655000 GCA_037957365.1 Torreya grandis | reverse complement strand
GACCTTTTTGTGATGCCACCTTTGAGGAGCCGTGATTAAAGAGGGAACGGCAAATACTTACACCAGCTGCTCACATGTAGATGAAGACAAGATAATCCATCCAAGGGAGTAACGTGGGCCCCAGAACATTCCAGTTGGAGAATTTCGTTGCATCGCGATTTTCTAAGGGGTCATGAGTATCGAAGGAGCTGCAGCCTTAAGTTGGGATCGGAGATATTATTTTGTATATACAGCAAATATAATAAATTAAGAAATAGCTCTTATCGTTTATGCTAGCGCTTGGCAATGCTAAGCATAATGACTATTTTGCAAATAAAATCATGATGCCTGGTTCAAGATGCACACATCACTTGTATGAGGTTAGACTTTAATATTCCCTGTTCTGAAATGTATTAAAGTTATAATGAATTTGGCTTCAGAAATAACAAGTATTTAAATAAGATCATTTATCTTTCTGTCACACTTGCATAAAAGTTCTTTTATTTTCCCAAACACTCTGCTTCTTAGAACATACACCTGCAATTAAAAGAAAACCAAACTCAGAGCAGTATAATGGCAACTGTTTGACGGAATGTCTGGACATCTGCAATAACAAAAAAATTAAAAAAAAAATTGCATTCAAAATTACCTGGGATATTTCAATGGTATCAAAGCCGGAGATCTTGCCAGCCAGTGGGATTTAGTGCGTGTTTTTAATAGCAGAAATTTTGGGACAGAATTAAGATTTTCAGCAGGTTGCATGCAATTTAATGAATTCGAAAGACAGGGAGTTTATCACTTGAAGGAGAACCAGAGGTGTAGTTCATTCTGATTCGGAAGAGGAAATCATGGGGGATAGACAAGGTGGACAGGCACAACAGGATCTTAGTATATTAGCTATGCTCAATGATTTGGCTAGGGGACAACAGCAGTTGGTCCAAACCTTAACCCAGATGATGCAAAACATGAACACCAATAATGGAAACAATGGACATAACAATGGCAACCACGGACATAATGGTAACCAGGGTGAAGGTAGCCACACTAATGCACCTTTACACACATCTAGAACAGTTAGTAGAACCACTCCCCGACCTCTAATGACTGAGTTTTTGGAGGATCAACATAGAGAGCAAGGACAACAAGGAGGTGGTGAAGGGTGGACTGATTATTTGCGGGAATATCAATCATCGGGCGAAGAATTCCAGGCCTCAATGTCCTTGGCAGAATTTTGTCGCATCAAATACAGGAAAGTACCTAGAGGAAAGAGAGGCCAAGGAAACAACAAGGATTTACAGCGTAAGGTGGGTAAGCTAGCTATTCCTAGCTATGATGGTTTAAACAAATGCACTGCTACAACTTGGGTTCAGAAGTTGGATACCTACTTTCAGTTGAATCCTATGACAAAAAGGGAAGCAATCAAATATGCAACCCTACATTTGGATGGCAAGGCTCATGAGTGGTGGTACCATGGGCTGGTGACATTAGGCCATGATAGTATTACTTCCTATGCAGATTTCACATAGAGATTGATAGACAGGTTTGATAGGAAGGACCCGGATCTAAATTTCAGGGAGTTGGCACAGCTGAAATAGATGGGATCAGTTGATACTTATATTTTAGAATTTCAGAAACTGTCGGTTATGGTTACAGATGTCTCCGAACACAAGTTGATAGGGTTGTTTATAGAGGGGTTAGCAGAGCAACTTCATGGATGGATCAAAGCATTTGATCCTAACACCCTACAGGATGTGATTAAAAGGGATAGGAACATGGAGAGTGCAGCCCCAAAGTTCAAATTCTAGCCTAAGCCTTTCCAACCTAAGAAAGATTTCAAGAAACCATTTCAAAAGGAGACTAGAAGACCTCGCATGGATGATGAGGTTCGTAGTGAACTTCAAAGGAAGAAACTGTGTTTCAGTTGCAAGGAGCCTTGGGAGCCAGGACATAAATGTTTGGGAAAAGGAAAGGTACATTACATTGAGGTAGTCTCAGATGGGGAAGAAGAGGAGGAGGATGGTGCAATAGGTACAGATGGGGCCCCTGATTATTCCAATGAGGACTCTGTTGACCTAGAGGGAGTTGCAATAGATAAGGGGAAAGAAGGTACCATTGCCACCCTTTCAGGGACACCACGATATAACTCCTTCAGAGTTCGAGGTGTATTACAAAGTCAGCGTGTTACAGTATTGATTGATAGTGGGGCAACCCACAATTTTATTGATTCTGCATTAGTGGCTAAGAGGGGATTACCAACACAGGGTTTTGAGGGCTTTAATGTGGTTGTGGCTTATGGGTTTAATATGACATGTACTAAGAAGATTCCTCAATTGAGCATTGCCCTAGGTAACTATACAGTTACAGATGATTTCTATGTAGTGGACATTGGAGACACCAATGTCATCTTGAGGGTACAATGGTTACACTTGTTGGGCAAGTATTCACAGAACTTCCAAACTATGGTGCTGAAGTTCAGGGCAGATGGCAAGAAGGTGGTTTTGAGAGGGATGACGAATAGAGCTTCTAGGATCGTGTTGGCTAAGAGGATGGAGAGCATTATTAGACATGGGAACATAGCATGGGCAGCAGAGTGCCTAATCTCTTCTAAGACTTCTATTGAGAATAGTACTCCTTACCACATTGACATTCAGCCACTATTGGAGAAACATAGTTCAGTATTTTGGGAGATTCCGCCAAATAGACCTCCAGACCGAGGATTCGAGCATGTCATTGAATTAGAGGAAGGATCTAAGACAGTTATCACTTCTCCTTACAGGCATCCTAAGAATTTCAAGGATGAGATTGAGAGGACCATTAAGGAGTTGCTCGTGATGGGTCACATTAAGCCCAGTTCCAATCCTTTTGCTTCTTTGGTTGTTTTGGTAAGGACGGAACTATGAGGATGTGCATTGACTACCGTGCACTCAATAAGAAGACAATAAAACATAGATATCCCATTCCCCGAATTGATGAGCTATTGGATGAGTTACACGGGGTGGACTACTTCTCGAAGATTGATCTTCGATCAGGGTATCATCAGATACGGGTGAGAGAGCAGGACATCCATAAGATTGTTTTCCAATGTCATTATGGGCACTATGAGTTCTTAGTTATGCCTTTTGGGCTAACTAATGCACCAAGTACCTTCCAATCCTGCACGAATCACCTATTCAATAAGCAATTGAGGAAGTTTCTTCCGGTATTCTTGGATGACATTCTCATATACAGTAGGACATGGGAAGAGCATTTGAGACACTTGGACGAGGTGTTAGGGATAAAGGAGGCTCAATCATTGTATGCAAAGGCGTTTAAGTGTGAGTTTGGATTGACAGAGATCTTTTATTTGGGGCATGTGATCAGTACAAAAGGGGTTCAAGTGCATCATGAGAAAATTCAAGCGATCATTGATTGGCCACCTCCAAGGTCATTGATGGAGCTACGAGGGTTCTTCGGGTTATGCAACGATTACAGGGGGTTCATAAAGGGTTTTTCGCATTTAGGAGCACCCTTAACCGACCTCACCAAAAAGGGAGCATTCAATTGGTCAGAAGAGGCTCAACGAGCGTTTGACAGGTTGAAGGAGGTGATGAGCTCTTGTCCGGTTCTGCCCTTACCCGATTTCACACAACCCTTCGTCCTTGAGTGTGATGCCTTAGGAGAAGGCATTGGAGTAATTTTGATGCAGAACGGGCACCCCATAGCATTTGAGAGCAGGAAATTTAGGGAGAATGAGAAACATTACTCCATCTACGATAAAGAGATGCTTGCCATAATGCATGCTTTAGCAAAATTCCGACAGTATTTGGTAGGTGGCAGATTTGTAGTCAGAACAGATCATAACAATTTGAAAATTTTCCTTGAATAGGACCTTAGTGAGCGGCAACAGAAATGGGTCAGCAAGGTGCAGGCCTATGATTTTGACATAGAGTATGTCAAAGGTAAGAAGAATGTCGTTGTTGATGCTCTTTCCAGGAGGCCTGCTATATGCTCTCTAGCAGAGATCTCAATTGATTGGAAGGCCCACCTTTTGGTGGAATATTCCAAGAACATTGCAGCTTGCGAGATCTTAGATGGGAAAACACGAGATGACAAATATAGAGTAGTGGATGATATCATCTACTACATGGGCAGAATCTTCTTGGTTCCTGAGTCTAAGTTGAAGGATAAGATCTTGAGAGCTATTCATGATACCCCATTGGCAGAACATCCCGGTTATTTCAAGACTTACAGGAAGATCAGGGAGAGGTTCTTTTGGAAAGGCCTCAAGGAGGATGTTTTGTGGCATGTGAGGGAATGCACGGCTTGTCAACAAAACAAGTCAGAGCACACTTTTCCAGCAGGACTATTGTAGCCATTACCCATTCCGAAGCAAAAATGGGAAAGTGTGTCTATGGATTTCATTACCGGTCTGTCGAAGGTACAAGGAAGAGATTGCATTTATGTAGTTGTGGATCGGTTAACCAAATTTGCTCACTTCTTCGCCATCACCACGGAGTACAAGACACCATAGATAGCAGAGTTATTCTTCAGAGAGGTGTTTAGGTTTCATGGGTTGTCGAAGAACATTGTCAATGACAGGGATAGCATGTTTCTAAGTGCTTTTTGGCAGGAACTATTCAGGTTAACTGGCATAGAGTTGACTCCTAGCACAAGTTATCACCCTTAGACAGATGGCCAGACCAAGATTGTGAATAAGTGGATTGAGGATTATCTACCTATGTGTCAGGACAACAGAGAGCATGGATTAGGTGGTTGCACTTGGGAGAACATTGTTACAAAACCACCTACCATATGTCTATTGGGATGACACCCTTCCGAGCTCTATATAGTTATGACGCTCCATTTTTGGATCTAGCATTCGAAGATAGCAAGGCTCCCAGGCCAAGGACTGAATCCAAGAGAGTCAGATTATCCTTGAGTCACTTAAGGATAATCTCTAGAGTGCCCAAAACCAGCAGAAGATATATGCCAATCGACACTGAGTAGAGAGGAGTTTTGAGGTGGGAGACTTGGTTTTCTTGCATCTCCAGCCTTACAGACAATCATCCTTGAAGAAAAGTGGTGCAAAAAAGCTTAAGCCCCGCTTCTATGGCCCTTACAGAGTTGTTCGCAAAGTGGGAGGAGTAGCTTATGAGTTAGAGTTGCCCGAACAACAGGATTCACATGTATTTCACGTTTCATGCCTCAAGAAGGCACTTGGGCAGCATCTTACTTCTTCACTAGAGCTTCCACCCTTGGATGAGGAGGGCAAATTGATCTTGGTTCCCAAGGAGATTGTTGACAGTAGAGAGAGGAGATTGAAGAGCAGAGTGGTCAAAAAATATTTGGTCAAATGGAGGGACTTACTAGTAGAGGATGTCACCTGGGAGAGAGAGCAGATCTTGCAACATCCTAATCTGCAATTGCTTGTGGGCAAGCAATTTCGGGAAGGGAGGACTGTAATGTCCCCTTCCGAGGCATGAGCCATGATGAGGCTAATTAGCCTAATTATTCCCATGAGTTAATTACGAAGTAAAAGGGAACATTTTAATTTAATTAATTAATATTATCCGTTCGAGAATATCATAAGGATAATGTTATTTAATTAAATTAATAAAGTAACTAAAGTGACTTGGTGATTATTTATGAGATATTAAAAAGGGTCACCTTAATATTATTCCCGAAATTAATTAATTATCTAAAAGCGGGAATTTGAAAAGTTAGGGTGGAATGGCTTTCAAAAGGAAAAAGTGAAGTTCATTTGCAGCATGCTTGATTATTATTATACTTGGTGAATTTGAAGAGCTTTTCGAAGTTCATAACCCTAGGACGAAAACCCTACAGGTAGCCAATTTCGGTAGTGAGACTATCTGCTCTAGCTGGACACAGAGGAAATCACTCAGGTTTGGCGATTGCAAGCAACTTATGTGTGGAAATTTGTGAAGTCTCCTTTGGAGACAAATTTCAATGTCAGAAAGTGGGCTTTTTATGAAGATTCTCCAACTATATTTCCAAAAAGAGATCGATTTATATTATGAGGTGTCATGTAATAATTGAAGACTCCAAACATATGGCATATGGTATCCTTGTCGTTTGAATTTTGTCATCAGCAATAATAAGGAGAGCTTCAACCTTTTTGTGACGCCACCTTTGAGGAGCCGTGATTAAAGAGGGAACAGCAGATACACCAGTTGCTCACGTGTAGATAAAGACAAGATAATCCATCCAAGGGAGTAACATGGGCCACAGAACCTTCCAGCTGGAGAATTTCATTGCATCATGATTTTCTAAGGGGTCGTGAGTATCGAAGGAGCTGCAGCCTTAAGTTGGGATCGGAGATATTATTTTGTATATACAGCAAAGAAGGACTAGGTGTAGAATGTGGAGTGGGTTGCTCATCAACCCGAACATCCCATCGATACAATGCATCTTTTGTGACAAGATCAAGAAGTCGGTAAGCTTTTACATCTTCACAATAGCCAACAAAAAGGCCCATGCCATACATCCGAAAACATGAAAGTCAGAAATATCATGCTTGATTCCTGACCAAGCTTCCTCATGTGTCATATTCCACACAGCCTTGTGTGGCATGCGGTTTTGGATGTAACCAGCACAATAACACAATTAATTGCCTCAACCTAATATTGTGGTCTCAAATTTTGTGAATGAAGCATACAATTTGCCATCTCTTTCAAAGTTCTATTCTCTCTAGGCTACATCGTTTTGTTGGGGCGTGTATGGCACGGTGAATTGATGTTGTATGCCATTGAAATATCCCAAACTAAATTTGGATGCAAAATGTTTTCGAAAACTGACTTCATCTACTTGCACGGATTCCGTCAAACAATTGGCACCTCTTTGTTTTGTGAGTTTGGTGTAAGTTTACTGATTTGGAATAGTTTGATAATGATTCATTCATGTTTTACAATGTTCTTCATGAAACCAAGATTCACAACAACCATATCCAATGATAAAACAAGAACAATGATATAAATCTAATTATTTGCATTTAGATTATGTTGATACAAAAATACATCGCCCAACTTTGGCACTATAGCAATGACAATATAATATAGAGACTCTTGTTAATACTTCAGCACTGTAAAGAGATTACGAACACAACATATCAGACCTGGGCATAGTTGTTGTCTTCCTCACGAACTCATCGCAACTCCTCTAGTCTCTTGTCACTACCTTTCTAAACATCACGCACCCTCCAAACCATGCAACAACACCCATGACCAGGCAATGAAGGATGGAATAGCCTTAAACAGCCATGTTTGGAATAATAAACAGCAGATAATAAATCGACCCAATTCATTCAATGAAAAATATTCGTTAATCTGCAAATTTGTCTTGCAAGAAGACTTCACAAATTTGCAGATATCGAGCACCTATGAAAGATTTGAGTAATCTTTCCAACTCCAGCTAGGGTGGGATCGTTTCATCACCGAAACCAGAAAACCCTAAACCGGGAACTCCGTTCTCCAAATATCAATATGAGAAAATAATGTGCGTGTGTGAGAAATGAGCCTCCAAATCCTCTTTTATATTTCTCACTTAATTTCCCGCTCAAACAATATAAAGTGACTTTATAAAGTTACCTTTTAATATTTCACTTAAAGTCACTTTACAATATATTTAATTAATCAATTAACATTACCTTTTTAACCATTGCTTCTCCCACCAACTAATCTTAAATAATTAAATAAATGAATTCCCTTATTTTGCCTTTAGCCTTCGGGAATCAAAAGGTTAAACTAGCATTTGGGTGATCATAAAAGAGGGAACATTGCAGTCCTCCCTTCCCGAGATTGCTTGCCCTCAAGCAATTGCAAATTGGGATGCTGGAGTATTTATTCTCCTTCCCAAGTTGCGTCCTCTGCTAGCAAGTCTCTCCACCAGGTCAAATATTCCTTAATCACCCTGCTCCTCAATTTCCTCTCTCGAGTATCAATTACCTCCACAGGAACCAACACCAAGTGCCCCTCCTCATCCATCGGAGGCAAATTTGATGATGAAGTACCTGCTGCCCTAGTGCCTTCTTGAGGCACGAAACGTGAAACACATTATGGATCTTGCTTTTCTCTAGCAACTCCAACTCAGGCTACTTCCCCCACCCGTCTGGTAATCCTGTAAGGGCCATAAAACCGTGGTTTCAATTTCTTTGCACCACTTTTCTTCAATGAAGACTGCCTGTAGGGTTGTAATTGTAGGAAAACCAAGTCCCCTACCTCAAAGTTGCGCTCAACCCTGTGCCTATCTACATAAATCTTCTGTTGATTCTGCACCACCTGTAAGTTCTCCTTGAGAGCCTTAAGAATATCCTGGCTCTCCTGAATCCAATCCTTGGCTTTGGGAGCCCTGCTATCCCCAAAAGCCAAATCCATGAATGATGGTGCATCATATCCATACAATGCACGAAAAGGTGTCATACCAATGGACATGTGGAAAGTGGTGTTATATCGATGCTCTCCTAGATGCAACCACTTAACCCATGCTCGTTGCTGCCCCAAGACATAATTACGCAGGTATCCCTCAATCCACTTATTCACATCTCAGTTTGGCCATCCGTCTGAGGGTGATAGCTCATGCTCAGGGTCAATTCAGTGCCTGCTAATCGAAACAACTCCTGCCAAAAAGCACTAAGAAACCGGTTGTCCCTATCACTAACTATAGTCTTAGGCAACATGTGGACTCTGAAAAACAAATCTGCCACCTGTGGTGCCTTATACTCTGAAGAAATAGCAAAGAAATGGGCAAATTTTGCTAACCAATCCACCACAACATAGATACAATCCCTACCATGCACCTTAGGTAAACCAATGATAAAATCCATGGATATGCCCCCCACTTCTACTCAAGGATGGGCAACAGCTGCAACAACCCTGCAGGATGGGTATGCTCAAACTTGTTCTATCGACAAGTCACACACTCCCTCACATACCATAACACATCACTTTTGAGGCCCTTCCAAAAGAACCTCTCTCTAACCTGTCAGTATGTTTTAAAGTATCCCTGGTGTCCTGCTAATGGAGCGTCATGTGAAGCCCTCAAGATTTTCTCCTCGAGCCTGGATTCCGGCACTAAATAAATCCTATCCTTATATTAGATCATATCATCCACCACTCAGTAACGATCATCCTGGATCTACCCATCCATCAACTCACAAGCAAATATGTTCTTAGAGTACTCCACCAAAAGATGAGACTTCCAATCTGAAGAAATCTCTATAAGTGAGCAAGCCACTGGTTTCCTGGAGAGGGCATTTGCAACAACATTCTTCTTGCCCTTCAGGTACTCAATGTCAAAGTCGTAGGCCTGTATTTTGCCGACCCACTTCTGTTGTCTTTCGTTCAAGTCTCTCTACTCCAGGAAAAACTTAAGGCTGTTGTGGTCAGTCCTGACCACAACCCTCACCCCAACAAGATACTGCCTGAACTTCGCCAATGCATGCATAATGGCAAGCATCTCCTTATCATAGATAGAGTATAGTCTCTCAAGCCCTCTCAACTTACAGCTCTCGAAAGCAATCGGGTGTCTGTTCTGCATCAACACAACTCCTATGCCCTCACCCGACGCATCGCACTCCAAAACAAAAGGCTGAGTGAAGTCTAGAGTGTCAGTACCAGACAACTGCTCATGACCTCCTTGAGCTTGTCAAAATCTCTCTGACTATCCTCTGACCAACTGAAAGCCCCTTTCTTCGTAAGATTTGTCAATGGTGCACCTGACTGTGAAAACCCCTTGACAAAGCGCTTGTAATAACTGCATAACCCGAAGAATCTACACAACTCAATGACTTAGGGGGTGGCTGATCAATAATCACTTGGATCTTCTCTGAATGAACCTGTACCCTGTGCACTGATCACATGACCCAAGTATAAGATCTCCTTCAACCTAAACTCACACTTTGAGGCCTTAGTATACAATGACTGCTCACCCATGTTGCCCAATACGGCAATACCTCATCCAACTGCCTCAAGTGGTCCTCCCATGTTTTACTATATATGAGGAGATCATCAAAGAATACCAATAAATACTTACGCAACTCTTATTGAATATATGGTTCATACAGGACTGGAAAGTAGCAGGTGTGTTAGTCAACCCGAAGGGCATGACTAAGAACTCATAGTGCCCATAATGGCACTTGAAAGTTGTCTTATGTATGTCCTACTCTCGAACCCTGATCTAGTGGTATCCGGATCGAAGATCAATCTTCGAGAAATATACTGCGCCATGCAACTCATCCAAAACTTCATCGATCCTGGGTATTGAATACATGTTCTTATAGTTTTCTTATTTAGTGCACGATAGTCTATGCACATCCGCAACCTCCCATCCTTCTTCTTAACCAAGACTACAGAAGAAGCAAATGGGTTGGAGCTAGGTTTGATATGGCCCATGTCTAACAGCGCCTTAATTGTTTTCTCTATTTCATCCTTAAATTTCTTAGGATGACGGTAGGGAGTAGTTATGACTAGCTTAGCTCCCTCCTCCAACTCAATAGTGTGCTCAAAGCCTCTATTAAGTGGCCTCCATGGAGGAATCTCCCCAAAAACCCTGTCATGGTTACTCAACAAGGATTGAATGTTTACATGGTAAGGCTGAGCACTGTTTAAAGTCCCCTTGGATGTAATCAAGCACTCTATTGCCCAAGCAACATCCCCATCCCTGAATAACCTCTCCATCCTCTTAGCCGACACTACCTTAGCCGAACCATTAGCCATAGCCCTCAAAACCACCTGTTTACCATCTACTGCCCTGAACTTCAGCTCCATTGTTTAGAAGTTCTGTGAATACTCCCCTAATGAGTGAAGCCACTGAATCCCTAAGATGGCATTGGTATCCCCTATGTCAGCCACATAAAAGTCATTTGTCAAGGTGTAGTTACCTAGTGTCACACTCAAGAATCTTCTGTGTGCATGTGATACTGTAACCATCCGCTACCATCACAGTAAAACCCTCAAATTCCTCTATAGGAATACCTCTCCTAGTCACCAAAGTAGAGTCTATAAAATTGTGGGTAGCTCCACTATCAACTAAAACAGTGACCCTCTATCCCTGCAATACCCCTCTAACTCTGAAGGAGTGAAATCTAGGGGCTCCAGACAAAGTGGCAATAGTCCCACTCTGAATCTCCTAAGGTGTTTGCTCCTCGTTTGAATCACTATGCTCGATGCCCTGCACCTATTCCTCTTCCTCCTCACTCTCACCATCGGAAATCACATCTATATAGTGTACCTTCCCCTTACCCTTGCATCTGTGTCCAGGTTCCCAAGGCTCCTTGTAGCTAAAACATAATTTCATTCTCCTCAATTCTCTCTGAGCCTCATCATCCAACCTATCATTCTTGGGCCATTCTCTCTGGAAGGGTTTCTTATCCATGTTTTTCTGGGGAATAAAAGGCTTGGAAGGAAATTTACTCTTCGAGGTAGAATCCTCCATGTCTCGTGCCCTAGTGATAGCATCATGTAGTGAATCAGATTTGAAGGCTTTAATCCAACCACGAAGTGGCTCAAATAAACCCTGAAAAAAAAGAACAGACAACCTGTATTCCGACACATCAATAACCATGATTGACAACCTTTAAAACTCTGAGATATATGCCTCTAATGTCCCTGTCTGCTTGAGTTGTGCCAGCTCTCTGAAATGCAGCTTTGGGTCCTTTTTGTCAAATCTGTCAATCAACTTCTGAGTGAATTCGAGGTATGAAGTGATGCTCACATGACCCAAAGTAACAAGCCCATGGTACCACCACTCGTGGACCTCACCATCAAGATGTAGAGTAGCATATTTGATGGCTTCAATCTCCATCATGGGGTTAAGTTGGAAATAGGTATCCAACTTTTGGACCCAAGCTCTAGCTGTGCATTTGGAAGATCCATCAAATGAGGGTATTGACAACTTCCCCACTTTCCTCTAAAGGTCCTGATTCTGATTACCCCTATTATTATCCTTTGGCCTATTCCTGTACTTGATGCCACAAAAGTCCTGAAGAGACATAGCTGCATGGAACTCATCCCCGAGAGCCTAATACTCTCTCAAATAATCTGCAAATCCTTCAACTTGTCCCTGCTGTCCCTGATTTCCAGCCTGCTGTCCACCAAGAAATTGAGGCATAAGGGGCCTAGGAGTTGTCCTACTCGCCGCCCTAGTGTTGCTTTGCACCGGAATGTGAGTGTTACTTCCTTCTCCCTAATTTCCATTGTTACCCACCTCACCATTGTGACCATTAGTGCCTCATGTTCCATTATTACCTGTGTTATTTTGATTACCTTGGTTGTTGGTGATGAACTATGTGAGCAACTGAACCAACTGCTATTGACCTCTAGCAAGGTCATTTAAAATATGCATTACACTATTTTCTAGTTGTTCTCTTCTATCTCCCATGTTTTCCTCTTCTGAATCTAAGACACCCAACTGTTGCCTCCTTCCGTAGGTTATTATTCACTGTTATCTAGATTCATATATCACACCCAAAACGCATCAAACTAAAAATTGTATCAAAAAATTTCTGCTAAAACGATGAGGCCTTAAATCCCACCAGCCGGCAAGATCCCCAGCTTTGATACCACTGAAGACTGGCTGTCAAGTCAAAAGCCTGGACTAATGACTTCCTCTTCCAAGTCACACTTAAACCAGTCACGAAGGACCATAAGGCTTTACGCAGATGATCTAGACACGTCGCTACTGGAACCCCTCGAATAGGGTGGGTCCCATACCCCACCGAATAGGAAGGGACATCACAGCGATGCTCAATACAAAAATCATGGAAGGCATTACTATCATATTCACCCCCATTATCAATGTGTATCTTTTTGAGTGGAAGGGATTGTTTTTCTACAAAGGCTTTAAAAGCCTTGAAGGTCTCAAAAACTTCACTTTTTAGCTTAAGAAAACATACCCAAGTTCGTCTAGTGTAGTCATCAAAGAAAATGAGTGCATACTTAGCTCCCAAAAAGGAGCAAGTTGGAAATGTCATCAAATCACTATGTACCAACTCTAGTGGTGCTTGTGCACGTGTGGCATTTCCTTCCGGAAATGGGTCTTGATGTTGTTTGCCAAATAGATATCCAGGACACACTCCATCAATACAAGAGACCTTTGGAAGGCCATGTACAAGATTTTTAGCAATCATTTGTTGCATATATCTATAGTTCAAGTGCCCTAGCCTCTTATGCCACAACTTGCTCATTGAATCACCATGAGCAACAAGAGATGAACCAAAAGGAGGAGACTCAACTATCAAAAGTATAGAGCCTCGCACTATGATCCACTACCCCTGTAGCTACAATCTCTTTAGGATCTTTACATTCTCTTATTACAACATTATGTGGAGTAAACTCCACAGTTTTGCCAACACCTAAATCACAAATTTGATATATAGAAAGAAAATTATAAGATATTTTGGGCTTGACTCGGCTTGCATTGATACTAACGGCCACGCCAACACCACACGCCATTCAACCCACAATAGTTGTCCTACACAGCTGGTTTCTCCCTTGCTGCCATTTGACACTCTCTACGTGCAAGCAAAGTGCTACAAAGCATTTTTTAGGCATTTCGGAGTATATAAAAGGTCAGTTCATTTTTTTAAATTTCAAAAGCCATTTTTTAAAGTTAAATAAGCAATTTGTGTATAATTTCTTTTGAAACGATTCATGGCAGAGTTGCCTATACTTATTTTGCTAAAACTTTCTTAAACAAGTGATCAGGGGTTCAACCCCATCCACTCCAAGTGATAAAATTTTGATAAAGGAGCACTTTGTTTATAGTTAGTGGAGAACATTTAAAAGGGGCTATTCTTTTAATAGTGGTATTTTTTAAGAAATTGTAATTTTGTAGAGGCATTTGTAAACAAAACAAGATGTTACTTTTTCTGTTTAAGAGGGAGTATTATTTTTCATCGACAGACGTAAAATTGTAAAAAAGGGGGAAATTTGTGACGAACGTTTGTATAGAGAGAATTTTTTCTAGGAGGGTAATGGCTAGGCTTTTTTTCTCCATACCCTCTTCTTCTTTGGGAATGGATTCTCGTTTGTTCGAACCTCTCAACACCTCCAACAACCATGTCTAGAAGCCTAAAATGCAGCAGTTCCTCCAGTCTAAAGGCTTGTGGAGAATAGTCGATGACACAGTACTGACGTTCACGTCAAAGGACAAGTATGCCTATTAATGCAAATAGGACGAGGGCATTTGACTTATCGGTTTCAACGTTTCAAACAAGGTATGGCTAGGCTTTTTTTCTCCACGTCCTCTTCTTCTTTGGGAAAGGATTCTTGTTTGTTCGAACCTCTCAACACCTCCAACTACCATGTCTAGAAGCCTAAAATGCAACAGCTCCTCCAGTCTAAAGGCTTGTGGAGAATATTCGATGACACAGTGCCGACATTCACGTCAAAGGACAAGTACGCCTATTAATGCAAATAAGATGAGGTTGTTGGACTTATCAGTTTCAACGTTTCAGACAACCTCCGATTCCACATTGCAAATGCTAAAACGCCAAAAGAGGTATGGGACAAGTTCAAACAACTATTTGGCAAAGTAAATGAAATTAAAATGTTGCAACTTGATGCAGAATTGTGTACACCCTCGCCCTCTGACTTTCCCTCCATACAAAATTTTTTTGCTAAAATCAAATTTCTTAGGTCACAATTTAAAGTTGGTGATAGAGATAAGGAAGACAAAGAGTGTATTTTTTTTATTGTCAAAATTGAAAGGCCCATATAGTATCTTTGCTTCTACTTTTTATACCACAATGGATGCATTTGGTGATGAGTTTAAATGGCCTACTTTTGAGGTTATTTATGAAAGACTTGCTAGAAAGCAAAGTAAGTTGATGTCCCTAGATGCTCTACCTAGTCCTAGTCATGCACTAGTTGTTAATTCCTCAAAAGGCAAACCTCCACCTAAGCCTAAGCCTAAGCCAAACACAGTGCCTACAAACAAACCTCTAGAATCTACCTCCTAGTCTCTTAGACCTTCTAAATCTATTAAGCCTAAACAACAATTTAGACGAAAGAAGTATGACCCTTATGGATTTTGTGGAGAAAATCATCCTCAAAATGGTGGTTTTAAGAAAATGGAAGCTTTAGAAACAACCTTAAAACAACATAAGATTTATGCTCCTTTAGCCTTTTCGACAGGGAAAGGGAAAGCACTTCTGCTAAGGCTTTATCTGCAGCACATGATAATTGGATCTTTGATTCAGGTGCTTTACACAATCTCACTCGTTCTCAGGATCTTCTTTCTTCTCTTCTTGATTGCAGTACTTCACAGATTGTGGGCAAATCCTCAAGAGTTGAAGTTTTGGGCTCCGACACAATTGAGATGCAGGATGGATGCATTAATAATGTATTACTTGTACCCAAAATCTCTTCTAATCTTCTTTATGCTATCAAATTTGTAATTCAGGTGTAAAACTATGGATTTTACTCCACATAATGTTGTAATATGAGCATTTAAAGATCCTAACAAGAGAGTGATCAATGCCATATTCCTTTATATCTATTTTTAGCAGGAGATGAACAATCTAAAAATAGAAAATGGGGCAATTCAACTTGGAATCTGAAAAGTCACTGACAAGTGTTCCCCCAAGCAATTGAGAGGTTTTGTCGTGGACCTGGAAGTCATAAAAATATAAAAAATAATATTACTATTTTTGATATTTTTATATGTTTTTTTATTTTGCATTTTTTGAGGCATTTTGGATCATCATTTGGCCTCGAAACTTTACCAAAATGCCCTAAATAGTTTGCAAAGACATGTAATTAGGTCATCTAAACTAGTTTCCAACACATCACAATTTCATGTTTGATCAAAATTGGCTAGGAGATATGACCCCAACAAGTGAAGAACTAGTGATATACTAGTTTTTTTCCATATTCTGCTCAAAAGACCATCCCAAACTGCCACTTGGATCACATGGGACAGTCATTCAAGTCAATACACTACCCACTCATTCAAGATTTGTCTAGCCTCAAATCTATAGGCCTATTGATGTCATCTGACAATCATGTAACTATATAGGTCAACTGAAAAAGCAATTTTAGCCCATAATCCACTCCAAGTAGCTCCAAATATAAGTCGTATCATATGGCATCTAACAGCTCTCCATATCTACTTTTTTCGAATATGACATCCTTTTATCATGGCAAGCCTTTAATCCTTCACATAGTCTCATTAATAACCTTAAGACTTCCCTTAATCTTTCACAATGTGTTTATTCATTATATCTTTTATTTACCTCAAGGGTCATTAAACTAGGCCTTTTTCTAGTCATGAAGGCTATTGATTCCCATTTTATTTCACATGTTGGATAGAGATCATACTTGTTAATTTTAGTAATACATATCATGTGCGTGAAGAAATCATACATATCAGGGGATGTACGGCCATGGACCATTCAAAATTCTGGGGAATGCTGAAGGAAATGGCAAAATTAAGGATTCAGAAAGAACAATGGACCTGCTTTGCCAAACCTGAATATTAATGTCTTGTTAGAGGTAGAAAATATCGATCTGGAAGCTCTAATGGCAGAAGATGGTGACATTGGTATTGGACAAGTGTATAACCCGGTGGCGGAAATCAGCTCCCCCAAGCAGGCAACTTAATTTCCAATTTTGTCTGCAGGTGGAGTTTGGTCAAGGAAGAATTTTTGCTTGCAAGCTTACTATATGATATCACCAGGTCGATAATAGCACGAAGTATGGTATCCAGTTGGGTAAAAAATAAACAATGCTTGAAGAAGGAAATATGTTGGTTTAGATATCAGTGGAGGAGACATCTTGGAAGGTTAAAGATTCAAGTTTTAAGCTATATCCCTGTGTTGCTCCTAGCTGTCCAGTGTTTCCAGAGATTGGAGTTTCAAGCTCTGGCGTTTTTATCTCCCCTGGTGATCAGTCTCGAGACTGATGATTGACAATCTACAGCTTCTCATAGGGGCGATTTCGACGACTACTTGTGCAGACAAGATAACCTTCAAACCAATGTGAAGCTAGAAAACAAGCTATAGATGCTCAAAATGGATAAAATATTTGCGCTTGAAAATGATGTTACACGCTTTTTAGGAAATGAATAGTACTTAGAAAAATAGTGAGTGTTAAAGACAGATTATTGCAAAACTCAAAAAATTACTAGCTAGACTACATGAACTCCCCAAAATGTTAAACATTGTAAAATATGAGAAGGCATTAATAACCATATTAGAGACTACATAATTCCAGACAACCCACAAAAAATAATTAAAGCGATAGCATTAGCCCTCAAGATGAAAAACTCCAAGTAACTCTTCAAATTCCAAGTAAACCTTCAACCCACAAATTCAACACAATAGGGAAAACTACCACAAAAGAAAACATCAACCAACACAGAAGAGAAAATAATCAACATAGAAGAGAGAATAATGAACATAGCAATCACAAAAAACCCAGAAATGAGAGCAAACCTCATTGTTCTAAATATGACAGACACCAAGAAATGACAAAAGTCAATCTCATAAAAAGCAATTTAGTATACAAAGACAAAAAATAAATCAATCATCTTACAATTAACAAGAACACATTGAGCAATTTCAATCAACCAATGTTTTCTTCACTTTCATAAGGTAAACGCGCAGAAATCTCTACTTGTTAAAAAAGTAAACAGAAAAGAAAAGTAGTCCCCACATTTGCCTAGCATATACAAACTAAACATTGATGGTGCTTCCAGGGATAACAGGAGCAGACTATATTGTGAAATGATAAAGGGGACTGTTGACTTTTTAGGTCTCTTTTAGTGCATGGTCGGTTCAGATGGTAGGATGTCAGTTCAAGATGATTCTTTTCACAATCCATCATAAAACCAGATGAAGATTATGCAAATCCCAAGGATATAGTAAATGTATATGTGCTCAAAGAGGCTCATCAAGCATCTCAAAGCATGGAATACAGTTGGAGACATTCCCTTAGAAAAGTGCAATCTCTTTTAGTGATTATCATTAACGAGATCATGTGCAAGGCTTAGTGGGGTGACATCTTTGTTTAAGTGGTGGCATCTTTCTTTAAGTGTGGTGACATCTTTCTTAAAGTGATTGGCACCTTTCTTAAAATGATTGGCATATTTCTTAAAGTGGGGTGGCATCTTTCTTAAAGTGATTGGCATTTATGACAAACATGTGCAAGGCTCTAAATGGAGCAAGTTATGTCACTTCAAGGCATGTTTTGGTCAGAGTCAAAGACCTTTTGGTACAGTAGACCTAGTAGAGGATCTAATCATGCCAAAGACCAAGAATAAGACAAATCAATCACCTTTTTACCATGTCCAAGAGAAAGTGGCGAGTTGAGAGGCCTTTAAGACAAATGGACTAGGCCTTTTTAAAGAACATAGCAACATGTCATGAGATTTTGACCAAATCCACATCATCAAGGAGACAACTAGAGTGGAGATAGGGTGGCTTACTCTCCATTACGCTGAGCATCCTACAAAGGTCCACATGAACAAGTCAAAAGCATTGATGAGGTAGTGGAGGCTTGATGTTTTCCAACTACTTGGTCTCTTTCTCACACATGCCCGAATTAATAAAGGTAGTTGGGGAAATTATTGTCTTCTTCTCTGTCACTCCTCGTATTCTATAAATATGAATCAAAAAAGACTCTTTGGGAGCCCACTTCTTTGGTGTACAAAACTCTGCCCTTTTTTAGGATTGTAATATTGGCTTATGCCTTGAATTATCAATAAAAGATTGAAATTTCCCTCTTTCCTCTTGCTGTCTCACTGTGCGTTTTGAGTTCCAGTTGCATCTTGAAGATTTCAGTCTCTTTTGATTCATTTGAGATCAATTGTAGATGCATTTCAGTATTTTTTGGCTCACTTTGAAGAAGATTGTCGACATTACAGCCCTTTTGCAAACTGATGTCTTCATAATACCTCTGTTCTAGCATGTTTGTGAGAGTTTTACAGCTAAAAATCAGTCTTTTAGAGGTTTTCTTGTGCAGTTTTAGCAAGATGAGGAGCTCTCTAAACTCAATGCATCACCATTTTGTGAATTTCAGTTACTTCTACTCCCTTTTCCATGATGGAATCATATTATAGCTGTAAATAAGTCCATTTTAGTAGTGTTTTAGGGTTGCAGCCAATCTTGCATCAGGTGCACTTAATTTAGGAAGAAAGTTGGCCTTCTCCGGAGGTTCATCCCAAGGAGCCAAGGTCCCACACCTTGGAGATGTTCCCGTTGTTGCACTAAATCATCTAACTGAATCAAGTGGGTGCAAGATTCAGGTAACAACAGTTTCTGGCACGCCCAGTGGAACCATTTATTTATCAAATTTAAAGATTGCAGCTGAAGAAAAGGTGTTGTTCACAACAGTTGCATACATTGGACACATATTTGAGAAGCACATGGCAACTCCGTTGGCTAAAGAATTCAGAAAATTGATGCTCCTACATGCCAAAAGTTCAAACAAGAGCTTCCACAAGAGGTAAGAGCGTTGCATTTTTTGAGCTATCTTTATCTACCCCCAAAAGAAGAAGGTTTTCAAGGCTATCAATACCTTACTCCATAATACATTCTAGAAGAGTCCTTACACCTGCTGCTAGTAGTCTCAACCAGCCTAGCCCAAGAGTTGTCTTCCCCTTTGCCATGGCAATTCAGAGGAACCAAATTTTTGTGGCCTTTAATGAAGTCCTCTTGTTTTAGGCCAACATGATGATATACCAGCTTCAACCTTAAAGAGTCTATCTTATTTTACTGGAGAAAACAGCACTACCCCAGTTGAACATATCCAAGATATTGCAAACCTTTGTTTGGTCTATAATATCACCCAAGACAATGTTGCAGTCAGACTTTTGGCCACCTCATTCAAAGGCAAAGCTTTACAATGGTATAGAGGTTTACCTCCCAATTCAATTCACAATTGGGATGAGTTAGGAGCTGCCCTATGCAGACAATCTGAGGACAAGGGCGACCACTTGTCACTAGTTGAACAGTTGACTGCAATCAAGAGGGCTCACCATGAGTTTGGGTGATTTTAATTTCAAATTTCAGAAGACTTGGGATAGGATCCCGCCATTAATAAAGCCCTCTTCTAATACCACTCTTTTGTATTTTTTGAGAGCTCTTAACAGTGACATTACTGTTATGATTCAGTTTATGGGAGGAACCATTCTACTAGATGCCTATGACATTGCAATAAGGGAAGAAAATTGCTTAATTCAAGTCGGTAAGATAGCACCCAAGCCTCCATTGTCATTATTCCCTGAATTTCATCCTAATCAGCGATCCAATCTGCCTAGTTTGGAACCCATACCAACTATAACCAGCCAACAAATCGTCCCTTCCATACCCTCTAATGAACTACATGAGGTCAAAACCCTATTGCACACTTTTGGCAAGGAATTGGTTAATCTTAAGAGGCAGCAAACGCAGTTTAGCAGACCATGTCGGACCTTTAATCAGCCTAATAGACAGTCATACCCAAGTGGCATGCAAGGGCAAAGCCAAGCCATCCAAGCAACACAAATGAATGTGTGTGATCCTAATGCTGCCAGCTCCTCTAAAACCATTGTTCCAGTCCAAAATAACCTTGTGCAAGATTATGATTGGTGCTTTCCATGTGCTCAGCCCCATAACCAAAATGCATGCCCCAATGGAGTCCTTAATCAAGCACTCATGGTCCAAAGCATAACTTCATCCCAAGGGCAGCAAGCTGAGTTAAACACGCAAGGGAAGCAAGTCCAAGAACAAGTGCAAGATGAGCCTACATTGTTGAATTGGCAAGAGGCTAATTTTTGTGGGATCAATCAGGCTGAACCATTAGACAAGAGCCATAATCCAATGGCATACAATTCAAGGACAAAGAAAGGAGCATTAGAAGGGGATTTATCTTCTTCCATGGCCGGTCAAACTTCCTCTCTACAAGTTCAACATCAAGGTGTTGCTGCTAAAACCTCTGAAATGCATGCGAATCAGGTTGAAAAGAGGGACAATCAGCCAAGAAATCAGTTTCAAACAAGCCAATGGTTAAAAGAAGATACTGCCGTTAAAAAAGCACATTCAAAGGTTGGTCATACTCCATTTAATATTGTTGAGCAAATGAAATAGACTAACTTGAATGTCGCCATGTGGGAGGCATTATCTATTCCAGCTCAAAGGGACTTGCTACAAGAAGCACTAAAGAGTTTCAATCAGTCTAATAGTACATCAGCCAAGGGGACAGCAATTCCTATCAGCCTATGCTGACCAAAAGAAGAAGAGAAGTCAAGGAAAATCAGTAAGCCGCCTCCCTTCTACATCTCCCTCATTATTGGTAAGCATCTTGTCCACAATTGCATGATTGATTCAGGGGCTAGCAGTTTTGTTATGCCCAAGAAGATTGTTGATATGTTGGGCATAGAATATACACCAGTCATTTAAAGAGTTGTTCAATTAGATGGTACTGTTGTTAAAACAGTAGGTGTCATTAAAAACTTGAATCTTACCCTTCATGCATGTCCAAGTCTTTCCATTTTGCAAGACATTTCAGTCATTGACCTCTGTCCTTACTTTGCCATATGCCTTTCTAGAGATTTCACTGCAAAAATGGGGGATATTTGTCTTTTGATTGATCCCATATGCTTCTTAGGACTATATGGGACAAAGATAACCATCAAGGCTGAACCTATCTCCAAAAACCATATTGAACTTTATATGCCTAAGCCAATTAATATGAATTGTACCATGCATGATGTAGAAGAGGATGACATTCTTCATAAGGCTACGACTTTGAAAGAGGTTCCAGATAGTTTGCTTGATGATTGGGCAAGATCACGTTGTGAACTTGATCCATATGATCATTTGGAAGAAACAGGGTTAGGCACTCATTGTATACATGAAGAAAATTCAGTTATAACTAACCTTGTGAAGCCATAGGAGGATCTTGATGGGACATGGCAGTTGTATTTTGATGGTTCAAGGAGCAAAAATGGTGTCGGTGCTAGAGGTTTTATTAATCTCTACTCAAAAAGAGAGATTTCTTTGCATTTAGGCTTCAGTTCAGCTATACAAACAATGTATCTGAGTACGAAGCACCGATCCAAGGTCTCCAATTGATGCAAAAGAGAAGAATAAAGGTGTTATAGGCATTTGGAGATAGTGAGCTCATTATGCATCAAGTTAGGGCTCAAAGTGCAGCCAAGAATGACTTGTTAAAGGCCTACAAACACAGAGTATGGGACTCACTTGAAGATTTCGATGCCTTCAACATCCAAGTGGTGCCAAGAACTCAAAACAAGGATGTTGATAGGCTTGCAGCAATTGGCTCCCAATATGATATTCCTCTAGACATTACAAAAAGTTCAGATCAGCGTGTTAAGCTGTTTTTAGACTAGGTGTCCTAGATAATGCAACCAGCTGGTCATCAAGTCTTTGAAAATGATGAACAAATTGTTCATTTTCTGCAAGAGGAGGCAGAATTTTCTGCCAAAAATTAGCCAAAACTTCAAGAGCAATATGGTGATCAAATCATCCAACGGAAAACTAACAAGTTGCCAAAGGGATTGATCACTTTGGAGAGTATCTTTGACTTGGATGATCAGCTCAAGAGGGAAAAAATGAATGTGACTATCAAGGAAGAAGAATTTGAAGAAGTGGCCGTCATAAGGGGCAAGCTCTTGAAGCTTGGAAAGGTATGCTCTAAATCTGAAAAGAAACTTTCATTGACCTTTGCCAAAAGTATGATGATGTCTTTGCTTGGAGTTATGAGGACCTTAGGGGTTTTGATCTAGGTCTAACTAAACATACCATTGAATTAAACCCCAATGCCAAACCCATTAGACAAAAACAAAGGCCAATAAATCCCAATATTGAGTCCTTGATGAGGAAAAAATTAACCAAACTCATAGAGGCCAACATAATTTTCCCTATCAAGCATTCCTTTTGGCTAGCAAATCTCGTTCCAGTTAGAAAGAAGAATGGAGAGATTACGCTATGTGTTGATTTTAGAGACCTAAATAGAACCTATCTCAGGGATCATTACCCTCTTCCATCCATGGAACAAATTCTGCAAAGAGTAAGTGGAGCTGAAAGATTTTCCCTTCTAGATGGGTATTCGAGGTACAATCAAATCCTAGTCCAAGAATTTGATCAATTCAAGGTACTTTTCACAACAAAATGGGGGGCCTATGCTTATAAGAAGATGCCCTTTGGGTTGACTAATGTTGGTGCAACCTTTCAAAGAGCAATGGATATGGCCTTTAAGGGTCTTATAAATAACATGGTTTTGGTCTATTTGGACGATATCACTGTTTATTCAAAGCATGCACATGAACACTTGGATCATCTGAGAAAAATATTTGTTAGATGTAGGGAATTTGGAGTTTCTCTTAAGCCCAAAAAGTGTGTGTTCATTGTTCATGACGGCAAGTTATTGGAGCACATAGTCTCAAAGGATGGACTTGCTATTGATCCATAAAGGGTGAATGCTATAGTGTATCTCTCTCTCCCAAGCGAAGGGTCTCCAAAGCTTCTTGGGAAGGATCAACTTTGTAAGGAGATTCATATCAGACTTTGCTACCTTGGTTAAGCCTCTCACCTCTATGCTCAAGAAGAATACATTTTTCAGCTGGTCAGAAGAAGGTAAGGATAGTTTTGAAAGAATCAAGCAAGCAATCTTTCAAGCTCCCACTCTCATGAATCCCAACTATGACAAAGATTGTATCCTTTATGCTTTTGGAGGAAACGAGAGCATTTCGGCCATCCTAATTCAGCAAAACAATGATCAAATGGAGCAGCCAATAGCCTTTTTCAGTCAATCACTAAAGGACTACGAATCAAGGAATAGTTTTGTTGAGAAGCAAGTTTTTGTTGTTGTAAGAACTCTTAAGAAATTTAGGCACGTGAATTTAACAATAAGATTCAGCTAATGGTGCTTTATCTAAGTGTGAAGGAGTTCCTTTTGAATAGGGATGTAAATGAGAAGAGGGTTGGATGGATCACAAAAATAATGGAGTATGATGTGCAAATTAAAATCACCAAGCTTGTGAGACATAAAGGGCTGTGTGAGCAACTTGCAACAAACCTAGAGGCTGATAAGAAGACCATATCCCTGTTGCAAGAAGACCAATCAACTCCTACTCATCCTCCTAACAGCTGGATTCAAGACATAGTTGTTTCCTTGCAAACACGTGAGTACCCTAAAAACTTTGACAAGACCAAAAGGAGACATTTCAGATTGCAATCTTTATCATATGTTCTTGTTGATGGAGTGTTCTTCAGAAAAGATTTAAATGGAATTCTCCAAAGGTGCATTGAAGAAAATCAGATCAACAAAGTACTTGAAGAATTTCATGATGGTCCTTCCGAAGGACACTTTTCACCGAGAACCACAACTACAAAGGTCATGAGAGCAGGCTATTATTGCCCTGATTTGTTCAAGGATGCACACAAATGTGTGAGCAGTTGTAAAAAAATGTGCATATTTTTCAAGTAAATAGAGGTTGGTAGCCTTTCCCTTCATCCAATACAAGCTGATCAACCCTTTGTTCAATGGGATTTGAATTTAATTGGTATAATTAATCCTCCAAGTGTTGGACAGAAGTGGATCTTGACAGCTACAAACTACTTCACAAGGTGGATCAAAGTAGTGGCATTGAAGGAGGCAAATAAGTCTTCAATCTTAGACTTCTTGGAAGGTATAGTCACAAGGTTTGGTGTTCCTTCTACCATTATTTCTGACAATGCAAAGGCTTTTGTTGGAATCCAAATTAGTGCATGGGTTGTCAATTATGGTATTCATTTGAGCACTTCTTTAAACTATTACCCTCAAGGTAATGGTTTAGCTAAGTCAACTAATAAGAATCTAATAGGATCATCAAAACAACCCTGGAAGAAAATTAGAGGGCTTGGCATACTGAGTTAAAAACAACACTTTGGGCTGATAGAGTCGCGCCAAAAAGATCCACTGGCAACTCTCCTTTCATGTTGGTGTATGGAAGAGAAGCAAGACTACCTCTTTCATTAGGGCTACCTTCCTTGGAGCTTGCAACACAACTTGAGTTGTTGGAAAATGATGCAATGGAAGTAAGATTGGTTGAACTTACAGAGTTGGAGGAGACAAGGAACAAAGCCATGAGCACTCTTGAAGCGCATCAACCACAAGTCAAAAGGACATTTAACAAGAAGGCAATTGATAGAAGCTTCAAAGAGGGAGATCTAGTACTAAAATGGGATGAAGACTAAGCAAAGGCAAGGAGACACACCATGTTTGATGCTATTTGGAGTGGTCCTTACATCATTACTAGCTGCAAGGAAGCCAACGCTTTTCACTTATCAAAGCTGAATTAAGAAGCATTACGTATCCCAGTCAATGGAATACACCTCAAAGCTTGCTTTTGAGGTCATTTTCAGTTATTAGTTTAGTTGTTTATTATTCCTCCAAGTGTTAATGCACATTGTTTTTGTTTGTTTAGGAGTTTCTTTTCCCTAAGTGTAGTTTTGCACATTGTTATGTAGTTTTTATTGTTTTGTCTCCTTGTTGAAGGTATTTTCAGTCTCTTTAAAGGGTAGTGAGTTGTTACAATCAATTTTAGCCATCTTTTGAAGATTTTCAAAGGCCTTAATGACTCCTATGCCCAATGGATTAGCATAAGGCTACTGGATTCATGCTTAGCAGGCAAGCAGCGCATGGAGGCCGCCAAAATGTTGACTTTCTAAGTCTATTTCAGTGTGTGGTTGGTTCAGATGATAGGATGTCAGTTCAGGATGATTCTTTTCAAAATCCATCATAAAACCAGATGAAGGCTATGCAGTCCCAAGGATATAGTAAATGTAGACATGTTCAAAGAGGCTGGTCAAGCATCTCAAAGCATGGAATACAGCTGGAAACATTCCCTTAGAAAAGTGCAATCTCTTTTAGTGATTGTCATTAATGAGAGCATGTGCAAGGCTTAGTGGGGTGACATCTTTCTTTAAGTGGTGGCATCTTTCTTAAAGTGGTGGCATATTTCTTAAAGTGGGGAGGTATCTTTCTTAAAGTGATTGGCATCTTTTAAAGTGGGATGGCATCTTTCTTAAAGTGATTGGCATCTATGACAAAAATGTGCAAGGCTCTAAATGGAGCAAGTTATGTCACTTCAAGCCCTGTTTTGGTCAGAGTTAGAGACTTTTTGGTACAACAGACCTAGTAGAGGATCTAATCATGCCAAAAATCAAGAATAAATCAAATCAGTCACCTTTTTTCCATGGCCAACAAAAAGTAGCAAGTTGAGAGGCCTTTAAGACAAATGGACCAGGTCTTTTTAAAGGACATAGCAGCATGTGATGAGATTGTAACCAAATCCACATCATCAAGGAGACAACTAGAGTGGAGATAGGGTGACTTACTCTCCACTACGCCAAGCATCCTAGAAAGGTCCACATGAATAACTCAAAAGCGTTAATGATGTAGTGGAGGCTTAATGTTTCCCAACTACTTTATCTCTTCCTCACACATGCCTGAATTAATAAAGGTAGTTGGGAAAATTATTGTTGTCTTCTCTCTCACTCCTTGTATCCTATAAATATGACTGAAAAAAGACTCTTTGGGAGCCCTCTTCTTTGGTGTACAAAACTCTGCCCTTTTTAGGATTGTAATACTGGTTTATGCCTTGAATTATCAATAAAAATTTGAATCTGCTCTCTCCTCTTGCTGTCTCACTGTGCGTTCTGAAATCCAGTTGCATCTTGAGGATTTCAGTCTCTTTTGATTCATTTGAGATCAATTGTAGATGCATTTCAGTATTTTTTGGCTCACTTTGAAGAAGATTGTAGACATTACAGCCCTTATGCAAACTGATTTCTTCATCATATCTCTGTTCTAATGTTTGTGAGAGAATTGCAGCTAAAAATCAGTCTTTTAGAGGTTTTCTTGTGCAGTTTTAGCAAGTTGAGGAGCTCTCTAAACTCGGTGCATCATCATTTTGTGAATTTCAGTTACTTCTACTCCCTTTTCCATGATGGAATCATAGTTATAGCTGTAAATAAGTCCATTTTAGTAGTATTTTAGGGTTGCAGCCAATCTTACATTAGGTGCACTTAGTTTAGGAAGGAACCCAGCCTTCTGTGGAGGTTCATCCCAAGGAGCCAAGGTCCCACACCTTGAGGATGTTTCCATTGTTGCACCGAATCATCTAACTGAATCAAGCGGGTGCAAGATTCAGGTGACAACAAGGACCATTAAAGGCAATTTTTTGACTCTCACCCCTAACAAAACCAATAATGAAGTCAAAGCAACTAACTTGGTAGAGGATCTAAAAATTGCTTTGGCCTTGAACATAAGATGCTTAGTATTGAAGGGCACTCTCAAATAATTGTCAAAGCTATGAATACAACTTTGACTCCCAAATGGACGGTGGAACTGGAAAGTATCCCGAAAGAGGCCCAAGATTTGTTACCAGCGTTAAAGTCAATAAGCTTTGGTAATTGCTATAGAAAAGCCAACAGATCTGCGGTCCTCCTGACTAATGCCGGGACTGACAAAGAACCTTTTTCTTATATCTTTAGGTCCAGCATCAATAATTGAGGACAACTAAAGGACCTCATGGCCCAAGATAGCCTTACTGCTCAAGTTTGCTCATACAAGCCATGTCATTCAACCGAATAATCTAGGTGGTGGAGTAATGATAGGAAATTATAAAAAAATTATTTCCTCTAAAAGGAGAAATGAGATGTCTTGAAAATTATTTGTATCTCCTGTCTTAATCCTCTGATTGTTTATCTTATGTTTCCAACAAAAATCCTACTGTACTCGTGGCAAATCCTACAAAAACTTTGAACTGAAACTATAAACATAAAATTGAATCTTAATCTGTTATAAAATTTAAAAATGAAATTGCTGGAAACTACTACGCAAGATAATTTGAAAACTCTGACAAGACAAATTAAAATCTGAATATTCTATGTAACTAATTCTATAACTACCGGCAACAAAACTCTGAAACTTATGAAACTGAAATATGTTAACTGCTGAAAAACCTGAACTGAACTATTTTTCTTTTCTAAAATTGGAAGAGAAAAATAGCAACTCGACATAAATGAAAATATATTGAACATTATACGAGAGAAATGAACTTTCCTAAGAAGGTATGGATGCCAACTCAGGCCCATATATCCAAGGTAATAAGATGTTGCCCTTGGCCCAAAACACAGTCTCAGTAGACCTGTGCACAACTTCCATCCAAGAAATAATGTACTCACTTTAAACATGTGGGTCAATTAATGTCTATTTTTCATTTATAAAGTATTCACTTTAAGCATGTGCCTCAATCAATTTTTACACACCTACCAAATCCTACCGACCTAGATACATTGAACCTAGATCTAGATACACATAAAGGTGAGTTGGGCCCACTACCAAACAATTAGTATTTGCATAGGATAAAAAAGGTTCAAAACAGTTCCCTCTTCTTGAAATGATTTGCCCTCAAAGCAATTTGTAGAGCTAGATGTTGAAAACTTTCCAAGTTGTTTCAACTTCTTGAGATTTTCCATCTCTTGGTGAACATTGCCTCCTAGGTCAAATGGCCAAAGGCGATACTCTGGTAGTAAGAATGATCCTTGCTAGAATGAGTCACAAACCAATAATGGCCTATCCATATCTTCCATCTAAGGAGCTACACATTTTTCAAAGGGAATGATCTTGTACCCGAATTAATGTGTCCTTACATGCCAAATTGTCTTTTTCCTTTAAATGTATGAAATCATCATCCTTTGTTGGAATGTCTTCAAGTTGTAAGAAATCTTTCACATAGAAAACTCTCCACAGCCGGAGCAGCGATAATGTCAATCTTGGAAGCATAGTCATCAAGTGGTTGAGCCAATATTTGCACTATTTTTTGGTCGTCACTTTCAGAGACTTGATGGAGACCATAATCTTTAACCATAGTCGAGGATGGGGACGGGAATGGGGAAGGGGACAGGGACTGGACTTGGAGATGAGGATGCAAATTGTCAGACATTCTGTATGGGAGACGACAAAAGAAATAAATTAATAATATTTATATATTTAAATTTCTGAAAACTAAAATACATCAAATTCAGTACAGTGATATGTACCCTGCTCTGTATAAATTATTTCTGGCTGCAAATGGAGAACAATGAGATGAATGGAGCTGCTGTAGTATTTTTTATAAGGTTTTTATTACTCAACTTCACGTTTATGTTTATAAGTTTTAAACTTTTTAAGTTTTAATAAAAAATAAAAAATAAAATTATTTTTTAATTTTGAGGAAGAAGGCATGAATTTTTGGAGAGGGCACCCGTAGAAGACGCAGGAGACTCCAAGCAAAGTCTCTGTCCCCATCTCGTGCCTCCGAGACGCATGTCTCCATACCGAGATGCGTCCCCTATACCACGGGATGCATCTCCCGGTTTCTATGCCTTTAACCTCAGAAATTACTTTATCGGCAGCAATAGCCTCCTATGTAGAATCCTTGAGTTATAAGAACCACCTTCTTAAATCTTCTTCATACAGCTGGACATATTCTAAAAACTTTCTTCAGGAGAATCTTCATTAAAAGATTTCCATAAGCCTGGGTATTCAGGGCTAACAGACTACATCTTGGAAAAAATCTGCCATTGTTAAGGTTTCTTCCACAAGGCTAGGAAAGAGTTATGATACCACTGTCATGTTCCCAAAAATAGTTTTGCTGTAGTTGCCACAAACTGTACAAAATATTGGAAATGACACTACACAAAGTTGAATCTGAATCAACCGGAAACTCTTAAGAATGTAATTGCGGAAAACTCCCATGTAAGGCTTTTAATTTAAAAAAGCTGAGAAGAAAAAAGTGACTTCCCAGGCACGCCCGGAAGCATCCCGAGCATGCCCGGAGACGTCCCGGGCATGCCCAAAGGCGCCCGTGACCGTGCCGTAAGTTTCCGGCACGGTCACGGGCGCCTCCGGGACGTCCCCGTGCCCTATATATATGTGTGTGTGTACCCCTCCAATATATCTTATCTATTCTATCTAGACTCTGCCCCGACCAACAGGAGAGCCCTATATGGCAAGGGAAGTGTATATTATCTCGGGTTGAACACATTAGGTGCTCTGTAGGAATCAGGCCCTCAGACTCCATGTATATATATAGATAGATGGTTGTAAAACTGTGTTGCAGGGGTACGCCCCCCAGGCCGACGCCTCCTGTTCGGAGGCGCCTCCGGCACGGGGACGTCTCGGAGACGCCCGGCAAGCCGGCGGGTGCCTCCAGGACGACTCCGGGCGCCTCCGGGGCGTCCCCGACATTTCCCGGCGACTGCCGCGGAAAAAAATTTAAAAAAAAAAGGAAAACGCGCCAAAGAAAACCCTAAACGCGTAAAAAACCCTAAATGCGAAAACCGAAAGCGTGGAGAACCTTATAAAACACGTGCGTCCCTTCTGCAAAACACACCCAAAAAAAATCGTGACCATTTGTGCCGCAGAAGACAGCGTCGTGAAGAGAAGACTGTGTGCCAGTGCCGCAGAAGACAGCGTCGTGAAGAGAAGACTGTGTGCCGCGGAAGACAGCGAAGAAGAGAAGCTCAGAAGATCTTAGGTAGTTTGCAGCCTACAGGTGAAGACAGCGTGGAGTGAAGCCGCGCTCCAGGACCTGGGATGTTAATTTTTTTTTTTCATTTATTATTTACTATTTAGTATTTAGTTTTAAACTTTTAATTTTTTTAAATTTGTATTTAATATTTAATAAATTAATTTTAAATTTTTCAGTTAATAGAATATTCAATATAACTATTAAAAATAAAACAAAATATAATATTAAAAATTTAAATAATATTAAAAATTTAAATTAAATACTATTTAGTTTTAGTTTTTACATTTTTAAATTTTTAATATTCTAATTTATAATTTATTTTAAATTTACAATTTACTTGAGCAGTATTTAAATTTTATTTTTAATTTTAATTTTTTTTTTAAATTTAAATTTATTTATTTAATTTAAATTTTCTACAATGTTAAAATTTGTAATCGTATTCAAATTTATTTATTTTTATTGTTCTTGTTTCACTTTTCATAAATATTTAATAATTTATTATTTAAAAAAATCATTATCAAATGTATATTTTTTAAAAATATAAGTTTCTAAGTTCTAACCCTAATTTCTGCATATGCTCTTCTCTCGCGCGTAATTGCGATCTTGAGAATCAGAAACAGAGTGAGTTGCATTGCATTTATTTTTTATTTTTTCAAGTTTAAATATTTAAAAAATCAAATGTATATTTTTTATGTTTCTAAGTTCTAACCCTAACTTTTGCGTATGCTCTTCTCTCGCGCGTAATTGCGATCGTGAGAATCAGAAACAAAGTTAGTTGTTATTCATTTAATTTTGTATATTTTTGCTTGGTTCTAGAATCTAATTTGATAATTCATAATTAGGATATCTATGGCATCCAGTTCAATGTCAAGAAGAGAGCATGATGAAGCAAACCAAGCTGAAACTTCACTTCAAGTGAAATATGACCCTGTCTCCGCTCTGTGGAAACATGTGACGATACTTGAGATCATTGTTGGAGGTGGGAATCGTGTGTAGATATGTAATGATTGTCATTCCACATTCAAATCCTCATATACTCGAGTCAAAACTCATTTGACTGGGGTTGGGCCATCAGGGATCAGAAAGTGTGATAAAATTCCCAAGCCAAAAATAGTTGAGTTATTGAAAGAGCAAGAAGAAGCCGATGCAGCAATTGCTTCAAAAAACCGTTCTAAAACAATACCTCTCCAAAGAGGTAGATCAGGGAGACCACCCATAACACCTGCAGCGGCGAGTCATCCTTTCATTGAAAGTCAAACTCGAGCTCATTCAGTTGCAATACTAGAAGCTGATGATGATGCAGATTCCACTTCACGAAAAAAACCAAAAAGACTATTGGAAAAAGCTTTCAATGTCGCACAGAGGGACATTGCTGATAAGTTGATTTCTAGATGCATTTATGCATGTGGACTGCTCTTCAATGTTTTGAAATCGCCTTATTGGCAACAAATGTTGAAAGCGGTCAATGAAGCTCCACAAGGTTACAAAGGCCCTAACTATGAGAAAGTTCGCACCACACTCTTGGCCAAAGAAGTAGAACATATTCACACTTCTTTGCAACCAATTAGAGATTCGTGGAAGAATTCAGGGGTGTCCATTATTTCAGATGGATGGAAAGATGCTCGAAACAGGCCTTTGATCAATGTTATTGCAGTATGCCCTAAAGGGGCAATGTTCCTGAAGGCAGTGGATTGTGAGGGCAAAGTGAAAAATGCTCAATTCATTGCAAACATTTTGATAGAAGTTATTGAGTCTATGGGCCCCCAACATGTCTAAGTCATCACAGACAACGCAAAGAATTGCAGAGCAGCTGGATTGATTATAGAAGGCAGATATGAGCACATATTTTGGACACCTTGTGTTGTCCACTCCCTCAGCTTGGTGCTGCAAAAGATTGGTAAAATTCAATGGATAGAGCAACTTTATGCAGAGGCCAGTGACATTCAAACATTTGTCACAAATCATCACATGTCTCAGGCCATCTTCAGGAAATTCTCAAAGTTGGAGTTGTTGAAGGTAAGAAATTCCAATTCGAGAACAAATTCTTAGTCTTACTTTTGAAGTTCTTAATTTTGAAGTTATAACTTTTTATTTTTTAATTCTAGTTGTTTATCAACGTTTATAGTTTGGACAATTAAACTTGGCCTTATTCTTTTTTTGTAGATTGTTGAAACTAGATTTGCCTCTCACACGCTCGTCTTGAGACGACTTGTGAAGGTGAAAGAGGCACTAAGCAGTATGGTGATAAGCAATGTTTGGGGTGTGTGGAGGCAAGCAAGCACCACTGGTATTGAAAAAGCCAATAAGATCAAAGCATTGATCCTTGATGATAACTGGTGGACCAAGATTGAATATGTGCTCAGTTTTACAGAGCTTATTCTATCTATGATCCGATTTATGGATACAGATGCAGCTTGCATGGGAGAGGTTTATGATGGGATTGATTCCATGCTTGAAAGTATGAGAGACATCATACAAAATAAAGAGCAAGACCCAAAAGAAATGTTTTATAATGAAATCAAGACGTTGGTCATAAAGAGGTGGAATAAAATGACCACCCCATTACATCTCCTTGCTTATGCTCTCAATCCGAAGTATTATAGCAATGAAATACTTCGGCTACCCAATAGGCAACGACCATATGATGATGTAGAGGTTGCAAATGGAACTAGGCAAGCATTCAGAAGGCTTTTCCCTGATCCATCTATAGCTAGTGCGGTCCGCAACGAAATGGCCATGTTTATAGCTTCAGAGGGCAGCATGGGAGAAATTGAGGCTCTTTTTGACAAATCTAGTTTGTCTCCAATCAAGTGGTGGTATGTACATGGCCATGATGCCAAGTACCTACGACCTATTGCAATCAAGATTCTGTCACAGGTATTCAATTACAATTAAATAAAAAAAATTATTAAGTTATTGACATATTTTTTTTTACATTGTTACAAATTTTAAATTCAAAAATTCTAACAATTAACAACTTTTTTTTGTGATAGGTGGCTAGTAATTCTTCAGCAGAGCGGAATTGGAGTACATATGGATTTATCCATTCTGCTAAAAGAAACAAGTTGGCATCCAAGAATGCTGAGGATTTGGTATTTGTACATTCCAATTTGCGCCTCCTTTCACACAAGTCTGAGGACTATATGCGAGGGCTTAACAAACTTTGGGATATCCTTCCAGAGAATATAGACTTGGATGCCACCACATCTACATTTGCCTAAGTTTCATTACTTGGTGTGGATGATGTTGATGACAATGAAGAGAATTCAACACCAGAGGTGGAGAGTGGAGCTAGTGGGAGTTGTCCAAGTGGAGCTAGTGGGAGTAACATTCATAATTATTAATTATGAATATGAGGACTATCTAGATGAATTATGAATCTATGATTTAATCTACATTTGCATTTTGAAAAGCCCGAATGTCTTTGCAATGTATACTTTGAACATTTTGAAATTTGAAGCAATGAATGAACAAACACTATGTATTTACTATTTTCAAGTGTTTTACAAAAAAATTGAGTAATATGCATATATATATATATATATATATATATATATATATATATATATATATATATATAGAGAGAGAGAGAGAGAGAGACATACCCACGACGTATCCAAATCAAGGTTTTTGAAAAATGACGTACCCGCGTACCCAAATCGTACCCGTACCCGTACCCGTACCTGTATCTAAACAACGTAGTTGTAAAAGTTTTTGATTATTAGCAGTGTGCAGGCAGATCAGCTTTGTCTTCCACCATCCACTATCACTTCAGCAAGATCTAAATCGTTTGAATTCTCTGCTGCCCGTGTGTCTTTCGATCCGTGCCTGTGTGCTATCAAATTCTGGTATGCTATAATTTCATGTGTATAATACTCGAAGTGTGAATCTGTGGCAGCTTGACCTGCATTCTGTCAGCGTGTGTATCTTCATGCGGCTGTTTTATACCATTGGCCCATGCAAAGTCTGCAACTTCATGTATTCTGGAATGCATATCATTGTGCAGCTTAACACACCCATCCAGATCCCTTCGTAATTGATGGCCTGGTTCATATGTTTGATAAACCCATTGCCAAAGTTGGTGGCAGGTGTGTTTGAGGCATTTTGGGCACTTCGTGAGTTCAAGCGAGACATTCTTAGCCTGCACTCATGCATTTACAGTCCTACTCCACAGATTCGTGTGATTGTTTCCATCGTGCTTTTATGCAGATTTTCCTCCTATGCATTGACGTGTTCACATTTGCCGAAGCCTATCATATCACTGTCAAAGCACAGAAAAGAGAAGGAAGAACTTAATTTGAAAGTGTGTTCATCATGTGAAGAACACGTGGTAGGTACATACAAGTGAATGATATATGGTGTTTATGTGGCAGCCATTACCTTTATGGTATTTTAAGTTTTAATTTTTTTTAAATATGCTTTAAGTAATATGGTCTGATCATGTGGAAATAGTAAGTTTGGAATTGAAGGGTAGTGAGAGCTGAAGGTGTCAAATTATTTGTTATAGTTTGTTCTTATTCATTTTGTTGGTTCAAATTTTAAAATTAGATTTATTGTCTGTAGTGTGTGAAAATAATGTGTCGAAGTTGTCAATTGTGTCAAGTCTAATAGTCCATAGTCGTGTTGTCTTATTAAAGTCAGTGTCAATAAAAAATGTATATTGTTATTGTCAAAATCAAGAGTCAAATTTTCTCCTTGTAACGGATGCAATATCAGGGGAACCCGACGTCCAATTTGAAATGGGTGTGTCAGTCCCATGGGGGGACTTTTGTCTCATAAAAATGATATGCCATATATTTAGAGATCACAAGGGATTGCACAATGCAGTAGTGGCAACACAAATTGTGCCAAATCAACTAATGTTGAGAACGATATCTAGTGGCAGTGGCTACTGTTTATGTTGTTTGTAATCAGTTGGTAGTGATTATGAGCAAAGGCTACAAATGCGACAGTGAGGACCTAGTCCTCAATTCTTATATTTTATTTTTTGTGTTTGTATGTAATCAATGTCAATGTATTCCCCTGCTGTGAAAGTAAAGTGGAGGTCCATACCACGAGAACTGTAGCAGAATGTGTTCTGGATTAAAGTTGTAATGAGGCCATTCTCACTACTTCTATTGGTTTGGTTGACGAGTTCCCATGGATTGGTCATTGGGTCCTCATTTATAAAAGATGTGTTCCCAACCATCAAAATATGTAAGTCCATGTTCATTTCTGTTCTTGAGTGGTGTATTCTCTCCATGTTCACATTAACAGGGGAATGTTAGAATAATCTAGGTTAGTACATATTTAGGTATATAATTCATATTATACTATTGTGTGTGAGTAATGAGTTGTAATAACAACTCATTAGAGATAGGCTTGAGAGAGAGATTTTAGGGATTGTATTAGTTGTTCATGATAAGGCTAAACTCCAAGAAAGTAGGAGTTAACTAGCCTATATATGTTATTATCTATCATTGAATAAAGTTTATTGCGAGGAACTCGGACCATTTATGTCACGATTATCAAATACACAAGAGCTAGTTGTATCCAAGGAATCCAAGGAAAATGAGGTTAGCTTCTCTTTGTTAGTAAAATGAACAAAACAAATCAAACAAAGCTATATTTTCAAGCCTAGGATCTAGGAGGAGCTAAATAACAAAACAAAACAACTACAACTAGAAGACAAATGAACACTTCTACCTTCCTTGCAAGTTTGAAGAACTTGTTGGCATGAAGTTGGGCTTGAGCTCGGCTTATGTGTGCAATGAAGTCTTTTGGTCAATGCCTTTGCCTTGTGGGCAGCACCTCTCCTTGTCCACTTTTGGCTTGGCTTGGCTTGGCATGTGAAGCTATTTCTTAACAATTTAGCATTATAACCTTGGCTTAAGATTTGTCTAAAGAGAGTGAAGACTCTCTTATTTATAGGTTAAGCAAATCCATTATGGCCTTTGGATCAGAAATGAGGTGTGGTGGAGCTTAAGTCAAAAATGTAATTAATATGCTTCAATTAATAAACATGACTCATAAATCCAAATATTTGTTAGATATTTTGTGAGTGCTTGACAACTCACAAAAGTAATGATGGAGGGGCATGATATTTTGCATTTTTAAATTTTCAATTTTATATATTCATTAATTGCACATGGATTATTTAACTAAGCACTTAATTGGGTTTAATCAATTAAGTAAATTTGATTAGTCTTTTTGACATTTTCTAAAAACTAGTTAAGTGCCCCATTCAATTGGTCGAAAATGTTAGTTCGCTTGGTCACAACCTGACTGGGTATGAATCCGTGGGAGGTTATCGTTGGATACAAGGTAATACTCCAAATGAGGAAGCCTCAACACGATTTTGGGCATTTTCATCCAATATGTGAATGAATTTGGGCATTTCAATGATTTTTAGACTTAATTTGCATAGTTTAGTAGAAATCAATTTGAAGTCCGATTTAAACACAGATGTGGCCAAAACGGGGTGTCTACATTTTGCCCATATTTGAGAAGGCGTTGCAAGACACAAGCACAGTAACATCTTTTCAAAGTATGAAAAAGCCATTAAGAAAAAAAAGAAGATAATGATTAAGGAATGATACTCCAAACAAAGTTTGGAAACCCTGTGATGCCCCCTCGAGGGAGTGGCCGAAACATACGATTGATGGACAATCCTTTGAAAAGAAGCAAGAAGAAGAATGTAATTAACCTATGGATGAGACTAATCCATTTGAACTAATGATTGCACGCGTTGATTAAAATACTGATTTGCCCAAACGCAGTTATAATCAGTAGCACAGTGATGTGCCCCAGCAGGATAGGTGAGTTGAACTATTGATTTGCCCAAAGGCGGTTATAATCAGTGACACAATGATGTGCCTCAGCAGGACGGATGGGTTGAACTACTGATTTGCCCAAAGGCGGTTATAATCAATGGCACAATAATGCGCTCCAACAAGACAGATAGGTTGAACAATTGATTTGCCCAAAGGTGATTATAATCAGTGGCACAATGATGTACCCCAATAAGACAAATTGCTCGTGGAATAAAATCAATTTTAAGGGTTGAACTACTGATTTTCCCAAAGGTGGTTATAGTCAGTGGCACAATAATGCGCTCCAACAAGACAGATGGGTTGAACTATTGATTTGCCCAAAGGCGATTATAATAAGTGGCACAAGGATGTACCCCAGCAAGGCAAATTGCTCGTGGAATAAAATCAATTTTGCCCCAGTAGGGCGGACTGGCAAGCATAACTCAAGGATATACCCTGTCACACAGATTAAAAATGAGCGGACGTAAATGTAGGTGCAATGGTCTAATGACTTTTCAAAGACTGAAGAAGCCACAAACAACCAGGGACACAAGGATGCGAAAAGTTATGAAAGAGGTGATTGGAAGACAATAATGGGGATGGAAGAATAATGGTGTTAATGATGATGATAATAGCTGAGTTGATCCAAGATACTCCATGTATCCCAACGATGCCTACATAGTCCAAATGGACCTCAGGCCAATGTAGTCTCCCAAAAGTGGGAGAAAATGAAATGAAGAATAAGAATTGATCAATGTGGATGATTCGCTTGTACCTGTCAATGCGGAGATGCTCATCCTTATTAGTATTGAAACAACCAGAATGGTCAATGAGTTGATCTGATCAAGGAGCAGGGGATAATTGCCAAAATGAACAAGGGAAAGTACTACCCACTGGATTGCTTGTAAGATCCACTGACCTTGTTTTGGTTGTAGCATGTGACGGTATGCACCATGATATAAAACACCATGATGCCCTAGTCGTAATGTGCATAAGAACTGACTCCCGATTCAATAGATAATTGAAAACAACGCACCAATGATAAGAACCATGATGACAATGTTGACGTATGAATATGGATGGACTCAAGTACAATGCACAAAAAATCACCCAAATGAACACATATACACCGAATCAAGGCACAACAATGAAAACAAATAAACAGGCAAGCAAACAAACAAACAACTAAGCAAATAAGCACATACAAAGCGCGAAAGTAAAAGCAACAGAAAGCATCATGTTGTCAACCAAGTCAATATCTACGTGTGAAGGCTTAATGGAATGATAAACGGATGGTGTCCCCAAGCAAGGCTATATGCAAGGGAACGACATGCAGGAATAAGATATCTTAGTATAAGCTGCACACTTTTATTTTGCCCCAGCAGGGTGAAAGCTGCAAGCTTGGCCTAAAAGTGTAAATTGGATGGTACCCCTAAGCAAGGATACATGCAAAGGGAAGGTCACACCCCCAAAGATACTTGGCCTAAAAGTGTGAATTGAACGGTGCCCCTAAGCTAGGATACATGCAAAGAGGTCACACCCCAATGGCAATGGAATGGATTGGAACCAACAATGAATTTGCCCCTATAGAACAGATTTGGGAAGGAAATATCCCAATGGTTTCTAAAATAATTGGCTCAAGGACTAAGGTGCCCCCAAAGTGAGCAGATTAAGGATTGTTGACTAGGTTTAAGACAAGACAAATGTTTTTGGATTTTGGGGCTTTATATCTTTCTAGGAGAATGTAAGCCGTTTTCAAATGTTAAGGTTTTTGAAATGTTTTGAATGTTTTTGAAATTTTTGGGGTATCTTAACTCATTAGATATTGACAAGATACCGCTTGCAAAACGGCGAGAGTGTCGGACAAACCAAGGATGCAGTAGTGCATTGATTTCAAATACACAATGCACACAAAAGTGACTCACAAAACAGTGAGTGTTAATTAAATTGCTTGCAAATCAACGAGTGTTCAAAGAGGGGTTATCGAGCTGACCTCACAAAACAATGAGCGTTGCCTACATAGTCCAAATGGACCTCAAGCTAATGTAGTTCCGCCCTAAAACGATGAATGTGTGGAAATGTTTCCAATGTCTTGGGGTTTTTCTAGGCATCTCAACTCAATGGAGGATTACGAGATACAGAATGGTCTAACTTGCAAAACAGCAAAAGCATGACAAAAAGGGTGACTGAGCTTACCTCAATGTAAATTGAATGTTGATTACATAGTTCCGAAAGACCTCAAGTCAATGTAGTTCCGCCCTACAGCGATAAATGTATGGAAATGTTTCCAATGTTTTGGAGTTTTTTGGTATCTTAACTCAATGGAGATTTAAGAGACACAAAATGGTCTAACTTGCAAAACGGCGAGAGCGTGGCAAATGGGATGACCAAGCTAACCTCAATGTAAATTGAGTGCTACCTACATAGTCCCAAAGGACCTCAAGTCAATGTAGTTCCGCCCTACAACGAAGGATCTAACTAGGTAACAACAAGTATCATGAATAGGCAAATGGCAAGGTATGAAACAATGATAAAGTAAAGAAAAGGGCAAGGAAAGGTAAATGGCAAGTTATGATTCTGTTGTATTTGCTAATGTGGAAATGCACATCCTGATTAGCATAGGGTACAACCAGAATAATCAATTGATTAAATTGCTAGCCCACACCCCTTTTGAATAACTGCTATGTCAAGAACCCACTGTTGATTTGAACTCCAATAATGTTGTGATCTTTGTTGGTTGTTGATTTTGTTTCCTCCAAACTTCTAGACAAGATGTCTTCGTAGTCTCTATAAAGGAAAGTGTGGCCAGGGATGATAAATAAGGATAAGCATTGGATAAAATGTTTGTTTTGGCAATGTAATATAGGTCTAGAATGGAGAAATGGATCATAAAGGAATGTTTATACAATGGTGTTGAGCACACACCACACTGAGAGGGGGGGTGAATCAATGTGTAATAATAATTTATTTTCTTTTTAATTATCTTTCATAAAGAAACCATTCACATAAGAACAAGTAAATACACAACACAGAATTTATGTGGAGAACCCTTGGTGGGGAAAAACCACACTTGAAAAGCTGCTTGGATCTACCATCCAAATCCAGCCACAGATAAAATTCTTCTTACAAAAGTTTTGTAGGCACCACCTACTAGAGACACCAATCCCCACTGCTAAGCAATTTGTAAGCACCGACCTACTTAAGACACCAATCCCCACTGCTAAGCACTTTGTAGGCACCAACCTACTGGAGACACCAATCCCTACTGCTAAGCACCAATTGTTAAGCATAGGCTATTACTAAGAGGGGGGTGAATCAGTAATAGATGTCTTTTTCACTTTTTACATAAACAATTAATCCACTTAAGATATGCAATATAATCAAATCACAACTCACACAACACAAAGTAATAGTGACACAAGATTTATACGTGGAAACCCTTTCAAGAGAAAACCACGGAGAAATAGATCTCAATATAAAAATTCGTAGGCACCAACCTACTGGAGCACCAACCCCAATACAATTTTGTAAGCACCAACTCCTCTGCCAAGCACCAACTTAGCGAATCTTCGTGAGCACTAACTCATAGGAGCACCAACCCCTTTGAACGAAGGCACCAACCCTCTAGACGAAATAACACTTCTATCTCTGACTTGTTGCTTACACAACAGATGACAGGGCTTTGCTTCTTCACTCTTTTAGATCCGATCAATTACAATATAGCTTTGTTGTTATATGCCTTTATACTTTGCTTATGCTTCTTTGTTTCAACAACCACTTTTCTTCTCAAATATTTTTGCTCTTCTTTTTTTCTTCTCTCTCACACTTATATGATCTTCAATCAAATCGAATGCTTGTGATACTTCCACATCTCTTCTCCCTCATATAGTCGTTAAAGGATGTGTCCCATTCAAGAGGTACCTCTTCACCAAGAGATGTGACCGTTGACATTTTCGTTGACATTTCCATTCACTTCCATTGACATTTCCATTCACTTCTGGGAAAAATTTCGTTTGACATTTCCGTTCATATCCGTTACAATTCTTTTGACATCAAATACAATATTTTCAACAATCTCCCCCTTTGTCATTGATGGCAACCACATACTGAAACTGCTCCCACTTGTTGCATTGTCTTTTCTATCTAAATCTTTCTTTGTTGTAGCTTCCCCTTTCTGTGACATCCTCTTTCTGTACTTCTCCCCCTTCGACATCAATGGCAAAGGGTCTATCCAAGAGCTAGTACTTAGCTCCGCCTCAACGAATGCTTCCTTTCAGTGGCAAGATGCAAAAGAAATTACTCACAACTTCTCACGTAGGTACTCAAATGTGTCCTTCGAAAGTGCCTTCGTGAAAATATGTGCTATTTGCTATGTTGTATTAATGTATTCCAACTTGACTTGCTGATTTGCAACTTGCTCTCTTAAGAAATGGTATCTGATTGGAATATGTTTCGTTCTGGAGTGCATCACCAGATTCTTCGAAATACTGATGGTATTGGTGTTGTCACAATATATAGAGATAGGTTGATCATACTTCACCTTGATATCTTCCAGAGTCTGCTTCATTCAAAGCACTTGAGTGCAACACAGAACTGTCGCTATATACTCTGCCTCTACTGTGGATAGTGAAACTGAATTGTATTTTTTGCTTAGCTAAGACACTAAGCTATCACCGAGGAAAAATGCACCTCCACTTGTACTTTTCCTGTCATCTAGGCAACCTACCCAATCTGAGTCTATATATGCCACTAAAGTGAAATCTTTCTCTGTAGGATACCATAATCCATAGTCCAGGGTCCCCTTTATATATCTGAATATCCTCTTCACAACTTGTACATGAGTTTCCTTGGGGGCTGCTTGATATCGTGCCACCATGCCTACCGCCTGCATGATATCCAGCCTAGAAGCCGTCAAATACAGAAGACTGCCAATCATTGATCTATAGAGAGATTGATCTACATCTGGTGATTCCTCATCCTTATCTTGTTTCCTGTGGCCAATGGTGTGCTAACAGGTGTACAGTCCTTAAAACCTAACTTCTTCAACATTTCCTTAGCATACTTGGTTTGAGAAATGAAGATTCCTTTATTGGATTGAGAGATTTGTAATCCAAGAAAGAAAGATAACTCTCCAAGCATGGACATCTCAAACTCCTTTTGCATGTCTTCAACGAATCCCTTCGTCAGTGTCTCACTATCTCCTCTGATATTATGTCATCAACATAGACAACAACTATCAACTGATGCTCACCTACAGTTTTGATATATAAGTTGTCGGCGAAACCTCTTTTAAAACCTTGATCTTGCAAATATTTGTCAAGTCTCGCATACCAAGCTCTGGGGGCTTGCTTCAGGCCATACAAGGCTTTCTTCAATCTACAAACATATCTACTATCATCTAAAAGGAGAAATCCTTCGGGCTGCTCAATATATACTTCCTCTTCTAGTTTGTCATTCAGGAACGCAGACTTCACATCCATCTAATATACTTTGAAATTTTTAAATACCACATAGGCAAGAAACAGTCTGATTGTTTCTAACCTAGCTATCGGAGCAAAAGTTTCTTCAAAGTCAATTCCTTCGATCTGAGCATACCCCTTGCACACTAATCTCTCTTTGTTCCAGGTCACTTGACCATCCTCATTCAATTTGTTTCTATACACCCATTTTGTGCTAATCACATTCTGATTTATTGGTCTTGGCACTAGCTCCCAAGTATCATTCTTTTCAATCTAGTCCAACTCCTTTTCCATTGCTTTCACCCAATGTTCATAATGGAGAACTTGTGTCAATGCTAAAGTAAACATCGTCGAAAACTGTGGAAGGATCAAAAATATATTCAAATTGATTTGCAAGGTGTATGTAACCAATGTTGGAACATCCACTAATATATTATGATTTTGAAGCTGAGTCTAACTCAAGGGACTCTGAATACAATGTTGATTCTGCTTCTGATGTTAAATTTGATATTGGTTAAAAAATAAAACCTGACTTTAATGTTGATTCTTCTTCTCGTATGGCGGCAAATATGTTATGTTGAATGTTTGGTATTGGACGAGTAATGGTCTATGGTTAAACAATGGGCTCTTCAGAAATAGACTATTCTAAGGACTCAACAAAGACTGGCTTGTCAAAGTGAGGCTCCTCAAAGATAAGGTAATGGTCAGAGGGTGACTCAACAAATACTGGCTTGTCAAAGTGGGACTCTCAACAAAAGGGGAATGGTCCACAGGGAACTCCACAGAGACTGACTTGTCAAAGTGAGGCTCCTCAAAGATAGGGCAATGGTCTAAGGGTGACTAAACATAGGTTAACTCATCACAAATAGGTGTTTCAACAAAAAAAATTGTGGATTGGTTGGTTGTCTTGGTCTTGGCTTATGCTTGGTTACAAAATCTCATATTTGGGCACATTTTGGTCTTTAAATGATGGCTCTTGGAGAGGTAATGATTGGCTCTATTGTGGCTCAAAGACTGGATTGATTTTTTAAGTGGCGCATGTTTAGCAATGGATGAGTAATGACCTGCAATTCGATAATGGGCTCTTTGGAAATAGTCTCATCTAAGATGGGCTCAATAAAAACTGACTGTGGGTCTAGGATGGTAACTGTAATATGCCTAGTTGTGATTGTGCAACCTTGTTGAGATAATGAGCTACTAGATTTGGAAGAAAAAGGGAGAAGGGCCTAGAATGGTAATCTTTGGGTGTTGCAGAGATTGGTTGCTAACGCAGGACAAAGGAGAAAGGCCTAGAATGGTAATCCTTGGGCGTTGCAGAGCTTGGTTGCTAACACAGGCCAAAAGAAGAGGACCTAGAATGGTAATCTTTGGGCGTAGCGGAGTTTGGTTGCTAACACAAACCAAAGGAGGGTCTGGAATGATAATTCTTGGGCGCTATGGAGCTTGGTTGCTAACACAGGCCAAAGGAGAAGGGCCTGGAATGGTGATCCTTGGGCACTGCGAAGCTTGGTTGCTAATGCAAGCCAAAAAAGGATTACTAGCATAAGTAGGGGATCGGGTACCATTATCAGAAAAATTAGCCCCGAAAGGGCAAACTTGGTACTTTAATTGGCCCAAAAAAGGGCAGCCTTGGCATACGATAATTGGCATGGTTGGGTTTGGAAATTAGCACAAAGAGGGCAGTCTTGGTCTATAAAAATGGTTTTGCACTTTGTCTTGGTTATGAAATGGACTTGGTATAGATCTAGGTCGAATTTAGCTTGATTGGCATGGTCTAAAAGGGGTCAAAAACGATCCTGATTAGGTTGCAATATGGGTTCAAAAACAAACCCTGATTTGGCATGATTTGTCAAGTTGGATGAAATACTTGATGTTTGGAAAAGGTTTGGCTTTGAACGAGGCCAATTTGGACATGGAAACAAACTTGGTCTAAGCATATGAAAACAAACTTGATCTAGGCAAAGTGAAATAGGTCTTGACACAAACAAACTTGGGCTAGGTCTTTGGAAACAAACTTGATCTAGGCACATGAAATAGATCATGACACAAACAAGCTTAGACTAGGCATTTGAAAACAAACTCGATCTAGGCACATGAAATAGGTCTTGGCACATAACTTAGGCTAGGCATGCAAATTTGAAACACTCTTAAGTCTAAGGACCCTGATTTGAGACAAGCGGCACACTTAATCTAAAATAGAAACTTGGAATCAAAGCAAGATGTGGTAAAACTTAAGTCTAAGATCCTGATTTAAGACAAATGGCACACTTGGTCTAGAATAGAAACTTGGAATCAAGGCAAGACGTGGTAAAGGGAAAATTGGTCTCTAGGCAAAGGTCTTTAAAAATCAAACTAAAAATCAATCCAAGTTGCACAATCTAAAGACAAAAAGGTGAACCTCTCAATCCCGAGTTGTAAACAAGACTCAAGTGTAAACCAATTTTTTTAGATCTAAACTTTGAAAGATAGATTTTGAATGAGATTTTGAAAGACTTGAATTTTCAAATGAACATGGCCTAGACTCAAATAGGCAATATAACAATACTTTTGGAACAAAGAGGCACACAAATGGTTTAGGACTCAGTTTTGAACAAAGGTAAAATGTCTTGGAACAAATTGGACAGCGTAACAATGCCTCTTTGAACAAAGGTACAAAAGGTGCCTTTGAAAATGTCTAAGGCAAATATTTGGAGCAAATTTGATACCATAACACTTCTTGACTCAAAGTGGCAATATTAACATGTGTTTTGTCTAGAAGTTTTGGACTCGATTTTGACACGGTTTTGACATAAAAACCAAATTTAGACTCTAAAACCAATACAAGTAAAAGAATAAGAAAAGCACCTAAGTGCACGCCCTACCCTAAAAACTAACAAGATTGCATAGTCTCCCCCAAAGTTTCAACCGATATACCAATGCTCAAAAAGAATTAATTGTTAATCCCAAAAAATAAGAGCGCGTGTAGGTAGAGTTTTTAGGCCCCCCTCTATCTCTCAAGCATTGGTATGTGACACGAACTTAGAGTGCCGAAGCAACTCGGCATTTGGCTGGATATTCCATGGCAAGTGGGGTTAATCTAAATCTACAATTTTTGAAGCATCTGGATATTCCACAAATGCAACTAACATGAGGGATTAGGACATCAATTGGATGGTTACCGCCTAGCTTGTTATGCAATGGTCTAGTCCTTTACATAATGAATTCATCTGTGTACTTAGTGAATTCTGATGTCTAATACGTGCAAACTTCGAGTAACTGTTGGATTGGTCAGGCTAACCGCTCACCACTATCCCATCCAACAGTTTGCTCAATTTGTATACCCCATCGTGGAATGGGGTCGGAACAGTGTCGAGAGATGAAACCCCAGATTAAAGTCCTCCTAGAGGACTCGTGAAGAGCCTATGAACTCCCGCGCACAAGCCAATGTGGGGAAAAAAATGAAAATGGAAGAACTTTAGGGACATTTCTGGGTCACCCAAGTGACTCGGAGCTTGGGAAGAGCATACGCAACTTTTTTTCACTTATATGACTCAATCAAACAAGCAAAAACGATGCATTTTTTATCATCCAAGTTCCTTAAAGGGGACGGGGGGAGAGCATACACGCGAAGTTTTGCATTAAAAGAATTAATCTAGGAAAAGAAACTAAATATTTTTGCAAAAATACAAAAAAGCAAAAGCCCGTAGGAGCACTAATCTTATGTTTTTTGTTTTTTTAAATAGCACTTAACGAAATGTGAAATGAAGTTTGGCCCTTTTGAGTGTTTCAACTTATAACTTTGAAAAGCAAAAAGGAAAGTTGTAAAGTGAATTTTAAGCACCAAAAAAACAAGTGTAAATGACCTTTAAAGTGTTTAAAATCTTCTCCCTTTGACTTAGTTTCCTGCAAGAAATGTTAGGGGGTTCACTTGTGTTTGTTTAAAAAGGTTAGTCCAAAAACAACTTTCACCTTTGAAGCTCTCAGGTTTTTGACACAAAGCGAAAATGTTGTCAAGCAACGGTGACATTGTCGGTCAATGGTGACAATGTCGGTCGAGGATGACGTTGTCAATCAACAACGTTGTCGAATGGAGGGTGATGTTGTCGGTTGAAAGTGGCATCGTCAATCAATGATGACGTTGTCAGTCGACGGCAGGAGTTATCGAGTGACGATAACATAGGCGGGCTACGGCAAAAGTTGTCGGTCAACGGCAGAAGCTATTGGACAACGATAACACTGGCGGGCAACGGTAGAGGTTGTCGGCAATAGAAACTAACGAACAGACGAGCAGCGCAGTCAAGCTGTCAAGCAGCACAATCGAACAATCGTAAGAGGGATTTCCTCTAAACTGACAAACAGTCAAACGGTGTAGTCGAACAGTCATAAGAGGGGTTTCCTACAAACTAACAAACAATCAAGCAACGCAATTGAGCAGTCAAGCGATACAGACACCGCTCCCTGAAGAACAAAGTTGACAACTAGACACAGGAAACTGGTGAAGTCGTCAATTAGCAATGACAAAGTCACCGAAACATGGGCAAGCAAAAACACGAAAAACGTTAGATAAAAAATGTAAAAACAAGGTTTAAAATAAGATTTTCTTGGATTCTAAAGGTCCAATATTAGTCCCTTAGTGCTTGTGGGGTGCGTAGTCCCACTGAGCATGCCATTATGTATCCAAGGAAAATGAGGTTAGCTTCTCTTTGTTAGTAAAATGAACAAAACAAATCAAACAAAACTATATTTCCAAGCCTAGGATCTAGGGGGGGCTAAATAACACAGCATAACAACTACAACTAGAAGACAAATGAACACTTTTAACTTTTTTGCAAGTTTGAAGCGCTTGATGGCATGACGTTGGGCTTGAGCTTGGCTTATGTATGCAATGAAGTCTTTTGGTCAATGCCTTTGCCTTGTGGGCAGCACCTCTCCTTGTCCACATTTGGCTTGGCTTGGCTTGGCATGTGAAGCTATCTCTTAACAATTTAGCATTATAACTTTGACTTGAGAGCTTGTCTAAAGAGAGTGGGAACTCTCTTATTTATAGGTTAGGCAAATCCAATATGGCCTTTGGATCAGAATGAGATGTGTGGTGGAGCTCGAGTCAAAAATGTAATTAATATTCTTCAATTAATAAACATGACTTATATATCCAGATATTTGTTAGATATTTTGTGAGTGCTTGGCAACTCACAAAAGTTATGATGGAGATGCTTGATATTTTGCATTTTTGAATTTCTGATTTTAGATATTCATTGATTGCACATGGATTATTTAACTAAGCACTTAATTGGGTTTAATCAATTAAGTAAATTTGATTAGTCTTTTGATCTTTTCTAAAAGTTGGTTAAGTGCCCCACTCAATTGGTCGAAAACGTCAGTTTTCTTGGCCGCAACCTAACTGGGGATGAATCCGTGGGAGGTTATCGTTGCATACAAGATAATACCCCAAATGAGGAAGCCTCGACACGATTATGGACATTTTCATCCGATGTGTGGACGAATTTGGGCGTTTCGATGATTTCTAGGCTTAATTTGCATAGTTTGGTAGAAATCAATTTGAAGTCCGGTTTAGACACAGATGCGACCGAAACGAGGTGTCTACACTAGTCCCTCAACCAAAATTAACAAAAAGAAAAACTAACTTGCTTCTCTTGGAAAGGATATAAATGATAAAAAAATTTGTGCCAATAATCTTATAGAGTCTTTCATGTTTCAATCAACCCTTCATAAGAAGCCTAGACATTGTAGATAAATTGGCAATTATTAAAATTGAAGATTTTTGTGCCAAGCTAGTAAAATAAAAAAGCATTTAGCCAAGGGAAATGAGTCTTTCAACGATGATTCTCGAGACTTTTTGACGTAGGAAAAGCAAAACTACAAATTTCAAGACCATCAGTATAATTCAAGAGAGGGGAACTAGAAGAGCGATACCAAGTACAACTCATCCAAGGATCATGATGATCGTAAAGATAGGCCCAAATGAATGCCACAAGAGAATCAATGATACAGAAAGGAAAATATGCAAGTTTTCAAAAACCTTTGATTCCAAGAGAAATTTTTTTTTTGCTCTCAATGTAAATAGTTCTTATGAAGATGATTAGGTCATTAATTCTTCTGCTACACAACATGTATCTCAAGATAAACAATAATTTGAATAAAGACACAATTTTCTTGAGAAATAAAAGTGTTCTAGAGCTTGAAATGTTAAAGCTTAATAGTGTGTTCAAAATGTGAAGCTAATTCTAGATTTGAAACAAATCTTCTTCATGTGTTCCAAATTGCAAATCAAGGATATGAGATAAGAGTTCTACAATGAAAATGTCTAATCAAATATATGAATGATAACAATAAGGTCACGGCCATTGGTAAAGTTGAAAATTGATTATATAAATTTCAAGTGTTCACTTCAAAGTATGAGGATAGACATGTGTGTTATTGTAAAACATAATGGCATGAGCATATGGGGCATCAATATTTAAGTCTCAAGCTTATGGAGAAGTTGAACATGGTAAGTGGATTTCCTAAAATCTCACAAGCATAGGGTCTGTGAAGGATGTGATATGTGAAAGCAACATGTGGAAAGCTTCCCACAAGGAAAATCAAGGAGAGCCAAAATTCCTTTGCATGAGATTCATGCAATGTAATGGGTCCTTTTAAAACACCGTACCATCACTTGCAAGATCGAGGTATGTGCTTACTTTCATAGATAATTATAATAAAATAAACTGGGTATAATTTCCACAAACGAAAAACAAAGTGTTTGAGAAATTCAAAAAGTTTAAGGTTTAATAAAAAACAAAGTGGAATATTTCTAAGGATAATAAGAACTAAAAAGGGTAAAAAATACATGAATAAAGCTTTCTTAAACTTTTACAAACATGGCATAAAGAAAGCATCTAATTTTTCTTACACACCTCAACAAAAAGGAGTTGCAAAAAGAAATAATAGAACGTGGAAATGGCTAGGTGTATGTTATACTCTAGAAATATAGAAGAAAAATTTTGGGTTGAAGCAATTCATACAGCTGTGTATATTCTTAATAGAACCCCTACTAAGACAATCATGAATTTAATGCCAAAAGAGGCATGGAGTGATAAAAAGCCCATTGTTTCTCACTTTCAAGTTTTGGGTTGTAATGTTTATGATCATATTCCTAACTGGAAAAGGAAAATGTTAGATGGTAGAAGTTAGAAGTACACAATGATTGAGTATAGTGAAAAATCAAAGGTATATAGTTTGCACAATTCTAAGACCAAAGAAATACAAATTAAAATGAATGTATTGTTTGACGAAGATATTGTTGTTAGTAGTGATGATTCCACTAAAACATCTTCTCTTCCAATCCTGATAGAAGAGGACGAGCCTACTAATACTAACGATTCAAATGAATGTGTGGCATCCTCTACAGTGGAAAAAGGATCTCAAATTGAGGCATCAAGTGAAAGTAATGATGAAAACACAAGAAAGACAAATAGTATTAGAAAATCTACCAAGAAAGTCCTAAGCACAATTTTGCTATCTATGTTCTTATGACCAAAGTGATGGAAGACAATGATTCAAACATGAGAAAGCAAAAGTCAAAGCTAAATGGGGAGGAGCTATACAAGATGTGTACAACTCTAACGAAAAATGACACTTGGGGTTTGTTAACCCTTCCAAAAGATAATAATTTGGTTCGTTGTAGATGGAACTACAAAACAACATTCACATCAGATGGAGTAATAGATAAGCACAAGGCAAGGTTGGTGGCCAGAGGTTTCTCACAAAAGAATATATTGGTTATACTGAAACGTTTCTCAAGTTTCTAAAATGACTTCTATTTGCACGCTGGTTGTTTTAGCTGCAAGACTTGGATGGAAAAGCCATCAAATGAATGTAAAAAGTGCATTTTTGCATTGTGATTTTAAAAAAACAATTTACGTTCAACAACCACCAGGGTTTGTTAAGCTTGGTGAAAAACATCTAGTATGTTGATTAAAAAACTTATTATATGGTCTTAAACAAGCTCCAAGTGCATAGTACTCCAAAAATAATGAGTACTTTCTAGAAGCAAGGTACAAAAGAACAAATCTGATCCAAATATGTATGTAACGCATAGTGATAGTCCAATTGTTATTGTTGCATTGTATGTTGATGATTTTGATCATTACTAGAAATTATATACAGCACATTGTAGACACCTAATTTTGCCCTGGAGGTAGTTTCATATGTTAGTTTGCTTTGCTTTAGGGTACTAGTGTATTTGTTGATTATCAGTTCATATTAGGCTTTTATTGGCACGTGTTTTCTTTATGTTGGGCCCATTTACTTTCCCTTATTGTTCTCTCTCCTCCCTGGTTCTCTCTCACTTCCCTTTGCTTTTTGTTGATTTCTAGCTTTGGCCATGACAGTAGCAGTACAGTCTTGGTTGACCAGAACCATACCACTACAATCTTGGTCCCTTCTTTGTGTGGGTCACTTTGACCCTTCCCTTTTGTTCTTTCAAGGTTTGTGCTTTTCTTTGTCAGCTTCCACCCCTTTGTGTATTGCCTTGCACACCAATAGGGTATTAATTTGAGTTTGCGAAGTCTATAAACCATAGTTACCAAGAAACTCCAATATAGGGAAAAGTACCACATACCCATCCTTTGTGTGTTGCCTTGCACACCAATAGGGTATTAATTTGAATTTGAAAAGTCTATAAACCATAGTTAGCAAGAAACTCCAATATAGGGAAAAGTACCATGTACCCATCCCCGTCAAAGCCTAGATTTGATGGTTGTATCTACGTTTTTAAGCTGTGAAATACAATCAAGAGACTATATCAAATGAAAGGTAAAATTTTAAGCAAACAATCAAAAATTATAAAGGATTGTAATATATATATAAAGGTTTTTTATTAGATAAGGGTAAAAGAGGGTTTTACAGGGATCCCCCAACCAAGTTCAAAACAGAAAACTATATAAAACAAAAGAAATGGTATTAGAGACGGACCTAAAACGGGAAGGGCCGAAGAGCAACCAAAAGAACAACAAAACAACCGCAAAACCCACCTAAAAGATCAATAGCAGAGACGACATAGAATTAAAGTTCAGCCATGCCTTCAAGGCATAATGCAACTTCCACGTCTTCTTGAATCTCACGGACAGTGATGTCAAGGATGGTATCTTCTTTTTTCGGAGGGAAGTCCTCTAGTATTTTCTGCTTACATCGAGTTCTTTTGCATGGTCTATCAGTGGTTTCCTCCACCGCTCGTTTCTCTAATAGTATTTTCTTGTTGTGTTTGCCTTTCCCTTCGACCACCTTGGGAGTGCTCAAACACTTAGCCACCTCAATCTTGGTATTGTTTTGCCTTTGATCTTGAGTTGAATTTTGAAAATAGCTTGCTTGGATTTCTTGAATTCATTTATCAGGGCCTTAAGGAGGTTTAGCTGGGTGAGGAGGGCATTTTCAAGCTTTGAAATTTTATCAATAGGGTATCAGTTCCAGGCTTCTTGATCCCATCTAAATTGATAGGGGTTAATTTGGAACTACCAAACCCTTTATGTTTGTCCCTTAAATTGGCTTTACCTTTCTCAAAGCCTTTTTTGGATTGTTTAGTTTGATGTTACTAATGAATTGGGTCTGGGTCTCATCTTCCACCCATTCATTATCCGAGTGGCTTTCATCAGTACTGAAGAAATGATCAGTCCCATTAGTCAAGCCGCCTTCACCATCATTAGAAGTAATGGCCAGTTCGAGCATGGGTAGAGCAGATTTTACCAAAAGGAAAACAAGGGCTTGATAAAGTAAGACATTAGTTTTTTCCACCTGGTAGTCAATTATATTACTTTCCAGAGCATGAGGAAAAAGGGAAGGCTAATACGATTGTTGTGCCTGAAATGGTTCAGCAAAAGAAAATGGTGCGAGTAGATGACATGGTACTTATCTTCAAGAGTGAGGTACTTCATGAAATAGAGACAAATCTCGTCCCTAGGGTAAGAGATGGTAGTTTTGAGGAACCTGGCATCAAAATGGTGAATGCGCTCATCGGCCTTGAAGAAAGTTCGGACCAACTTCTTTTACCTGCCTCTATTCTTGAAAGCTCAAGCCCCCTCTGCCACCATACCAATGACCGATGCTATGCTATCTTTACAAACCTCCTACACAAACCCGCGCATTCGAATAGTCCTATCAGTCCAAGACTTAGCAAAATCAAGGGTGAGCTGAGGATCATAGCCATGAATGCCCTCGATGAAGGGAGTGAGACCGCCTTGTTTCAACTTGAGCCAAATTTTGGTGCATTCCTTGAGGTTGTTGCATGATAGAAGTTCCACCCTAACTCTGGCGCCACCCATTTTCTTCGCAAACTATAGAGTCCCTTTGTTGTCTTTGTGGGAAAACAACTTCAGTTTAGCAGAGAACATGAACATAGGGAAATAGTTGCTCGCAGAGTTGATATGTCTCTCGCCACAAGTGTAATTAAAATGATTTGACGAATTATCATTGAAGTGTTGCCAAACATGGAAATGACATTGATATGGCTCGAGGTGAAAGTGGAGTCATCATTAAGAATCGTGCTCAGAGTTCCCAAGTCACACATGACCTCAGTGATGTTTAAGGTGTAATGTTGGTTCCTCATGGGACCAAGAGTTCAGCTATCATAGACCCTAGGTGGCAAGTCTTGCTTCTTCATTAAAAATAATAGAAAATTTGGGAGGGAGTTGGTCAAGTTGAGTCCTTCTAGTGAGATTTTGGCTATGGACCCCGCAATTCGCCAGCCAATCAATGGATTTGTTGCCTTATCGGTATGCATGCATTATTTGGATCTCCTCAAAGGTCTTCAAATTGTTTTGAGCATCGCTAATATTAGAAACAATCCAACTTGGAATTGAGGAACCTTTAAGGTTGTTGATACTATTCATTGAGTCCCCTTCAATGATGATTTTGGAGACTTGCATATCAACTGCCAGTCGAATGCCCCAGAGTGCGGTTGTGGCTTCCATAACATGATTGGATTGGTGTCCCATTGGCCCAATATAGGCTGCCACCAAGTTGCCTTGAGCATCTCTAATTAGACCACCACCCCCAACTTTGCTTGGATTACCTTTAGTTGTTCCATCAAAGTTGAGCTTGTACCAAATCTTCGGAGGTTTATTCCATCTAATATGCTTCCTATCTATTTTCAAGTTACGATAGAAAAATTCTTCATCCAATGAGAGGTTCCATCTTTGAAGAATAGAAATCTCCGAAGTAGGAGGGGAATTGAAGTGATTGCTGAAGACGAGCCAATTGTCTCTGATTGCCTAAGAAATTTTGGCCACCGCCCTAGAGAGACAAGATTTCTTGTTCCTAAAGATTCTATCGTTACCCTCCAGCCAAAGACCCCAAAAGATATGCGGAATGGTGAGGGACCACAAGAATTTGAGGGCTGGAGAGGACCAAGGGTAGGACCGCTGGAGGATGAGGTCAAACAAAGAATTGGGTCAGGCCCAAGCAAAGCTGAAAAGCTGGAGAAAGCAATCCAAAACCTTGTGAGCAAATTGGTACTAGAGAAGAAGATGAATGGTGGTTTCCTCCTCCAATTCACAAAGATAGCAACTATTAGGTATCACCAAGCCTCTTTTTTTAAGTTTTCCATCGAAAGTATCTTGTCTTGCATGACTAACCAAAAGAAAGAGTTGACCTTGGGAATGAGATTCTTAATCCAAAGAATGTTCCAATTCAGACCCACCTCTTTGGGCCCCAAGTTGACAAGGTATCCAGACTAAACAGAGTAGGCCCCATGGTCTTCCGCAACCTAGGTGAGCTTGTCATCCTTGGGAAGACGGCCGATGTAAGAACCTCTCAGATTGAGGTTGAGAGAATCAAGGTGGTGATAAAAGAGGATCTGCAACATCCAAAGGAATGGGAATCCAAGTTTTCTCGTTGTTGATCAACGCCCAGTAATCCTCGACTCTGGTACCCATAGAAAGTTTGAAAGTCGCCGCAATGTCTTTCCAAGGGTAGATAGAGATGAGATGATAGTCATATAACCAAGCGTCACCCCAAAAAAAAGCTTTGTTGCCATCTCCTTCATTTATATATATATATAAAGGTAATCTTTTATATGTAAATATATATTTATATTTCTATATGTGTGTGTGTGTGTGTGTGTGTGTATTCTCTATTATTTCCTCCTATTTAGTAAATTTGTATTGTAGGAAAATGTTGAATAAATAACCATAAAAAAAATCATGACAGGCAGGGTCGACCGTCAAATTTAAGCCTCGGTTCCCATATCCACAATTTTTTATGACAATATTTATATAAAATACAGGCATACCTTATTCATTTACTCACCTACCATGATTTGAATGACGTCTCAGTCTACGTACTAGTACCTGTACCCCCACATTTCCTAGTAACTATGCTACAAATACATAGTTGCATTGGTGCATATGGGACAAGAGAAGATCAAGAAAAATGTGATAAGAGTCTACAAAAAGGTCAAGAATGATAAGCAAAAGTCTAGATTCTATTGAAAAGCATAAATTGAAGTGCTTACGACAAAATTTTGATTTGGAATCTCATATTGCACCATTACCATTCACTCATGCTAGTGAAAATTAATATAAGGATTAGGCTTGCATCCACAATTGCTTGTTGAACTAAATTGAGTGTTGGTTTCCAACTTGTCTAAGGACATGGGTTTGATTGAGCCAAACCCCTTGATGACTACAACATTTTTTAAGGTTTTGCAAATTTGCATTGAATGTTAGTCTCCAACTTGTTTAAGAATATGGGTTTGACTAAGATAGACCCCTCAATGACTACATTTTTTTAGGTTTTGCAATGTGTTGAGTTGATTAGGGTTTCAAGGAAGGAGATCAATTTCCTGGAGATTCACATTGAATCATGGATAAGTGAGCAAGGTTTTTGGAGTCCAGGAGTAGAGAATCAAAATCGTCAAATTTATTTCAAAAAAAACCACATGACCAAGAACGTAACAATATGATCCTAGAAGTGACTAAGAACGTAGCAATACAGCGCTGGTCAAATTTTGACAATTTTCGATTCACTCTAAAAAAATTTTGGTTTATGTTCGCCTTGGTTCCTAGACATGTTTCCAACTAATCTTAGCCTCTGGCAGTCTACATATTTTCAGAAATTCAGAATTCTTCTCAAAACCCTAGCTTTGCACATTTCAATTATTCTAGATTATTTATTATTACAATAAGGTTTGATTTTTGTTGTTTATTTGGGTAAATTTGTTAAGATCTTAATCGCAACATTGTATATGGGTAGGTGTAGTCCATGTTGATGTAAAACCACTTTCCAATAAAACGTTTTGGTGAATTTGTGCCCTCTTACACACCTTAGGGTTTCATATTTTGGTGAAACCGCATATTTTGCTTTATTTGGCTTTCATATTTTGCTCTATTTCCTTTTAGAGTTAGATCTCATTGTTGTTGTGATAGATCTAAATTTTTCCATGGCTTATTCTATCTTGTCTGAAATCATTAACACTAGCCTTTGTGTGTTGTTTGCAAACCCTAGTTTGTTGTGCTTGCTTTGTCATTCAAATTCTAAGGTATTTCTACATGTTATATATGTTTCCATCTTATGCCACCTAAAGGGAATGGATCTAAGATCCCTACTAGGCGAAGTGATAGTTGAATTGCAAACATGATTTTGTTGAAATTCCTTTGGTTAATACTCATGCTCATTTGAAAAAGAAAATGTTATCTCTCAATTACATTAATGCTCTTCTTACAGCTACATTTTATGATGCAAATGTGAATGATGATGTTGTAAATGTAAATGATGTGAATGATAATGTAAATTATGCGAATGATAACGTTGTGATTGGATCTAAAACTATTGAGCTTCTAATGATGAGAAAGATAGAGGTGAAAGACTTGCTTTGTTTAGAAAACACAACCTAAATCATCCTACATAAACAAATACAATGTTGTTTATGTTGATGCATATCCAAAGAAAATCCGTAAGATATACTTTATGGGGTAAATAATGGATATTTGAGTGCCACTAATGTAGATCAACCTTCTAGAGGATCCCCTTACAACCTAATAATGTGATTGTTTCTCAACTCGTTGCTAATGCTATTCCTCCTCCTATTGTTGTTTCTTTGCCTTCTCAAAATGGTTTTAATGCTTCACTTGTTTCTCAAACTACTCAACCATCTCAACATGCTTCTCAACTTTCTCCTCTCCTTCACAATGTTCTTCAATCAACCAATGCTTCCATTCCCACCTATACCACCATCACTTCTCTTCCTAAACCCATATTCATTGCCCTTGTGCAAACCGTGTGTGGCACACAATAAGATAAATTGCTCTCTAAATGGCCTCAAAAGCCGAGTTCTAGGGTCACTTCACATGATATATTGTTGTGCCCCTATTGGAGCCAAATTCCAAGGTAAATCAACTTTCAAGGCTACAAGTAGTGACCATACTTTCTAACCTAATAATGCAGCCAAGAATGTAGTGAAAGTGGTGGACCAACCACCTAGTAGGCTAGTCTTATCACAACAAAGAGAACAAAAACATTTTACAATATTCAATGGAAGTCCTCATAATGTGCTTAAGCGATTACTTGATTGCAATATAATTACTTTTACCTCCTATGAAAAAAACTGATCCATCAAAGCCCTTGCCTAAGAAATATGACACTAATGTATATTATGATTAGCATAGTCTCTGGGCATTTTTCAAATAGATGCATCACTTCGAAACACAAGATCCAAGACCTCGTTGAAAGTAATCAACTTCAAGTAGAGGATCACAATAGCACTTTGAATAAATCAATTGCACAACCAAATTAACATTTGAAAATATTTACAAATCTTCTTCCAAAGCATGCCACTCAATCCAAAATCCAAGGCAATGTTCATATGATCACTCAAAAACAACTATCACAAGATTCTAATGCTCATCCACTTGATGGAATCTTCAGTGGTCAATTCAACACATAAAGAGCCTCCTTTGATTGTATTCTATGATTGTGAAATTCCAAAGAATGAATCTAAAAATGTACCACTCTTCATTAAAGCTTTTTATTGATACACATTCACGGATAACAAATGGCAATATGATTTATTATGGCTCGAGTATAGATGTGTGTACAATGAAATTTGTTACTAGTCTTGAATATACTCAAATATAAATGTGTGTACAGTAAAATTTGTTACTAGTCTTGAACATACTCAAAAGAATTCAGCCGATACTACAACAATTATTAAAGGATATGATAAGAATACCTGGAAACCACTTGGAGACATTACCTTACCTCTCACAATGGGTCCTAAGACCATCTTAGTTTGGTTTCATGTAATACTAATAATGGGACATATGATGTTTTGTTTGGAAGACCATTGATTAATCAAATGAAAGTAATTATGTTAACTCTACACCAATGCTTAAAATATGTTCATCACAATAAAGTAATTACTATCAGAGGCATTACTTATGAGCCTGTGGCACCAGTTCGACATAAGGTGTTACCTAAAGAGCTACTAAAGATGCAATTAATCATAAGACCTCAAATAACTACACCTAAATTTCAATTTGCTACTCATCCATGTACCAAAGTAATCTCATCACAAACTTACATGCCATACCAAAAAAATCACCTACCAAAAATCCATTTTTTCAAGCTAACATTCGAATAAATGAGTGTGCTACTTTAAAAGAGGATACAAAAGCTAACACAACTGTTTGCAATGATAATGATTACACCATTTCTTGTACATAGTTTCCTTTCCGTTGTGCTTTACTTTCTCTGTGTTAGGTTTCCTTCTTTCATTTATTTCGTGGCTTTTGGGGATCCTTGTTGCTTCTTTGGCCTTCTTCCATGCTTGTTACCCCCTGAGATCTTCCTTTTCCTTCAATTTCTTCTAGCATTCATGTGTTCCTTATCTCTTCTTGTTGAATTTTGAAGTTAACTTCTTCCTTCTTCTCTCCTCATATTTTTGGTTGTATTTTATTTTTGAATTCCTTCTATGATTCCTCTCAAGGTTTATGCATTCGAGTCCTCTATCCTCTCTCGTTGCTTATGAATCTTCCTTCATGTACATGTATTTATTCTATTTGTTCCCCTTTACTTGGTTGTGCTAGTTTCTTTTGCTTGTAGTCCTCGCCTTTGATTGTTGTGTCCCATCCCAAAAACCTGCATGAACGTCCCTGTGATGACAACACGTTATATATTGAGGCCTTATGTCCCATTGTGCGCACAATTATGAGGCGAGTCTCCCTTTCTTTCTCACTTGCAATCCTTATTTTTCTTCCTGCTTGATTGATTTCCTTGACTGCCTCATATCTTTTGACATTTCTTTGCCTTTATATTTGAGTGTTACATAGGTCCACAACTTGGTACATTAAGATTATCTACCTAATGCTAGAGGTTATAAACTGTTTACGGGGCATGCTATTGAAGATCTTATTGAGTTAGATGCAGGACCTATACATACTATTATGTATTTATAGCTGATTTTGGGCATTCTTCATGCTCACTCAGGGGGCATCCTAGAGCACAATTCCTAGCAATGCTTCAAGCTCTATCTTTCATGATTTCCTTTATCATGTTGATCTTTCATGTGATCATATATATTGCGGTACATCTTTTCTAATGTATATCTTGGTGTGATGGGTTTCCTATATGTTGTTTCGAGTGTTTGCTCTATATGCTTATTGTCTAGTGTGCCTCTCTTGTTTGCCCTCTGCCTAATGCCTTTGCATCATATTGTGGTTTATCTTGTCTAACTTATATCTTGGTGTGATGGGTTTCCTATATGTTGCTTCATGTATTTGCTCTATATGTTTATTGTCTAGTGTGCCTCTCTTGTTTGCCTACTGCATAATGTCTTTGCTTCATATGCTTGTTTCCTAGCATACCTCTCGTGTTTTTCCCTATGATAGACATTTTCATTGTATACTTTGTGTCACATGCTTGTGTTTGTTTGCTTTGTGTGGCATTGATTACTCTACATATCTAACATTGTTTGGCCAATTTACTATGATTGTGGTGTTCTTACATTGTGTTTTGTGTGCCTTCCCTACTTGTTTTGTTTATTGTGTGTTGCTATATAACTGGTGTTATGATCTATCTCATGCAAAATGTTCCTTGAATTTCCATGATCCATATCATGTGATGTTCTTGTTTGCTTGCCTAGGTTGCCATGATTACTATCATGCATTTATTAGGGCAAGGCTTCATGTGTATATTTTATGTTGTTATATTTGCTCTGGTTAGCGCTTCATTTGGTATACCCTGCATACATTGGGGCATAGTCTTGTTTGTGCTTCATTGATTATATATTGTCCACATAGGGGCAACCTCTTATATTTGTGCTTAGATTGATTATATATTTCCCATAACGGGGCATGATACTCATACACCTACATTGACTATATCTCACCCGTCTAGGGGCATCTTATTATTGTTTTTCTTACATTGCTTAGACTCCAACACATGAAGCAAGTTGACAATGACATCTTAGTATGTTACATATCAGTGTTTTATTTTTTCCTATTTTACACACAATCCCTTTCTTTTGAGATATGTAAATCACAAGTTCATCCCACACCTAAAAATGAGGGCACATGAATCGCTTACTTTTCTTCTCTAAGATTCCAATCACACAGTGATACACAACATTCTCTTCTCGTTCTTGAATATGGAAGCAATCACATGTTGGTGCATAGCATCCTTCACTTGGTCCCCTCAATGAGACGTACGCATACTCAGAGGCAACGATAATTCCAAGATATGGATTTCATAGAGATGGCTTCACAAAATCTGCAATTTCTGCACAATCAGGTGTACTAGTTCCTATAATCTCTCCTTGCATTTTATGAGTTCCTTGATTTTTAGATTTATATAGACATTGGTTCAATTGCATACATTTCCCTTAGGTTTGCAGGCACACAAATTTCCATATTCGATACATGGAAGCATGCATGTTTGTTCCAGGATCTTCATGACTTTTCATAGTAGCAACAAGGTAACCTCTCTTTCTTTTTTACTTTTAGATCAATATCATTCCTATACTCACTTCAAGAACCTACAAGTTTCAGCTGCAACATATTTTACAATCCCTCCTAGGTACACTTGCTTGTTTTACTTAGATATGTATGCACGCATGCACATCAAAGTGGGGCATTATGAAGACATAATTTTGGTTCAAGGATGGTTTCAAATGGCAATTTGCATTGTTCTAGAGTACTTGTGTGTTTATCGATTGTTAGTTCCTATTAGGCTCTTATTGGCAAGTGTTTTCTCTGTGTTGGGCCACTTTTGCTTCCCATTCCTCTTGTTTTCTCTCTCCTCCCTAGTTTTCTATCTTTCCTTTGTTTTTTGGTGTTTTTTGGCTTTGGCCATGATCATGGCAATACAATCTTGGTTGACCAGGACCGTAACACTATGGTTCTGGTGCCTACTTTGTGTGGGTCCTTTGACCCTTCCCTTTTGTTCTTTGGAGGTTTGTGCTTCTTTTTGTCAACTTACCCACCCTTTGTGTCAGCTTGCACGTTAATAAGGTCCTAATTTAAATTTGGGAAGTCTATAAGTATGCAAGTGCATTAGTGCATATAGAATAAGAGAAGACAAGGTAGAATGTGATGAGAGTTCCAAGAAAAGGTCAAAGACTAGATTCTATTGAAGAGCATAAATTGAAGTGTTTAAAGCAAAATTTTGATTTGGAGTCTTCATATTGCATCATTGCCATTTGCTCGTCCCAGTGAAAAGTTATATAAGGATCAAGATTGGCATCCACAATAGCTTGTTAGACTACACTGAGTGTTGGTTTCCAACTTATCTAAAAATAAGAGTGATTGGGATACGGCTTGTGATCTAATTAGGATTTCAAGGAAGGAGATTGATTTCTTGAAAATACACAACAAATACTAGAAATGCCAGCAAGGTTTTAGGATCCCTGAAGCAAAGGATCAAAGTTGTCAAATTTATCCCAAATAATTCCACAATGATCAAGAGCGTAACAATACAGCCCTAGCAATTACCAAGAATGTAGCAATACAGTTTTGGTCATATTTTGACATTCACTTTGAAATTCATGGGTCATGTTCGCCTTGGTTCTTGGACCTCTTTCCAACTGATTTTAGCCTCTAACAGTATACAAATTTGTGACAATTCTTCATTCTTCTCAGAACCCTAGATTTGCATATTTCAATTATTCTAGATTATTAATTATTGTAATTAGGTATGTTTTTTGTTGTTTGTTTGGGTAAATTTGTTTAGATCTGAATTTCAACATTGTATACAAGTAGGTGTAGTAGATGTTGATGTTAAAACACTTTCCCATAAACAACACTAAGGAACAACTCAAACAAGCTTTTGAGATAACCAATTTAGGGTTAATGCACTACTTCTTGGGTATTCAAGTATGGCAAGAAGATGGTACGATCTTGCTTTCTCAATCCAAATACACCCTTGATGTACTAAGAAAATTCAATATGCTTGAGTGTAAACTAGCTCGTACACACATGTGAAGTTGGATTGAAATTGAGTGTTAACTCTAATCTAAAGAAATTCGATGGCACATTGTACCGACAGCTTGATGGTAATCTGTTGTATATCACTATCACTAGACCATATATTGCATATGCAATTAGCATTGTCTCTTGGTACATGGTAGATCCAAATGTTCACCATTGGAAAACAAAGAATAATAAAGTAAATTTGAGGTACATATTAAATTGGGACTGAATACAAACATGGAGGATACCCTACCCTAGTAAGGTATACGAATTCAAATTAAGCGGATGATACAAATAATAGAAGATCAACTTCACGATATGTCTTTCACCTCGTTTCAAGTCCAATCTCATAGAGCAATAAGCAGCCGCCAACAATGCCACTCTCATCTACAAAAGTTGAATACATTAGTTCTTCAAATGCATCTCAAGAAGCAATGTGGCTTAGAAGATTGCTTGAGGAAGTTCACCTACCACAGGGTCATCTAACTCCTATATTTTGTGATAATCATATTCCTATTTAGTTAGTAAGAAATCGTGTATATTATACTAGGTCAAAACATATTGAGGTATATCATCACTTTATTCGTGACTTGATAGAAGAAGGAGGTGGTGGAGGCACTGAAGTTTTGTGGAACTAAAGACCAAATTACAAATATATTCATTAAAGCATTGCCTACAATGAATTGGTTAGACTTTGAGATGTGCTGCATTCAAGTATGTTCCTCTTAACGAAGTAAACACGGTAAAACTATAAGTGATGTAATATGTTTTGTAATTGAGTACCTAATCGGGCCAAGTCGCTGGAACCCATAATTCGATAATGTGATCTCTTATAATCCCTCCTACCCAAATAAACATTATGGGGTATTGGAAATAACGTTTATTCCTTGACCTTGTACATTCCAAGTTACCATTTCTAAACAATTCTAGCAGGTCGGTGGTTAACTACATAGTGGTCTTTTTTTCATTCAGCATGTGACATTTTCTTTTTAGATCCTTCCTCTCTAAAGTATTCCGATTTAACTATTTGAGGCTTCTCTAGAATTTCAAATCTTGTATAAATATAACGCTCACTACATCTTCAATCATCGAGTATCGGATCAGAACAGATCCCCTGACTTGTAACCTATGAATTCAGACCAGTTACCTCAATAAATATTATGGTTATGTATATTTGGATAAGATTGAGGTTTCAAACATAAGTACTCAACTCTAGTCTTGCCCTGGTTTGTTTTGTTCTTGACATAAGTATGATGAGGTTGTAATGTTACCTCCGTGGGGTGCCTCCTCTTCCTTTGTCGTGTGTCCATATTGATGTTGAGTTTGAGGGAGAGCGTTGGAGTCGTGGAGCCTACCACTTGCACTTGTTCTTGGTGCCCATAATCTCCTCTGCCTACACCAACCAATGCTTAATGGCTTAGCCGATTGCGCATGGCAGTAGAAGCCCAAATTTGCTTTACCGGAAAAGGGGTGAGAGAAACCCCACGCAGATGCACATGCATTTGCACTTGCACTTGTCATGGTGGTTGGGAAAATATGGGAAGACGGAAAAACAATCCACCGCCTCTGCCCAAAATGCAAATGAGGTTGCTACCTGCACCTGCACCTTCAATATAAACTGCCTGTGCCTGTACCTGTGCCTGTTACTGTGCCTGTGCCTGTGCCTGTTCAATCAAATTGCCTTTGAAACGTGCGGCCGATATGTCACTCCCATAAATCAGATGAGTTGGGCCGGCCCCACCACTAGCGGCCAAGTAATGCCCACGCCTTCACGGATAGCCGCATTTGTTACCTTCACATTTTATAAGATACCATATCGCACCAAACAATCCCCCACCGACAATTGTATATATACTTCCCCCTTTAGCATTCCCTCTCAATATTCTTTGACAAGAGAAAACTATTATACTTGATTCTCTAATAAATGTTTTATAGTCCATTCTTTAATAAATGTTTTTTTTTTAAAATTGTTTGCACAAATTTTGAAATATTAATCTATAATATTAATAATATCTATTTATTGTATCCAATTTGTTATCTTGATATAAAAATATTTTGGACTTTTTTTTCCAATTGTTTATTGAATGATCTTCCTTGCATAATCATCTTTTTATGTTCTACAAACACAGTGACTACCAAAATGGTCCTCAATATGTAACACATACTACAAGGTGCTTTCAAGAAACAAGAGGAGAGTGTTGAGCTAAGCTTGTATTTGTTGCATCTGATGAGATTGAATAGAAACAATACGCTTCTCAATTTCTTGAATCTAAATTTTTCCAACCCCAAATTTAAGTTTGTGTTGGCATATTACTCTTATATTAGTGAGGATTGTGAAAGTGAAACACTGATTAACACATTTTCCTCCCTAAAGCTTGAGCATTTGTGTAGCCTAAAATATATAATGGAAAACACAATATGGGCCTACCAAATGTTTTTGGCCCAATTGAGACTAGAGTTGGGGGAGAGGGTAGGGGGAATGGCAAACATCAATGAGGAAGAGTTAGTTGGGTGGTTGGATTTGCATACCCTGCATTCTATTGTATACATTTTGTTTGGAAGTGAGATGTTCTTATGTGGACAATAAACCAAGACTTGGCCAAAATTTTAGAAACCAACAACTAGTCATTCATTTGGACCATCAAAGTGTGCCCGAGAATTAAACTTGTGACTCCATAAAGAAATATGATATTCATGCAACAAATCATTATCTTTTGCACAACTTCGAGGAGTGATCAAAGAGTAGAGGGTTGGTCATAGGGTGGTTGCAACATTTTACAACTCGTTCCCACCTTTTTGTGGGTGCCTACCCAGGCCACCAATGATGGAATTTTGTGCTCAAGAGCATTGCTCTTGAAGTTTGCATAATTGTAAGGCCTATATTTGTAGTTCATTCTTCAATTTTGCATAATACAGCTTCACCAAAATGGCCACTGATGCATTGTTTGTTAATACAAATTTACCCAATAATCTCTCCTTACTCCATCTCTTGTACAATTTCCATTTCAAATTTGAAGCTTTAGAGCTAACTCATTAGCATTTGATACATCTATCAAGATTACATCTCTCCTTTATTGCATCGTCTATATTTTTTTTAGTCTATGCTACATACATATTTAAGATTTATGTTTTTTACACTTATTGTATCATTATAGGTGTGCAAGAAGTTTTGTGGTCCCTAGTACACCAAAAGTGGAGGCCATGCACACTAACAAACTCCAAAGCCAATTATTTTTCATTGTGGTCACCTCATGCACTATTGAACATCAATTAGAGTTCTTGGAGGGAACAACGGTATTGTTTCCAACAAGAAACTTGGCAACATCATGTGCAACAAGGTTAAGTGTGACGTAGCACACCATTTATTTGATTTCACTATGTTTAACATGTTAAAGATGTGTATTATTGAGGTAGGATAAAGCATATGTTTATGTGGTGGCTAGGTTTGAAGAATGAGTCTATAAGAACAAAGTCAATATCCTTGAAACACTACACTAGTATTTTCAAGCTTTTAAGGTGGTCATGTGGTCTTTGACATATAAGAGACATCACGCTTAAGCATAAGTGTTTTGTGTAAATGATGTTCACTAAAGTATGAACGTGGGTTTGAATTTTTGAGTCATGTATCCATTTAGTAGTAGACAAGTATTTACATTTTTTTATAAATAAAGTATCTTAAAATAGATTTAATTTAACGATTATTTTATTAAAATGGTAGTTTTGCCTTGAAATTATTGCATTTGTCTTTATATTTTTTCAAAAGATGAGTACTAAAATATAAATCGGCATCAAGCTTTTATAGCTTCCACAATATCAATAGATTTTACCGACTAATTTTCTTAAAATAAATGAGGTTTCCATATGCATATTTTTTCTTCTTTAGTGTCATGTGTGTTGACAATTTTGTTATCAAATTATTCTAGGAATGCAATTTTTGTTTTGTAACACTCTAATGAAGTGAAAGAGGAAATTAATTTAGTTGATTTTAGATTTATGAACACAATTATTAGACTATAAATAACTCCACAAGAACTTGGCATATGACACTTTTGTTTTTTTATCTCTTTCAAGAGTCATATTCTAACAACCCATATGAGATTAATTCCTCACTAAGATCCTCTTTCTTAGAGTAGACCTGAGTTTTTTCATTGTCACACCTAAGTCTCACTTTATTTAGATTTGAGCTTTTAAAATTTGGCCATTCTTTGGTGTATCTTTAGACACCTAAAAATGGCCCCTAGGCATTAGTGGTTAAATTTCATAATTTTAAAATGTTGGTATACTTGTCAATTATTGGTTTAAATTAGGCATTTTTGGTATAATTATTGACTTTCAATAGTCCCATCACCCTCCAACTATTATTTTCCTTCCCCCATATTTGATCTTATTTTGATCCCTTTGCCAAAAAACATCAAGTGTATGGTTGTAGTGGGGTGCCTCTAGGCCCTTCCTCTTGTTACCCTAACCCTTATTCCATATTTTTTGCTTTTTTTACTATTGGATGTTGGCTTGCACACCAATAAGGTCCTAATTTGAATTCAAGATGTTTATAAATACACAAAACCCTAATACATTTAGGCATCTAGTAAATGTCAATTTAAATGAAATTTAAAAAGTATATAACATTTATTATTCACATGAATCTACTCAGCATATGCAAGCATTTGGAGAAATTAAGTAAATATTAGAGCACTAAATTTCATGTTAGTGACACATTTTAATGCATTGGCTTACCTGGCTAATGAATTATTGTAATTATTGGAGTGTTTTTTTAATAATGTATTGAGGGCCCTAACAAATATCAAGGTAGCTTAGTTATTCTATTTTTTTATGGGATATTAGTTTTATATCAAAATGTATTTCATCTACCCATCCAACATGGAATTTAACTTATCATGTGTAAATAGTAAAATCAGACCTACTTTATAATTTTTTAGTGTAATACTTAAAAAGAGAGGGATTTTAGAATAATATATGTTTTCACACAAAATCTGAAACATACTTGTCACATGCAATGAGTGTAAAATAGATCCTGACAACAAGATGAAGTGAAGATAGGAAAATTGAGTGGATCGTAGAATGTTCTTAGAATCATGTGGGTGTTTTTGAAGCCATACATTCATTCTAAAAAAATGTAGGTTCATTTATAAGATTGGTGAAAATTAATTTTACAACTCTGTTCATCAATTCTAGCGATCCAAAAACCTCGCTCGCATTTATAAATTTCACACAAATGTCTAGTAAATTGATCTCTTTCTTCAAAACCTAAATAGGGAATTTGAACCTACAAATTGACAAGTAAAAGCCTTTTTGGGGGGCCTTTGATCAAGGTCAGTAGGGTTTTTAAGTACCGACTACTTATCAAGCCACTCAAGGGTTCACAAATATAAAAAACAATAAGAAAAATATAATGCAGTTCAACTAAGTAGTTTAGTGCGATGTAGTTTATTCTCTATATGGATTTTAATAATATAATGAATGCTTTAATGTAATAATAAATGATTTATATTATCTTATATTCTATAATTTATACTATAAATGTTCAAATTTATGCTATAAAGGCTAAGATTTATATCTCTTATTCATTCACTATATGTCATGAATGCATTAATACACATGTGTATTTATAGACTTCTTGATTTCAAATTAGGACCTTATCATCACACAAGCTAACACTGGATGATCTATAAAGGTGACAAAGAAGAACTAACAATCCATGTGAAACCTAAAACAAGGTCAAAAGGTCCCAACCACAAAACCATACATTGTATGTTTTGGGGGAAATCTCTATAAGTTAAAGGAAACATGAGGGGAGGAGAGGGAAGAGATAAAAATATGGGAACATGATAGGAAAAAACCAGAACATATGGTTAAACGTGAAAATAAGAACTTAATTTAGACCAATAATCAACAAACATACATGTGCCCTAAAATAATGCAAGTTTATAGTTGATATAAACTCCTAGACAATAATTAGGTGTTTACATAATACCCCACTTTCATTTGTGTTTATAAATATATATCAAATTAAAACAAACAAATGGTGGATTAAAAAAATTCACTCCTAAATCAACTCATTTGTCCCTATTAGACTTTTAAAGACACGTGCATGTGGATAAGTGCCCAACCAATAAATAATATGTTAAAATCTAAGAAGGAAAATTTGAAACTAATGCACCTATTTTTTGTTGGCGGTGTGGTATCAACCATTGTATCACTCCCTAGCATCTCTGAATTTGTGTTATAATGTGTGGATGCCCCTATGAAGCCTGCAAGAGTAATTATTCATAAATAAATACTTGTGACAATATCATATTGCAACATGGAAAAGATGAATTGGAAGTGATGCCCCTAGTTTTATTAAAAAATGAAAGTACCCCTGAGTTCCATGCATCTTTAAATATGTTCCATGTGAGAATACCCTTTTAGGATCTCGTAACTTTGAACCTTTGTTAAATCCTTCACACATTTTTGTGCATTTTTAGTAATTTTTTTACTAGCAAAAAATCAACACTAAATAAATATAATGTAATATAAAGGAGTAATGTTGGGAAATTACCCAAATGTATCCCATGGTGGGAAGTAAACATATGTTAGGTATGTTTAGGAATAAACAATTTGTAATTTCCCTTGTTTATAAGAACAAAACAATATGGCATATCTAAAGTTCTAGAGGCTAGAAATGAAAGTGGATGGAATATATGCTCTGATTTTAAGATGGGGGATGAACCTGTGAAACACATATCTCAAAAGAAAATGATTATGTGTATCATGTATAAGATAGGGAATAAAACTACTTATGTCTAACAAAGCAAAGATATCATCTTGCAAACATGTATTTTAAATAAATTTCCCCACACAGGCCTACAAGTGTAATACACCCCATGTGGGCGACATGTAAGTAATATCATCATATAAGTAATGTGCCCCTCATGGGAAAAATATAATCAATGAATCATACATGTAGCATGCCCCCCCAAAAAATTATAATGGTAGATACATCAATGTCAAGTATAAGTATGAAGCCTTCCCCTGAATAGATGCATGATATACGTAATGAAAATGTAGGAAAGCATAAGAAAATGCATGCATGATATGCATCATGGAAAATAAGAGGATGGTGCACTATAGAGATCATGGCACCATAATATATAACACATATAAATTAGACAAAGAAAGAAAGAAAACAAGAAAATAATAACAAATGCATAATAGGTAGAGAAAGCATTCCAAACAGGAAATATGCGAAGCAATAAAAACATGAAACAAACACATCATGCATACTATAATTATATCAAACATAGATCAAGCATGTCACATAGAGAGTTTATAGATAAATAAAATTAGACATATTATGCAAAAAAACACAAAGGAAAGAGTGAAAACATATAACACATAGAGTAAACAAAAACAAATAAAGGGAAGCACATCACACAAGGAGTAAAAAATGTAATTATATAACCAAACATGGAGCAATCATGAAAATGTACAACATAGGAAGAATATATATGTGAAATTACTAAGTATATAAGGACATATGTAGTTGATTAGATAGACTATAATGTAATATATATAATCATATGAAAGCTAAATATGATAAAGGAAATCATGAATGATATTGAAATGGCACCAAGAGTTGCCTCCAAAATGAGTCCAAAGTGAGCATGGGATGCACCCCTAGCCTATTATGAATCCACAATCATGTGTATATACATGTTACATATAAAGCTTGAATCTATCTCAATGATCACATCAGACATGTATATAAGTAATAATTATAGTATAAACTATGTCCTTAGGTGGATAATCATGAACATACAACTAATACTACAACATAGGGGCATGGTGATGGTAGTTAAGCACCCTAAATTTGAGGGATACTACAACCACTTAAGTACCACAACATACTTCTAAATTCATATCATATGGTAGCTCTTTCTCTTTCTTACCTATACATCTCTTTTTCAGGTTTGTAACATATTTCATGTGGGGGTATAAAGTATATATGATAAAGTGTCACTTAAAATTGAGTTTGAAAGGTAGCCCAATAATTGTTTCCTATTGACCCCAAAAGTGGAGATATATTATGCCTTTAACTAAATATTTTCACAAGCATTTATTATGCATTGGGGTGAAAACTTATTTGAAATGGGCCTTATCTCTCCATCCACATGCATTAAATTATTATCATGTTATGTGTCCTTACCTATTTATTCCCCACTACTTGTACATCATTTGGAATTATCACTGCACTACAACACATGTAGATGCAAAATTTGTGTTTAAAATATATGTCGAGGATTTTACATGAGGTTTTGCATTCAAAATGTGTAGCACATTTTCAACTCCTATTCTCTTTATGATGTTGCGAGATTGAGATTAGAAGCGGATGAAATCACCATTATATGACTGTAATGGAAGAATTTGACCAGAATAAGAAAAGATGAGGATGGTAGAGCCCTGAGACATGGCTTACCTTTTTTTTTTATAAAAATTAAAAAAAAATAGGATGTGTTATATCTTATCTAGGCTACAATTAATGTATTCATATATATAATAAAATTTGATTATATATGATAAAATAGTCTTGTACACTTAAAAAATATCATTCATGGCTCAACCCTTCAGTTCATGACCTTCCTACTACCAAAAGGCTCGTGTTTGCCATCTTGTTGTGCCTAAATGTTTATCCTATAGTTTGAATGAATATCATGATTACCCAGATCACGTGTAGCCCAAAATCTACATAAAATTTGATTTATATCCTACTATTACAATTACATATCGTCAACAACTTTATATCCTTCCAGACGCTACTATCTAGATTACTCAAAGCTGATGCTAGTGTAGCCTTATAAATGGTTAAATTTTCAAATATTTTGACATGTATGGGTCTACCTATGGTACACTTTTATCCCTCATATGATATAATTTCAAAATGTGTGGTATAAATATAAGTAAAATACCATTCATTATCATCAAGTAAACATCAAGCAATATCAACCAAAAACACATGTCAAGCTCACTTAACCATTTGCACTATTGAGTTATGTTACCCTATTCTTTCCTATTTCCAAATAAGTCATAGGAGTAGTATTCTTATAGGTATGAATCATTTAAATAGTATCCCATGAGTAACATTTGTCAAGTTAAAATCTAGATCACTACATGCACTTGCATGCGGCATATTGCACAATTGTTCACACACAAGCCCACATAAGGGGAATAAATACATCAGTTTAAGGCCCTATTCAAAGTATATGGATATATAGGTAGTGATCATTAATAGATGGATATTTGATGTTAGCTCGACTTCACTTGAGCCCACTAACCCTTATTTTTCAAGGTGATGTGCCCAAGTTGGAGGACTTAAGATTTTGAGCAAAATACTAATATACATAACCTATATGCATGATCTAAGATGAAAATTTTCAAGGAAAAAATGAATAATAATAGGCACAGTTAGTCATTCTATAAAAGGGCTGCATTTCATACTAGACAGAAGCATTATATTTAAGATAGAAGCATTGACAATAATGTCCAAATCCCGATGGTAGTGTCTAGTATGACAGAAAGAAATATTCAAAATCTGATGAGTTCCAAAAATATTCAAAATATGATGAATCACTGTGGAACATCATCATGTCTTCTCTTATACCTGCATCTATCATATCCACATGTGCATTGGTAAATAAGCTAAGTATAATTTCTTATTCATGTTGCTACATTTTTATTTGGCACTGTACTTTTCATATTTATCATATTTTAATAATTCAACATTGTATCAAACTATTATGAATCTAAAATATTTAATTGGTCTACTTTTAGAATAACATACCCACTTGTTTGGCTAGGTTATTCTCCTCCTTAACCTAGTATAAAAGGGTTAAACAATTCCATGTGAATATATCTATAATGTCATACATATGTCTGATCTTAATTTGTAAAAGTTTGCGAGAATAAACATGAATACGTCTAACATGATTTATTGCAAATGTAGTTGTGTAATTAGTTTCCTTAAAATGTAATTTTGCAATAAAATTGTGTGGGTTTTGACGCCCAACAAATCAAAGTTAGAGCTTTATTCACCTTATGATCATCCTGCAACATTATCATCTTATGAAATTCATTCATCTTCTTCCCATATATCTTATTCAATTACAAAAATTTCCATACACACGTCACCATACTCTTGAGAGCATCTCTCACCTTTACGTGAACTATCACATGCTCTCCCTTCCCCTTAAGAGTTACAAAAACATATACTTGATTAGTCCCTCTTTTTCATTGGGGATCCTTACTAGTGATTACCTTATCTTTGTTTTCTTATATTTTTTCATCCTCTCTTCCCTTTCATTAGGAGACTCCATCTCTCTAAAATTCATCTTCTCAACAATCTTTGCATCCACATTTTTGTCTATCTCCAATCATATGTAGATCTAGTGACTCATCCTCAAGTTTGTTTTTCCCCAATAAACCATGAGCATATTGATAAAAACTAGAATTTACACAGTAAAAAAACCTCTAGGCTTGTGTAAGAGTTGAAATTTTGCTTCCTCCAGACTTATGCATTTTGAAACTAAAAATTTATAGAAAATAACTATTAAATGCACCTCTCAAATAGACTTCCATGGGTCTTGTCAACTCCTCATCTAACCCATTTAATTGATTTATGCACTCTTCAATCAAAGCATACTTTATCCTAAATTTCAGACTCCCTCCAACCATAAACATGACTAACCATGCATGGATGTGATCTGGTAACTCACAAAAGAAGATTGTGTAAAGATCACTCAAAATATTCTCTTCCAGCCACTTATTTGGTTTCATGCCCTTGCTTCCAAAAAAAATATTTACAAAATCTATCAATTTTGCTTCAAACCAAGTTTCTACATGCTTTAGAAAGATATGTCCCACTATTCACAATAATAACCATCATTCTCCATTTAAACAAAATCTTGAAAAAAGAACAAAAATGTTGTGCTTATTGTTCTACCTATTTTGGATTACTATGTATAAAGAAGATAAAACTTTTGAATATTTAGATTATCTAAGATATGTTTAAATTAATCAAAGTTGAATGATACAAGCATATGTTCAATTACATTTTACTATTTATGGAAATCACTAAGATAACTGGAGTACTTAGCTTGTTATATGTGCAGGTCATAGCAAAGACTACAAATGGATCAAGAGTTATTTGGACTAGGAAACTAGATATATATATTTTCCTAGATGATTTTATTAAAATATGGATTCTTGCACTAGATGTAAGAGTCTGCCTTTTGCTCGATCCCTCCCTATAAACTATGCCTCACTATTTTTGCACAAATTATTGTGTTTGTGTTTTAACTTTTTAGGACTTAATAGATGTAAATCCTAGGTTGTTAAATGGTTGAGTATAGTAATAACTTGACATAAATACAATAAATAGTTAGTTTGACAAGTTGTTCCCAAAATAGTAAAGATAATGAAAAAGTGTACTTATCTAGAACAATATAGGCATTTATATGAATCAGAAGGCTGGAACAAGGTTATAAATTATCTAGACATCTTTCATCTTGTGACTAATTGAAAATAAGCTTCAGATGATCGCACCCTTATGAGGATAATAGCACCAATGGCGCTAGTGTCCAATTATGGTGCTAGTGTCCTTTAGAAGAGCTGCTTGAAACTTTTAAAGATTTTATGAGATTTTGAGGGACTTGTAGGTGATTCTATGACTTCTTGAATTTTGTTTGTGTCACTATTTTATATGAATCTCTTTTAAAACCCTAATGAACACTTGCACACATGAAACAACACCCAAATCAAATGCAAAAGAAACAAAAAATTGGGTTGTGAGATATTACGATCACATGAGACATAACCCCTATTGTATTGGCCACTGCTTACATTAATCCCAATGTTAGGGGTCTCATATCGCATGTAGTTATCCCTTAGGTAACATGCATAATCAACATGCACAATATGCTAGAATGACTTTCACTTAGGCCCTTTTTTGATCAAGCTTGTAAGTCTAGATGTGATAACTCAGTACTATGCAGTGTGTTGAGCTATACTATCAAGTGATTTTATGTAATTATGTGCCAAAATACTAAGTGTTAGATGTAAAATGCCTTGTGATACTCTTTATATAGAAGGAACTTTGATTTAAATGTAAGACCCTTGTTCACTTGCCAACAAGACATAAAAGAGGGATAAAAATATAAGAGAAGACTCAAAGGAGGGTTAGGACCCAAAACACTGAATAAAATAACCATTGGACACTAGTGCCAATGATGACACTATCCAGATAAGGATGTTAGTGTCCTGAGGTCCCAAAGTAGAGCAAATATCAAGCATAACAATGTATGGGCCCTTGTGATTGGGAGGGGATGACTTAGGACTATTTGGGGTGAAATAAATAGGGAAAACAAGACATAAGAAAGACCAAAAGACACATAATCACCATGTAAATAAGAGCTATATTCACCACTAAGTCCTTTTTGTGAAAGAGTAACAAAAGACACAGTACTTGTGGTTGCTTGACCAAGTTAAGGTGTATACATTTGCTCCCCTTTTAGTCTATTAATGCAATGAAATGAAAGTACTAGAGTAAAATAAAAAGAGGAACACGTACCTATACTTACCTATGCATATGTGCTCTAAACCTGGTCCACTTCTTGGCTAGATTAGTGGATAGGAGCTGGAATTAAGTATGTGAAGAGGAAATCCACAATATGGATTCCCCTTGTACTGGATCTAAATAGTGAATTGAATTGGGAGGAATAAAACCCTGTTTTGCCTCCACCTAGATATATGGATGGAATCTAATAATGTAATATGAAAATGTGGATAAATAAGGCTTGCTTACCTCCACTATGATATCTAGACAAAATCTAAGAGTGTAATCTAAAAAGTGAAGAAATAAGGCCTGTTTGCCTCCACTTTGATGTATGGACTGAATTTGAGAATGTAATCTAAACATGTGGAGAAAAAGGTATGTTTTCCCCCACTTTGATATCTGAATTGAATCTAAGTATATAATCTAAATTTGGAGGTTGAAACTATCACTCGGCTTGCGTAATATGGGTCTAGTGAAAGGCTATGGATCAACCATTATACATGTTCATGTGACTTAAACCGGTGAAATCTTGGTGACATCCTAGTGATAATCTAAGTGTAACCTAGATAATTGAACATAAAGAATGGTATAACCTCCTATTCCATTTTTTTAATTTGGTGGATCCTATAGGATTAAGGACATATGCCTTGCATCATGCCCCCAAACTGATATCTGAGTAATGTAACTATGTATCCAAACCCCTATTTGATAAGATCATGGAACCCTAAAAATATGAATCAAACTGTGTAATTTGTATATCTATATATCTGAGTAAACCTATGTGTTTGAATATTTGTATATCTGAGTAAACATGTGTGTCTGAATATCTGTATATTGGAGTAAACATGTGTATCTAAATATCTGAGTAAACCTATGTATCTAAATATCTATATCTGAACTGATCTATGTGTTTATGTGAATCTATATCTAAACCAATCCGTGTGTCTATGTGAATATGTATTTGAACCAATCTATATGTTTGTATGAATATGTATAATAGGGTGTATATGCCCCCATTTTGGTAAGAGATCCAAAAATATGGTAAGGGTGTCTAACCAAAAGTGATATTGGTCAATATGTTAATGGTAGGTAGTTGGGGTAATGTTGTTTTTAGGTTTGAATATTTTGTTATTTGTAATAGAGTCTATTTTTTAAATCAGTAGCAAGATAGACCTTTGGTTTATATTGAGTTTGTTAAGGAAATATAGGTTTTGTCATTTTAAAAAGTTAAATTTGATTAGGATATTAGTATAACTAATATAGGGTGAGGTACATCAGGGTCAAGTCCCACACATAATAAATAGATTGTAGATCAGAGTTATGATTCTCTATATATTGCATTTGGAAGAAATTGGTATTAGTTGGTGAAATTGGTGCGTAAGTTCAACCTTAGTAAGGTGGCATTTTTAAAATGTGGCTTAAATAGGTTGGTTAATTTGTTTGACAACTCATTTGAACCATTTGACTTGATATTGTTTGTTCTAAGCTAAATACTATGTCGAGGAGATGAGGAGCGAGTGCAACCCAGTATGAGGAGGTGGAGGTGCTTATCCAAGCTAGGGCTATCCTTTTTTCCTAAATTTGACATATGTAGTATGTTTTCAAGCATTTTCAATGAAAATTGGTTAGTTTAGGGCCATTTTGAGAAATGTGGTGCTATTGCCCTGAGAATGGTGCTGGTGTTTAGGACATGGCACTAGTGTTCTGGGTAAGGCACTATTGTCTTATATGTAGTGCTAGTGTCCACTAGGTCAATTTTTTGGTGCTTGTTGTTTCTTGTTGGTGTTTTATGACTGTTGTTGTATATTTATCTTATATTCCATGATTTTAATGTTGTATTTAGTTATATTTTATAGGTGAATGTGCATATGAGAGAGTTCTAGAGTGGCTGAATGATGGAATCAGTATGGGGATTACCCTTGATAGATGAGGAGATGGTTGTGGTAGATAGAGCCAATTTGGGTCATGTGGTATCATTAGCTCCAATGTCTTGGGATAAACATATGATGATAACATTGTGAGAGAGGTGGAATGCAAATACAAATACATTTTGGTTACCTACTGGGAGATTATTATCACTTTGGAAGATGTATATAAGATCCTAATATTTGTATTTACTAGTTAGAGAATAATGTTATAGGAGACCACTGGTGATCGAGTTATAGATTGGGCTATGACATATTTTTTAATGATGTATGTGGGGACTCATTGGGTAAGGAGTAATAATGATATATTATTGTCATTGATTATTATAGTGAATGTTTTGTAATTGTAGAAGTTTTTAGTGGTTCTATTGGCCTCATTTGTTGTTGTGGATGGGAGAGGGGTATCTATATCATATAGGATGAATAGGATAATAAAATATATAGAATATCATGATAATGTGTACTTGTGGGGTCATACTATGCTAGCCCACTTGTATCAATATGTATAGCACTTCACTTAGGAGATGTGTGCAGGTGGTATTGGGTCTTCTAAATTATTACATTGTTGGGATTATGAACATATAATAGTGAGTAGACTAATGTTACCTCAATGGGATGATTGGGCTCACCCCCAAACATTTGTAAAGAGGTAGACCAATACGACCTACATTCCCAAGAGGATCATGATGTAGTGTTGATAGGTGCTTGATAGGTTGATGGCTAGAGATGTTATTTAGAGGCCCTATAGGGGATATGAGGGATGGTCTAAGGATGGTGCTTAGCTGAGATAAGTGTGAGTGAGATAATGGTTACATGACCATTAGGTCAATGTATTTAAAAGGTTTCAATGTGAGCAAGTGATGCAATAATTTGGTGTTATTCAAGATGTGCCACTAGCACCATTGGTGTGGTTGAGAGTTTTTGAGTTTTAGTGAGGCTAGGTAGTAGGTCTAAACTAGAAACTATAGGGTTAGCTCTAATTCTATTGATAGAGATAGATACAGTGCTTGATATACTAGATGTGGATGATGTAGGAGTGACTGATGCATATGTATCATGATGGAGGGAACATATATGGGCACCATTATTCCCAAGAGGTGGGATCATCATAGAGTATGAATTAGATGTTGAACCACTTAAGGTCATCAAGGGTAGGTTGCCATCATATATTTATATGTTCTACTTACTTCGTTACTTATTTACTTGGGTAGGTATATGATGTATTATGTCGATATGTGTAGGTTTAGGTGATGATGAATATTGGGAGGCTACCATTGAGTTTACTCTCTAAGTACTGACATGACATATCCTTGATGATGTCGTGGATGATGGACTAGTGGAGAGGGCCACAAATGTTTCTAGCATCCATGCTCACTTATTAGATCGATTAGCCATTATTACTTTAACATATAGGTGAGTAGTGGTTAATAGGGATAAGGCATGTGTAGAGCTACAAAGATGAGCTATGCCCACACCTAATACTCTGGGTAGGGCATGTAGCTAAATAGTGGAGAACTATATATGTCTACAATAAGAGCATGAAGAGGTGCTAGTTGAGTTGGGGGTGTCACGAGAGAGAGAGAGAGAGAGAGAGAGAGAGAGAGAGAGAGAGAGAGAGAGAGAGAGAGAGAGAGAGAGAGAGAGAGAGAGAGAGGTCTTAGAGTGATAGTGAAGCCTCCAATTCTAGTATGGACATATCAAAGAGTGAATGTGAGGGGATAGTCCAGGTAATCAATCTTGCATTATTGAGTGACTTCTAGTATTATACTAAAACTATGCTCTGAGTTATAAATATATATGGATGTTTATTTTTATATGAGTATCATGTATATTGGTATCTTTATTTGTGCCATCATGCATTTTCACATGTGTTTGATTATATTAATTATTTTAAATGGTGATATGGAAATATGTTATGTGTCTAAGTAATGGTAATGAATTATTTATCAATTTATGAATGTTTAAGTAGACATGTATAGTGGATTATGAATGTTATTTGTTAGTATGGGTGTTATAGAAGTATCATTGGATATCTAAGTGTGGATCATGTAGCCAAAATATTCACTATTTGAACCTAGATAGCATGGTGAACAAGTGACCATACTGGTCATGTTGTGTCAGTGTAAAAGTAGATTCTAGAACTGATACTAGTCATGGTAAATTATTGGTATCTAGGTGTGTAGACTCTGTAATAAATAATTTAATCAGTTATCATAATAAAACTATGCTCTGATCTTTGTGATCTATGCTAAATATCTTGATTGGCTGTTGAACCATGTTGTTATGTCTGTGATCTCTAGAAAATATCTTATTCAACTGTTGAACTATGTCCTAATTTCTATGATCTTTGTTAAATATATTAATCAAATGTTGAATTATAATTTGATTTATGTGATCTCTAAACGTATCTTAATAGGATGTTGAACTATGTTCTAATTTCTATGATCTCTAACAAATATCTCAATCAACTGTTGAACTGTGTTCTAATTTTTGTGATCTCTGGCAAATATCTTAATCAATTATTAAACTGTAGTTGGGGATTGAACTAATTTATATTTTTTACCAAGCTACTATAAGTAGGTTAATCTTTTTGAACTGTATGTCATCTTTGATGAATTTATGGTGCATGATATCTCTCATAAGTAGATGTCCTAGAAACTGCATAGCTCGTACGATGAATAACCAATGGCTCCTTAAAAGGAATGCCCTGGGATAACTCATTCATAGAGGAGTGTGATCTAGGAAATTATGGAGACTATTATATTGATGCCCTTTATGCAAATTTTATAATGCATTTATTGACATACTAGTCAATACGATCTTAGAATGCATAATAATTGTTGTATGAATGTCCATTTATCTTATGAAAATTACAATATAGTTTATTTTGTATCCTGTGTAGATAGTATGTTAGATGGTGATGAGTAAAAGGAAGTGTGATCATCTCATTATCTAATAATTCAAGTAAGATATCATGAGGCCTATCTTTTTTTGAAAAATATATAGCCCCTCTGTTAGTGTCTTGTGCTCTACTCACTGTAGGAGGTGATTTTTGAATTGGCTCTTTGCCCTTGTTGAGTATCTTGACTAATTGTTTCTATTCCACTTATTTCTTAATCATAAATGGAGTAGGTTCTTGTACCATATTAGATGATTGTGGCTCTAATAAATCTGCATCCAAATCCACCTTTGAATGTGTTTCAACTAGTCCTAATTCTTTCTCTAATGCCATAGTTATGTTACATAGATGTCATAATGATTTGGATGTATCATATAGTAATTTCTCCTTAAGAGGAAAAATGAGGCCTCTAACAAAGATGTATTGTACCTCTAAATCTATCATTTGGTAAATCAACTGATGTATACATGATTTGAATCTTAGAATGTACTCAGTTATTATTTCTATTTCACCCTAGTGTAGTGAAGGCAACCTCTCATATGTGACTGAAGGTCCCTTATTATGTATGTAATGCCTGAGAAAGGTTGATTATAACTCATCATATGTATGTAATGAACCACTGGGGAGTACATCATGAAACCAATTTAATGCCTCACCCTCGAGAGAATTTGGAAATAACTATAGTAGAGTCAAATTGTTTGTGAGATGTGGCATGGCTTTCCCATAACCCTAAAGGTGCAGGTATGGGTCTCCATGCCCATCAAATTTTGGTAACACTAATATCTAAAAGTTGGGTGGTAACTTTATAGTGAATATTATGTGTGGAGGCTTGCCATGGATGGCATTAGAATCAACCCAAGGGTGGTGTGCTTTAATTTCCAATGTGATATGGTGTACTTGTTGTTGTTAATCACCCACTACATGCATCAAGGAGATTACTTCTTATGAAGGTATATTATCATCATCAAGGGGTTCATTTAACTCTATAATCTTGTTATTAATCTTAGCCATTGGTACATTGCATTGGGTACCTTTTTTAGGGAGGATTGGTTTGCTATCTATAACCTTTAGAGGGGTGATATCTTGGACTTAGTGAGATGGAAATGGGCCATCACTCTCATGGAGGTTAGGATGAGAAATAAGTTCTATTTTAGTAAGGGGAGTTGAGGGAGATTGATTGGTATCTATTTTTTCATTAATTTGTAAATAAATATCACATGTTAATGGACTAGAAGATACATTATTATCATGTGAATGTAAGTTATGGAAACTACGAACATAAGAATAAGTGTGTGTGTGTGTGTGTGTGTTTGAGTTTTTTAACTAGAATTAGTTTGAACATGAGATATGGGTGAAGTAGGGAGAGAACTAGAAGGATTAGACTCAACGTATTCTTCACCAAAATCATAATAATCATCGATATTCCAAGGTTCATCATAATCATAGTTTAATTCACTAGTATAAGTAAGAGTAGAATAATTATCATTTATATGCTCACTAAGAGAGAGAAAAAGAGAACATTTTAACTTTTTACTATTATGTAATATATCATTATGTATGGGTGTAATGTAATGCATGTCTTCACTAGTTATGTGTAGAGTGCATGTATGATTGTTACTTTCAATATTGGAGTCAAGAGTGGAAGAAGTAGTAAGCATGTTTTCATTTCAAATACTATGTTATATAGGAGAAGAGATAAGGTATTTGCATTATCAACATTTTACAAAGAATCATTGTGTTGATCTTGGAATGTAAAAGAAGGTGATAAAATAATTTTGTCTACTTTAGTTTGTGCATTGGTAAAAGGCAAAATATCATTTGTACATGCTTTTTTAAATTTAATTAAGAAGGGTAAAGAATATGCATTGCTCTTTTCTATGTTGCTTTAATCATGAGAGATTAGATTTCATTTATTCCACTTATTATGTTTTAATTTGAATAAAGAGGTAGTGAAATTGGTTGAAAATCTAGGATCACATTGGAAGAAAGCAATACCAACAAGAGGTTCTTTTGGAATTATATTGTTAGTTTGATTTTGAGGTGTAGGAGAAGAGAGAGAGGAAAGAGAAGAAGATGCATCTAGTATATCCTCATCAACACTTTCATTTCCATGCTCATAGTAATCCTCATATCCATCATTACAACAATAATCATCATTATCATTATAAATGAAATAATTATCATGTGCTAATGTGAAATTTTGAAAATTTGTCCATTCTTTAATATAATTATGAGAAAATATTAAAAATTCATCAACTAGGTGAGGGGCAAGAGGCTTCTTGGATGTCATTTTAAACTTGGCAAAGAATATAATGTAAATAATGAATAACAAGCACATAATAGGTAGTATGTAATCTAACATAAGTATATGTGCAACTATGGGAAATATTTAGCCCAATGCATAGAAAAAATCATGATTGTACTTGAAGCCCTAAAGGCTAGTATTTGGATGTATAGGGACCTAGTATGTGGATTTAGGGTTTGATGGGGGTTTTTGGTAAAAATTTAAATTATATTAAATTAATGAAACATTAATATAGGATTAATTTAGATGAGATAGGTTGTGCCAAAAATTAGGAAAAATTTAATTTTTAAACCCCAATTTAGTGAACAAAATATGAAGAAAGTAAACCCTAAGCTAAACTATGGTTTTAATCAATATTCGAAGTAAGTCGAGTTCCCCAAATGTTTCAACTTTTCGAAACTTAGTATATGTAAATCCTAGGTTGTTAATGGGTTGGTTATAGTAATAACTTGAAATAAATACATGAAATAATTAATTTGACAAGTTGTTCCCAAAATAATAAAAATAGTAAAAAAGTGTACTTATCTGGAGCAAAACAAGCATTTTTTTGAATCGGAAGGTCGGAACAGGCTTGGAGATCAACCAAACATCTTTCATCTTGTGAGTAATTAAAAATAGGCTTCAGAAAATAACACCTTTATGAGGATAGTAGCACTAATGGCACTAGTGTCCTTCTTTAGAAGAGTTGCCCGAAAATTTCGAAGATGCTGTGGGAGAGTGATTTTATGACTTCTAAAAGTTTGTTTATGTCACTATTTTTCATGAATCTCTTTCAAAACGCTAATGAACACTTACACACATGAACAACAACTGAATCAAATGTAAAATAAATGAAAAAAGTGGGTTATGTGTGGGACAAAACCCCTGTTGTCCTGGTTGTTGCTTACATTAACCCTAATGCTATGGGTCTCATATTGCATGTAGTTTTCCCTTAGGGAACATGCATAATCAATGTACATAATATACTAAAATGACTTTCACTTAGGCCCTTCTTTGATCAAGCATCCAAGTCTAGATGTGATAGTTGAGTAATATGCATTGCGCTGAGTTGTATTATTGACTTATTTTATGTAATTATGTGTCAAGATAGTAATTGCTAGATGTAAAATGCATTTTGAGGATCTTGATATAAAAGGAAATTTTATTTGAATATAAAATCCTTGTTCACTGGCCAATAAGATAGAAAAGAGGGATAAAAACATAAGAGAAGGCCCAAGGGAGGGTTAGGACCCAAAACATGAAATAAAATGACCATTGGACACTAGCACCAATGGCGCTACCGACTAGATAAGGGCACTAGTGTCATGAGGTTCCAAAACAAAGCAAAGATTGGGTAGAATAGGATAGGGGTCCTTATGATCAGGAGGGGATGATTCAAGACCATTGGGGGTGCAAAAAATAATGAAAACAAGACACAAGAAAGGCCAAAAGACCCATAATGACCATGCAAACAAGATCTACACTCATAACTAAGACCTTTCTATGAAATAGCAACAAAATACATAGTACTTGTGGTTGATTAACCAAATTATGGTGTATACAGTTTGCTTATAAAATTTTTTCTAGTGCGATGTCAAAATTATGTTGTGTGTGTATTATCTAGAATATTTTCTCCTCCACTTTGAAACCCTACTTTCACTTTTAACTATAGGTTAATCTATAAAATGGGGAATATTAATGTGTTGAGCTAACCCCAAACACTCCCCAATTAATAGTTGATCACTTCTTATGTATCCAATAGTCTTAGGAGGGAAATCAAACCACACATCGTTAAGTGTATTGTGCAATTATGATCCACTATTATGGATGCAACTTATAAAATAATTTTTGACACTTGACATTGGTTACTGGACTTAGATTTGAGGTGCCTCAGAATTGGCTAAGTCCTATTCATTATGACTATTTTCTAATTTGGGAGCTTTAGGGTTGTTCTTCTCAACGTGAAGATGTATATATATGTCTTCTTGATAATTTCTAGATAGATATATAGGCTTAGACCTATTGTGTATAAATAGATGACTCTTTGGGTAACTTCTCACACCATCGACATGCAAAACATATAGGCCAACATGTAAATATGATTTGAATTTTGAAAATGATTGTTGCTTGGTGTACAAACAAGTCTAGTGGAGGTGGATGGTTTAAAAAATTTGGAGCCATTTGAGTGTGACCGAAGGCTTCTAGAAATACAAAAAGAATGATAGAGTCTGATTATGATAATAAGCAGGGTATGCATAGACTAAGGAATTCTTATTTGTGATTGACATTAAATTAGGAAAGTGGGGCCCATATAAGGCAAATGGATAGGAGATAAAGGTGTGTAGGATCCATATGTGTATGCATAAGTTATTTAATGTAAATACAGGTCAAGACTAACATTTTCAAGTGTCTAATAGAAATTTTAATGTCTACAAATAACCCCCTTTATTATAGTGTTTAAAATTCTAGATTAAAATGATAAAGAGATGTACCTTAGTGTGTAAACATTCTTTGTCTTTGGGATAAGGATCCAAGAGTGCAGTTTACTCCATAAAAACTTAGAATGAAACACGTATCAATAAATGTCTACATACGATATGAAGTTTGAAATATATTATATCAATGGAACTTCAAAATTTGAAGTGCAAGGAAGGTGTTAACTAAAATTTTTGCACCCTATTTTAAAACTTTTTTGAACCTCAAAAATTATGTCATCTTGCTAAAACACCTGGCGGGGGCTAATGACTCAAAATATTCTGGTCTTATTATAGATTTTCATTTTGTGTGATTAGATTAAATATGGCTATTGAAGCATTTATCATTTTCATTACTTTTTAATTTCATAATAAGTTATTTTAGGTGATTCTAGTTATCTGCTTCAACAACAAGACCGTTATCGCAGTTGTCTCTATTTGGCATATTGACTAATAGGGAAAATCAGGTTGGTAACTTATCGTTCAATTTTACTTCATGAGCTTGGAAAATCTTGTAATCTCCTTGATATTCACAAATTGAGCATCTATCACATAGTTCATTACATAAGGCAGTGACACCATTATATATTTGGTATAGTGAGATTATACCAACTTCATTTTAGATAATCTATGGATTCTGTTCTATTTGCCAATAAGATAATTATCCAAAGTCTTAAAAATATGCCTCAACAAGACAATGGAAAGCATCAATATAAGTTTATAATATAGGTTTCAAAATATAATGGTAACCTATATGAAGAGTTTTCAAATGCATGGTATTATTTAAATTTTGGGGTCTTTTGATTTCAAGGATGTAAACATCAATTATAATCCATTTTAATATCCTAGCGTCAACCCATTCCCAAGGGACGTGGATTTAAGTGTAGGCAAGAATAATATTATGGCATAAAAACATACCCTCTCCATTTGATAACTCAACCAAAGGACATTTGGACATTTGTGCCAAAAAAATGGCATAAAATAAGGTGTTCACATTTCAACAAGATGACAACAACATTAATGAATATTTAATGTGCCTTTAGAAGTTAGAAATTTTATAGTTACTCTCTTTTTTGGATCTCTAAGTGAACAATGAATTAAACAAGCTTGTGATTGTACCTTAGCTAAATTGGGAGATCTGTTAAACTTGGTCGAGCTATTTGGGTGGCATATGAGTAATTTTGTCTTTGGTAGCATGCACTAATTTTGGTACTCTCTCCTTTAGAAATTAAACAAGAAATGAGATCTCCTTTAGGGTTTTTAGTTTTTTGAATTGGAGATAGTAATAGAACCTAAAGCAATGCTTTTCCTGAGAATTTATATTAAATTCTTTGAGGCAACTTTGCAACATAGATATGATGCACTTGTGTGGGGATTTTCTCTGGTTTGTTAGAATGGATTTTTATGGATAAGTGAGTTTTATTAATAGAAAACTCACTCAAATGGTTTAATTTGTTTCTTTATATTTCCAAAATTTTGTCATGCAATAAATATATGGTTTGAGATTTCATAGAAGCCTTTATTTCTCCATATTATTATCAGTCTGTTCATACAAAATAGATGAGATAAAATTAGGGTTTTATTGGGTTCAACTCCATTTGTTTCTTTTCCCCTCTTTGAATCCATTTTGAGATAATGCTAAGATTTTTAACCTGTGACAATGGAATGTTTAGGTTTTGCCAAATTTTGATTTGGGTATTTGACAAATTGGTTTTGAGGCATTATTTCATGATGCAATGGTTGAATAAATCCTTGAATTCATTAAAATTTGCATGCTGAAATAAATTTCTTACTACTAGTTTCAACTTAGTGTTGGTATTTTGTTTAGAATATTTGTATTCATACATATGGGGTTTTCATAAAATTTTATGGTAGAATTACCAAATTTTTGAGATAAAAAAATATACTCTTGGTGAGTTGTTTTGGAATGAAGTTTTAAGTTCAAAACCTAATGGTTTTAATCATAAAACTTAATAATTTGTTTTAATAAACAAATTTTTGTTCAAGTTTTGCAATCAAAATTGATAGATTTGATGACATGAAGATATATCACTTGCCCTTGAAATTTTCTATGACAAGTTTTCCCCACACAATAGTAAATTTTGTTGTTGAATCATTTCAATGTTGGTAAAGCAAATTTGTTTTTGCAGTCAGGAAAAAAAATTGATTTGATCAATTTATGTGAGATTACAAAATTATTTACCATAGTTTTGCTTCATTGGTAAAAGATTATTTGTTGAATCAATTTCATGGCATAAAATTAGAGCAAAATTTAGCATGATTGATCATAAGATGATTATTAAAGTCATAAAAAAGTGTTTTGTTTTCTACAATGAATTTTCAAAATTATTTTATTATTGTGAGACCCCATTTGATAGATTCGGTTAGTTGATGTAGATTGTTAGAATTCAGTGGAGCTAAGCATTCATAGAGAACACATGGATTGATTTTTCCTATTTTGATTATTTTGATAGAATTTTCTATTTAAGCATGCAGGTGAAATTATCATTAGATATTCTCAGTTGTGATGAGGCATAATGTGTAACCTGATGTATGGTTTGATTTCAGTTGAACAGATTCAGTATTTGATTAAGTAATGAAAATTCATGGTCTAGTTATATTTATTTTGATCATGTCATTATGGATTGATATTTTAAGGTGAGTTTATAAGGGTCATTTCATAGTGGGCCCCAAAGTGTTTATTCGATATTTTAAAAATAAAATATTTAAAGAGGTTATTTAAGTTCATTATGAACTTCAAAATTTTCCTAAAACTTATAACTTTATTTTATAAAGTTCCTTATCTAAATTTTAAATTCTAAGTTTAAACAAAAACTTAATTGTTGAACCAACTAACTGCTTGGCAAAGTTTATAAACGCAAAGCAACCTCATTATCAAGGTGGGAAATCTTATAGGTAAATGTGAGAACTCTCGCTTTCATTTGCACTTCTTTTTCAAGAACAAGTCTTTGAGATGATCATTGTTTGTAGAAGATCGATGCTCACTCAATCTAACAACGTAACCCTATCTCATCTATTCTATGTATATCGAGGTTTATGTTTAATTATTTTTTGATTATTTAGTTAATATTTGAGAAATTTAATGCTTTGATGAATGTAGATTCACATTTATATACATTGTAATCTAACTATCTCTTGAATATTGATGAACCCATCACGCTTTTCATGACAAAAGTTTGATGTTTATACATGATGTGATGTCTCTTTCCAAAACTTGTAATTTGGGTGATTTATTTCATTAATAAAATCATTTCTTGTTTTCTATTTCTCAATCATCTCTTATTATTTTGTTTGGCTTAGTGCCTACTCTATGGATTATGTCTTTTAGTGCAATGTTTATCTCTTTATTTATTTTCTATTGTTTAGTTAGTTCTTGTTCTTTAGTTGTCATTTTCTTTGTTTGTTTTCTTTTGTCTCTTCTCGTTGCCTTCTTTCTCTCTCTTTGTTTACAGCAACTTGATTTTCATTTGGAGAAACATTTATGACATTTAAAATTAAAACATTATTTTTAAATTTAAAGTATGCATATGATTATAAATACAGGCCTATTTTGGTTCACATTTTGCTGCTTGTCACTTATCTTAAATCTATTTCTTTATATTTTGAGGTTATTTAGGGAACATTATTGCAATAATATAGGACATTACTTATTTTTATTGAATCAGGTTTCTATTCTTCAATAGATTATCTAATTAATAGGTTTTCTCTATCGGATAAAATAAAATATAATTTCTTATCTAAACTAGTTCATAATTTTGGTAAAGTGGATATTCGATTGTTAGAAATGAAATATGTTACAGTTTGATGACTTATTAACAACATTCAATTTATCTTTTATAAAGTATCATAAAACTTAAATACATCCTTATAATTTATGAGTTATAAATCAGAGATATTTGAATACAATTTTAGTCATCAAATCATTATCCTAGACTATCTTCTTTGTGAAAACACTTCATTCACTTATTACTTACATGAACTAAAACAATCCCTTTTAAGAAAGATATTATTTTCCCAAAACTTGATCAAGTGTGTAACTCAATGCAAATTAACCTTTAAAAACTCATTACTTGCCTTGCACTGATTTTTTAGTCATAGGAATCCCATGATTAAATTGGTACAATTCTGACTTAACCTTTCCGATAGGCAAAAGGGGTGATTCATTGGCATGATAATTTTTAGCATCAACATAAGGAATACCCTTATAAGTGGGTGAATCATGTTATTGTTTGAAGTGTTGGAGATGTGATTCTTTTTGAAACATTGGAGATTAGGATGATTATTCCCCAATGGAGGATGTCATCACGTGATTATTCCCCAAGGAAAGTGTTTTTGTTCAAAGTGTAGGTTAGGAAGATAAATTCCCCAACCCTCATGAAGAAGGAGTAGTGCTAGGTTATTAAGTGATGTATAACCTCAACCACACTCCTCATTTAACTAATATTTAACCTCGATATGGAAGGGTGAAGACCCCATACTATGGCTCATATGTAAATTAATTAAACTACTGTAGACAGACCCATAGATTCAAAATGTTGCCTTCATTACCTTTAGTACTAAGTTAAAAATTAAAAAATTGTAATAGTGTGTGCATGAAATTTTTTCTAGACCCATAATCTGATCGACTATCCCATACTAATATATAATTCCAAACATATATATGTTGTTATGTCAAAAACTTGATATATTTGAAAACATGTCACTTATGTACATGTTAAATTTATGCATATTCTCCCAAAGTTTGTCTCAATTTGTAAATGCTTGTCCCATAATCTAAACTAAACTGCTAATCTAACCCAATATGAACCTCTAAATCATGTAATCGATCCCAAAATATTAATTATATATGTATGTAGGCTTGAATCTCTATGACAACCCAATTTATATGCCCCTCTTTTGAGGTGAGAATTATAACCTATAAATTACTTGTCTCAAAAGAAAAGAGTTAAACACGTCATATTATATAAAAATATGTAAACATTTAAAATGTGTTCTAACATGTGGAGAAGATGCCTTCATGGTATGATTGAAATGTAAAGTCATATATGAAACATGTATAGTGAGGAATACAAGTGTCATGTCAAAATATATATAGAAATTGGGCACATAGTAGTAACTATCACTAATATAAGCACTAAATAATAAGCTACATAAGAAAGTTCATGATATGAATTATGGCATGACACACAAGTAGAAAGGTTTGTGATGTAGATCATAGCACCACAAACTCAACCTAAAATCCCATATGTATCCACTCATAAACACACAATGTTATGGCCATGACACACATAATAAAGCACCCACAAAAACACACAATATCACATGAGGCAAGAGCCACACAAAATTATCAATCAATCCTAAATTATCAACAAACAATGTCACACAACAAAGTAGGGGCCATATAAAGAAAGAGACATGTAATAATACACTTAATCAAACAATTATCACATAAGAAGGCAAGGGCCAAATAAAAAGGCATACAATAATACACTTAGTCAAGTAAATCTCACATAAGAAGGCATAACCCACATACAACATAATCGATGATTAACCTATGTGAAAAATGAAATAGCCAAAATGAATCATTTAACATGTCAAACTCGACTACACCATCAATCTATGTCAATGTCACATCATAGAAAAGTAGCATATCTATGAAATGTATCATTATAAATAAAATAAACAAGAACAATGCATATGTAAGCAATTAATGTAGCTCAACATGATACATAGAAAGGTCATATAAGGACATAACTTGTAATAATGAAGCCTATGGAATGAGATTCCCCTAACATTGGCATGGCCCCTATGTATAGGAATGTCTTACATCTATACATACATATATCATGTATAAACTATTTACCCTGAATCTCTCTCATATATATCATGAAATGCACATGCATATGGAAAATGATATGTAATATTAAAAAGATGTGATAAATAACATAAATCAATGTAATAACTAGAAAAACATGTTATGCTTAGGAGTTAATTTTTGATTTTTGGAATATTTTAATTTTCTTTGAATTTTTTGTATTTTTGAGATTTATTGATTATGCTCCTGCTAATCAATGATCCCATCAAGAGTATTTTCACATTAATATCATGTCTCAAATGTGGGAATGGTCACTTATCATGAGCAGGTAGTCACATATACATTTATATCTAAATCTAAAATGTAATCTCATATTGTACTATATCCATCATTATCATCATGAATCATAGGATCTTGTGTATGATGAGTAACCCTAGTAGGCATGGTATTTTGTGGAATCCCTGATATGATAGAGATGTGTAATTTTGTTCATTATGGAACATGAAAAGCTATTTATAACAATATCTTAGGGCATGATGGAGTAGATAATGATTGTTGTGAGTCTTGAATAAACCTTTAATGTAACGAGCATTGAAGCACAAGTACATCATCTAGAAAATTAAAGTACCTTACTCTAAGTTATATATGTATAATTAACTTAGATAGGTTGTGTAACTGACTGTGATGTTGGTGGGGTGGAGGGGGAAATGCCTCCGGTTGAATATGGTACTCATATGGGATCCAGGGAACTATAACCACCTTATTTCTATGTATATGCTTCACACATATATGTACTAAAAATGGTAATTCACAAATATTATGTATCCAAGGATGTCCTAATAACATGTTAAATTCCCTTTTACTTGTTTAAACAAAGAATGGAGTAGCAATTATAGTAGGACCCACCTGAAGTGGTAACATAATACTCCCTAAAGTGTCTTGTCTCTTTTTGTTGAATCCTTTAACTATCTTGGTTTTATCCATCAAATCCTTGTGTGTATAATCAAGAGTTATAAGGAGTGTCATAGTGTAAATTTTTTCACTTGAAGCATTGTATACCATAACACTATGTATAGGTTTTAAATCAACATATGCACATACAAGTAATGATGTGTAACTAGAATCATCTCCCACAATCTCACTACCTTCAAATGTAGCTTTAGGTAATTGTATAGATACACTTACATGTGTCCTAATAATAGCATCCAATAGATGCTCTCATATGTTGGAGGATGATGTTGTGAATTTTAAGTAATATGCACTTAAAGATTATCTTTAGTTTATGTTGTCACGTGGTTAGAAAAGGGATCAAAAAATATTTTTAATTTTGATTTCCCATTAGGTTGTGGTCCTTAATCATTTGGAGGTGGATTTATATAATTAAGCTCAATAGTTTTATCATCAATGAGATCCTAAATCTTATATCTTAGTGAAAAACATGTATTTATATAATGCCTCATCTATGATAATCATAATATGCATTACTATCATATCCCTTAGATGGAGGCATACTCATATCAACCTATTTTGGAGGAGGGAGAGATATAAATTTGCACTCAAGTAACTTCTATAATAACTTATGAGGAGGTTCAACTAATTGTGAACATTGTCTCCTTTGTGGAAAGGATAAGACAAGTCTATTAGTAGGTGTAGAGACCCAAATTTGGTACAATCCCTTATTTAGTATCCATTATTTCAAATATGCACATATGGACAATTGAAGATGAATAAAGTATCTATTGGTACATTTATTTGGATATTGTCTCCATATTTCATGTGTTTACCTATTTATTGTTCATCTCTCCAATTTTTTTTTGGGTATCCCCTATCATGATATTTTATATTTTGAATGCATTCTAGACAAGTCTATTGTTTTCAGACATGTCCAAGCTCGTGGAATTTTTCATGAAGCGTAAAATTATCTAGGCATAACTTTGGAATTGATTTTGGTTTACATTTTATTTGGGTCATTATTTATATCTATTGGTTCTTGTTGGGTTGGATTTTATGTAGCAATATGTTTCTTAATTTGATGCCAAAATATCTATAAATAAAAAGATACTAAAATTCATTTAGGGCATCACTCCACACTATCAATAACTATACAAAGATTTTATGTTTTATTTATAGAATTATTGAAGCTAGATTGAAAGTTTATATAGGTTGATTTCACATTTGCATGTTTATGCCAAGGGTAAAATAGGAGAATGAACATATAGACTTGCATTCATAATTTCACACATAAATTTTATATGGATAACTACATTAAAGTTTGAGCCCTCTTCAAGGTATTATCAATGTAATGCAGTGCTTGGTCATTTAATAAGGATTGACCATGGTCAATTCAACTCAAACCCTTTTCCTTGACACCCCTTATTTGATATCAATTTAATTTTTATGTAGTAACTAGGGTTTTACATTGCAATTATCTCTATATGATATTTCATGTAAATAAGCACATTAAAGTCTCAATCAACATAGGCACAGGTGGTGAAACAGTCACAGTTTCATCAGAGTTAGCTCAGACTAGTCTATAGTCAACAGACATGGCTGACATGTGATGCTATCCCATGAATGAAAAATTATCCATGGATATCTTCAAATTTTGTTCCTAATTCTAAGTTATCATAATGGTTTTTTATTCAACTTTCCATTATCAGACATCATTCATAGTTAATGCATACAAGTCCATAATCAAAGGACATAATCGACCTATGTTTTTGTTTAGGGAGAACACACTTATCTAGGCATAACTGAAAGTTGTGTCCCAGATCTTGAGCAATTGTAACCCTATCTTATCCTAGTTTCCACTATTATACCTCAGTTATAGTCAATAAAAATCCCATATATGAGCTTAATATATTCCACATAGTTTTTTTTCAAAAATTTCATATTTTTATATTTATCAAACTATAATTAGAATTGTTAATAAATGTATATCTTTAGCATTCTGATCTTTCAAAATTTTATACCTATTAAATAAAATTTCATTTATTAAATAGAAAATAGGGTAAAACATATTGGTGAACCCATAATTTTTTACATAATTTCTTCTTTCAATTATTTAAAATAACTAGTGATTTTAGAATACTAAGCTTGAAAAGCTTGTTTTAAACCATAAAGATATTTATTTAATTTACACATATAATGTTCTTTGTTAGGTTCAGTGAAACCTTTGGGCTGAGTCATAAATATTTCTTATTTTAGATCACCATTTAGGAAGACATTTTTGACATCCATTTAATGTATAATTGGTTTTTCATTTATGAAAAATAATAACCCAATACAAATTCTCTCTCTTCTCACTTCTCCTTAATTTATTTGTAGAACCTTTGCAATGGTAAAACTAGAAGCTTAGGTAAAAAATATGGTTTCCACACATATTTCATGATATCAATTTACATGGGTAAAATGCCTTTTTATAATGAGATGTGAGGTGGAATGTTGTAACCAACGGGACCAACCTCTCCCTAAACAATAGTCAAATATATTTTATTTATATACATGAGGATAACTAGTGTTAAATAAATAAAACATATTTTATTTATTTAACTAATGTAAATATGTGAATGGCACATTTATAACCACTGAAGCATTATATGTTCCAATAGTTTTGTTAGAATTATGTTTTGATAATTGTAAAACCCATCGAAATTGTCATTCTAGGCAAATAGGTCTTTATTTTTACTTAAGTTGTAGTGTGAGGGGTATTTATCCAATACTCAAGCCATTAGAAAACACTATATATGGATTTTAGTTTCCATGTACTACATATTATATCAAAAAGACTTAGTTATTTGATTTTTAACCATAAGAAGCCCCTTGGTTGTTTGTATTTATAGTGAACTAAGAATAGATTGTCTATGGGAAGTTACTCTCAACATACCCTAGAGACAAGATAATGCAACAAAGAGATGGTGGAATATATATGCACATGAATAACACACCTTAAACTGTGTACTCAACTCCTCGAGGATAGGCTAAAGAAGTTGACATAATGGATAGGATAACAATTGGGTTGGTTGTCAAACATAATGGGATTTGGAATGGGTGGTGATAATGGATTCTCATGGCAGAACTAGAATATCTCAATAGCATCTTAGTTCTCATTAAGAGAATTAATTTGAACTGAAATAGAGCTCCATGATCTTTTAGTTTCTGAGATCATAAGAAGGCTAAGCTCGTGATCGATGCTAGGATTAAAGAAGTGGGAGAGATCGAGTTGAATGACTCACAGGAAAAGATTTGCCTTATTGGGTTGATTATGCTTGGTCAGTGTCATCCATAATACTTGAATTATAATATGAGGTTAGACCTAAGGAAAATAAGGAGGTGTGAGTGGGAAGTATGGTCTGGATAATTTTATAGTGATGACCTCTTTTTTGAGGAAGGGGAATGATATGTGGATTTTGAATTCAATATTGTTTGTCTAAGGTATCTAAGGAGTCAACAATAAGATGAGGAATCATGGTGGAATGGAAAACCTCATGTCTAAGATTAGTGTTAATATAGGATTGTATGGTAATTATGGGATCAAGTTATCTAACCCTAGGGAATAGATTGTGATGGACAAGACTTAGCATCTCACAAAGGGTTATCTGAAGGAGGTTAGACAAAAGCCAAGTTGGAAGCATGTGAGCTTGTTAGAGAATTTCTTATGGTTTATTCTTTCTATGATGTTTGAGGAAAGGCTTTGTATAGGATGCTTACACAAATGGATAAGGCTTGGATGGGGATTGGATTCTTGCATGTGTTGGCAAGGCTTCTCGACACTTTTGTTTTGTTTTTACTATTTTTAACTTGTTTTAGGATTTTATTGAAATAAATGTTTGATTATTATAATTAAAATTTTAAAATCAAATAAATTACTAAATTTAAAGTAAATGAAAACAAAACGTCTCTTTACCCTTTTCTAATAATTTAAAATGCATGCAAATGAAAGAGAAAGAAACCTACACTATTATGAAAGGTGCTAATTTTTTATCGCTTTATCTAGATACAAACTAGGTGGAAATATTTTTTTAGTTTTTGTTTTATTTGTGTGAGGTGGATTAAGTATGCAAGTTATATCTTCTAAATATCCATGAAAAATGAAATCTTGTCTAAAACAACAATGTGACAACTTTTTTTTTACTTTCTTTGTCTACAAACAAGCTTTTTAAATGATTTTTAACGAGAAAAAAATAATGCTAATTATGATTTTATATTTTTAAATGAAGAAAACAACACTTTTAATCTACCAAATCAATCAAAAATCAAAGATATGCTAGCTTTATTTATGTGCCTAAGGTTGTCTAAGTTCTAGTGATTGAGTAGTTGGTTGTTTGGAATGAAAGAAACTTGTTTTGATATTGGAAATGAATATTATGTTGGTTGGAAATATTTTGAGAATTCACCAAAAACTTCATATGAATGGTTTGTCAAATGTTTTGATAATTGAAGGAAAACAAATTTATTAGAATGAAGACATAATCAAAACTAACTACTTTTTTTGGTAGCAAAGACAAAGAAAAGAAATAAAGTTATCTCCCTATCAAATTTGCTCTTTCAATAAATAATAAGATTAATATAATTCAATAAAAACTACACTAATATAATTTAATAAATAAAGGAGATACTAGAAATCAAAGAAAACTCCAACCTAATCAAGGTATAATTGAGTTGGAATGCATGTAGTATGCTGATGAAAAAATCCTCTTTATGTTAGCTCCTTTTATCCTTGTGTGATCTTTAAGAATCTCTAACTAGAAGATGACCAAGCTCTTGAAAAAATGGGGAAAGAGAGGAGACACAACCATAAATGGAGAGTCGCTGAACTGAGGTTGACCAATGCTCTTATTTGTAAAGACTGAGTTGCTAGACTAATAACATTTATTCAGCTATGGTAGTGTAGTTGACTCAAAAACTATAGAGGGTTGATCTTTAGGAAATTATAGTAGTATTTTTGTTAAAAAAGATTCAAAATAACAACTTTTAATGGTAATTTTTAGATCTAAAATTAGGCCAAAATGGCCTTCTTGTAGAAAGAGTTGGGAACTTGCATGAAGGATTTTAACTTGGGAGGAACTAAAAAATGATTAAAAATAGAAGAGGGAGTGAGTTGGGCCTAATTAGAGGTGAAAAAAAGCTTATAAAATTAATACATATGAAACTAAACATGTAAAATGTGTTAAAATAGGACTTGTAAGAACTAATTTTGGAAGACAGGAAAGTTGTGACAGAACCACCCCTATTTGTAAGGGTGGTTACACAACCACTTCCCTGGAAGAAAAAAAACCCATTGATATTAAAAAATTTCCCCATATTTAAAATTAAACCACCCTTATATGATGGGTTTGTTAGGGTGGTTTACACAACCATCCGAATGAACCCATCATGGAGAGGGTAGTTTCATAATTCAAGAGGGTGATTTTGTTGTTGGAAAGGTTGGTTTCATTATCAATGAGAGATTTTCAAGATAAGACTAAGGGAAGATAAAAAGACCACCAAAATGGGCTTTTGGGGTCCCTAGGATAGAGAGGAGGAAGAACAGGGGGAAGGATGTTTAGAGAGTTCCCATTTGAGTGTAGTTAGGAGGTCACTACATCATCATTGGACCTATTGTGTTAGGATTATCACACCATACAAATATTGGGTGCATATATATTGCTCGTTCGAGAGGATAAATTTTCATGGATTTATGAGGGTGTGGTCCTAAGAAAGTGGCATCATGGAAGGGAAATAAGAGGTTAGAAATACTTACCTTACTTGCCTAAATGATGAAACATATATAGTCAAGACTCCATGTAACTTATAAGAAGAAAATAAAAAACAAGTAAAATTTGATTAGAAATCAAAAAATTAAGTTGTGTAATTATATTGTGGATAGGAACACATATCTTATGTTAGGGGAAGGTCATACTACCTGAATCATCCCATTAGGGGACTAAGTTTGGGGTCGAATCATCATGTACCTATAAAACCATAAAAATGTTTTACAAAAGATATAAATGTGTTAATTATTAACTTTAGAGAAAAAATCATAAAATCTAGAAACATTATGACTTGATGACATAAAATATATACAAAATGTGAAAACATGCCAAAATTGGAAAGTTTTTGAACTAAAATGGCTAGTTTGGGGCCTAATATATTCAAAAACTTACCAAAATAATTCATTTGTGTCATTTACTTTTGAGATATTTTGATCTCTAGACTACCGATGACCATTTTGAGTAACAAGGCAGTCAACAGGGTGAGGATGATGAGAGGATGGTGAATGTACTAGTGGGAGGGCTGTTAGGCATGATCAAGTAGGTTTTATTGACTTTTTCATTTTTGCCCCAAATTTGAAATTTTGTTCAAAAATTAGCTAAAAACAATGAAATTCAAATATTTTAAATTTTAAATGATTGTTGGGGGGGGGATATATTAGGAAAATGTAACTTTTTTGTGATTTTGGGTTGTTTTGAGGGATGTGCATGGAGATAAAATTGCCACTCACATGATATAACTACGAGCCTTTACAGGGTGGCATTATGTAACTACCATAGTGGTAGTGTAACCACTAAAATGTGGTTACGTTGTCACTCTTATAGGGAAGTTACAAAAATGCTTAGGGTGGTTACTTAATCTCCTAGGGTGGTTTCATAACCGTCACCTATAAATGAGGGCAATTTCATACACGAGAATTAGGAAGGGAATTTGACTTGTTTGGAGATTAGAATTGATTCTCAAGCTTACATAGGGCCACCTTGTTATTGTAAAATGATTATATATGATGGAATGAATATTGAGAATAGGAGTGACTCCCCTGAGTCTTAGCACTTTTGATGGCTAATGAGTTACTCATTCTTGATCAAGCAGGGATCTTAATGAAAGCATGAGAAAGGATCATCCACACCTTTAGTCGGTTGCTATTTGACCTTATGACCTACTGGGACTCCAATCACAACACATTCATGTTCCCCCAGACCCTAAGAGAGTGGATGATCACTCTCATAGATGTATATCATATTATAAGTCTTCTTATTACCAACCAATTAGTATATATCCAAGCTATTGATAATAGTCATGAGGCTTACACGTAGGCATATCACTTTAGATACCTTGATGCACCTGATGTGGGTGAAAAGTATGATGTGAAGATTTCTTAGGTTAAGGGATCAATGATCCCTAACCTAAGGAGGGACTGTTATTAGTATCCTTACCTCATAATTAGTGGGAGACATGGGTATAGATAGATTTTTATTCAATTGGTCATCAATCATGTAATGCATTGAGGGGAGAGGGGTGCCCTAATCTTGGATATACGAGCTAATGGAATGGACATATAAATTTTCTTATTGAGTGGCTCAATTAGGATTCCTTTTTATCAACCATAAGACTATTGTCAAGGGTTGGGTATATTTTTGGATGATCCCCTATCATAAGGGAGTGTCGATTGGGGCTCCAAGATATATCAAGGCCACCATATGGACAAATTGGGCACCCTTTTATGCCTTGCTTAGGTTGTGGGGTATTTGAAAATAGCAGATTTGATTTACTTACCCCATCAAGATATGGTTTTGAAATGGGCCGATGAGGGAGCCTATCTTAAAGTAGCTATTGGGGCACTCATGTTCAGGATAAGCTCCTTTAGATTGAAGTGCACCCCATAAATAGGGTGTCATAGCAATTCAATATGCCTATGTGGGAAACTTTCCTATCCCTATAGTTGTAATAGGGGGATTCAAGTGGTGAGAGCTTTGATGTTGGGATAGTTGGCATGGCATCTAGTTGTGAGAGGGGTGCCTATCTCCCAATTAGTTCCACATGCAACAACACATGGACCTCTTGTGTAGTTTGATAGAAGAGGAAGAAGACATGCTAGAGTAGGGAAAAAATAGATGGGACCTTCACTTCCACCACCACCATCGAGATAGGGTCCCAACCAATAGGGTATTCCAAGAGGTAGAGAGGGTGAGGCTCAATATGTTGAGCTAAAAGATGACCTAAATGTTGATCAGGAGGAGACTACAGATGCTAAATTTGACCCTGAGTGGCTTGAAGGGGATCTAGTTATAATGTTGATTTACATATTTTCATTTATAGCTTATATTTCACTTCATAGATCTTTTGTATAGTTAGGTTTTATTACTTCAAATTTTGATATTGATTAGATTTGACATTGATTTTTCCCTTTGTGATTATGGATACATTGAGCAAATGGAGAGGTATGATCAGGGACACCCTATTCAACCTATTTAATCTAAGTACTGGATTGACCAAGGACTAAATCCTGGTAGATGTCAAGATTCCTATAGGGGTTGGTTGACACTCATGTCTTTACCCCAACATGCCATGCATTTACGATGTTGTCAAAGTTGAGGGTAGATAACACCACCCTATTGTCTAAGGTGAGGAGGGAAGAGGTTTTGATAGACATGATGATAGTTATAGGGGGAGAAAGATGAGCCTTTAGCCATAGGACATGGAGGACAATGTTAGAAAGAGGCTTGGGTGGGAGTCAACATCCTAGCTTCTGACCTATAGATAGTGGGACAACTTCAAAGAGAGGTACTAGTAGGAGACATGATTAGATCCATAGGCCTAAACATTGCTCTACATGAGGACCTTCCCATAGGAGGAGGATAGGCTCCTAAGACTTTTTTTATACATTTTGCTATATCATTGTATATGTTGATTCTTTTTTAGATGACTTGAGGCATATTGGCCCTCTACAAAGGTGTTTTTATCAAATACTCTTATGTATGAACTCGACACTCATGGTGTGTGTGTATGGATGTTTTGGAATACCTTTTAGAGACTTGTTATTGTGTGTTATGGGCTTTTAATTTCCATTTATGTAGCTTTTCAGTTTATGTACTCTAGATGACTAGGCATGTTATGGTGTATATTTATATGTATTTTTTTTGATATGGTGCTATGGGAAATATTTATGCATATATGGAAATATAATGTATGAAAATAATGTAACGTGATGAATGAATATATGTAACTATAATTTTGCTAACATTTATTTTACAACTTATTACCTAGTTATTTTGTTTACACAACATATGACTTTTAATTTACAATAAGGAACGAAAGGAGAAATAGGATAAATGTGAGGTGATAAGGAAGGAAAACCATAAATATGAGGTGATAAGGAAGGAAAACCATAAATAGTGTGATAATGAAAGTGATAGATATATAATCATTTTATTTGTAAAGAGTTCATGGTCTCACCAAATTCTTTTCCCTCTAGAGTGCATAACTGATAGGCTCCATTGCTGAAGCCTTCCATCACTAGGTAGGGGCCTAACTAGTTAGGTATAAACTATCAACCTTATCCTTTTTATTTTTAATTCAACTATCGAGCCTAAGGAAAAGGTCTCCTAATAGATATGGCACTCATGGACAATTTTTTTGGATTATCTACCCATATAATTAGCATAATCAATGTGATTGTTTGAGGCAATAATCCAATGTTTGTCTAAGAGTTCTAATTAGGCCGACCATGTCTCTCTATATTATTCTTGATCAAGAAGGCCCTGGAGAGAAATGCAAAGGTTGGGTATTTCTACATCTAAGGGTAGATTGGGTTTTGATCCAAACACGAGTGAATATTAAGTTACCCTCATGGGTGTCTTAATAGTTGTTCTATAATCTCGTAGTGATAGATAGAGTTGTAGATGCTAATCACATTTATAATCTATAACAATTTTGACCAATGTTGACTTCAGGTTCTTGTTAGTAATTTTAGTTTGACCTTTGGTTTATGGATATTACAAGGAGGCTGAATGGTGCAATATAGCAAATTTCTTTCATAACTCATGAAATTTGAGGTTTTTGAAAGGGGACCCATTGTCAATAATGACGACTTGTGGGACTCCAAATTGGTAGATGATTTAATTCAAGATAAAATTTTCAATGACTAATCTAGTGACAATTGTTAATGGCATTGATTCTTCCCACTTGGTGAAATATTTAGTTTTCATGATAATAAAGTGATGACCATCAAAAGAAGTACGGGAGAGCTTATCTACTAATTTCATGACCCAAGTGGAAAGGGCCATGGGGTGATGATGGGCTGTAATTCCCTAGTGGGAACATGTATATCATGTGAAAAGTGTTGACATTTATCATATTTATGAACATATTAACTAGCATTGTGGTCTAGAGTAGGCCAAAAGTATCCCATCCTATAGATTTTTCAAGCAGTCATGTGACAACCATAGTGTCCACCACAAATGCCACTGTGATAATGAAAAAGGACTCTCTCTGATCAATACATTAGATCAACATACCATTAAAGGCCTTATGATAAAGGATCATTTCCAAAATAACATACCATATACCAAGGAGTGGAGATAATAGTGAGATTTTCCACATAACATATCAATTCATCGAGGAAGTTAGTATTGACTAGGTCATTAAATTCCAAGGTGAATAAACCAACCAATTGGTAATTATCTACCCCGTAATAGAATTTTAGTTGACATACATAAAATTAAACTTGCTTAGGAGTGAGATGAAGTGCCAACCTTCCTAGAGAGAGTTGGCCAAGTTAGGAAATTTTGTAGGGCATGATATCTCATGATAACCCTTGTTTCTTGATTAAGAATATAGTGTTGCTATCATTTGGTCATAAACCGTATTGTTAAGAATTCCTTTTCATCTTGAGTATATTGAATCTCATAATCAATAAAGATCCAATTAATTAAATAAATGACACGTTATTTTTAGGAGTTGTCTTCTTGAGCCAACATGTATGCAAGGGACACCTTAGTTTCTATAATATATAGTATCAGGAGATTATCTAGTGTTGGTGTCATGAGTGTAGGGGAGACATAATAAATTTCTTAACCACTTAAATGCCTCCTAACAATCATCTATCTAAGTTAAGCCACTAGTTTTTAAATAGGTTATTGATGGGGTGAATGGTGTAGGTAATATTAGGAATGAATCATCGAATGGCTCCCAAATTACTTAAGAATGTTTTGATGCTTGATTCATTTATGGGAGGGAGAATTTCTAAGATTGCTTAGATTTTAGTAGGGTTAATATCAACCTTACACTGGGAGATGATGCACCCTAGGAATTTCTTATCGATAAATCTAAAGACACATTTCTCTAGGTTGAGAGTGATGCCATATTTGATTAATCATGTTAATATGGTACATATCACCTTTAAATTATCTATAAATCATCTCACCTTTCCTATAAGATCAACTACATAGACCTCCACTATCTTATGAATGAGATTGTAGAATATGTGGGTCACGACCCTTTGATATGTTACCCCCACATTTTTGAGACTGAAGGGCATCATAACATAATAAAAGGTCCCCCAAAACATAGTGAATGAGGTTTTTATTTGGTCCTCATCAAAAATGTGAATTTAGTTATTTTACAAAAAATTATCCATGAGTGTTAGTAATCCACACCTTGTGGTAGCATCCACAATGGCATTGATGGATTAGAGAGGAAAGTCATCCTTTAGACATGCTTTGTTAATGTCTTTGAATTCTATATAGATTTTAATCTTACTATTCTTACTAAGGATAGGGATAATATAATAGCTTGATAAATTTGACTTTTGAAAGTTTGATGACTTCTTCTTTCACCATCAATATGACCTTAGGCTCAATGGCCTTGAGATTTTGCTTGATAGGTTTTGCATCAGGTGTTATAACTAGGTTGTGGATGACTAAATCGGGGTTAATGCCTATCATGTTAGTGTAGGAGAAATCAAAAGATTTTTAGAGTTATATGAGGATCCACTCATGACCTTTCATCTCCTATTGAAGAGTGAAGATCCTAGCTTGAGAAGTCTGAGATTCTCTTTTATCCCGATGTTAATTTCAAATTTTTATTTGATGAGGAAGGTGTTGCCCTTTTTGAACATGTCAGGGTCTAAGAGAAGATCAGGATCTTCAGCCTCCTTATTGAAGACATCATGTTCAACATCATAGGATAGGTAATCCTCAATATGATAGTAATAATCATAATATTTAGTTTCAATGGTTAGGTGGGATAGTTGGTAAGTGAGAATCCCCTCTTATGGTGGAATAATAGGAGGCCATCATAGGTTTGTAATAACTCAAGAATGGCTTCATCATTCTATCTATATCAATGACTATGGGGACATCATCACCTCTGATGTGGGTGATGGTTTGTTCATTAGGAGTCTTGCATACAAGAGGCTTCATCCTAATCGAGACAATGAAATCAGATTATTGTATTGTTGGTTGGGGGTAAAAGTGCAAAGATGAGGTAGCCATGGAGTCTCCAAGATGGTTAATTTATATAGGGACTAATTAAAAGGAAACTATGTTAAAGTCCTTAGTGATATCATGCATAACAGTCTTGTATAGTTGAAGGTATTTGGCCTTGGTTTGATAGATTTTAGAAAATTGGTTTTTGACGAACTATGAGTCACTATGGATCCTTATGTTTTGAATGCCCAAGTGTTTTGCAATGAGCATGCCAAGAAATAGGGCCTTATACTAATTCCCATTTTTTATACACTTAAATTATAGCTTAAATCTTAAAGGCATTACCCACCCTTCAGGGGAAATGGGAATGACTCTTTCCCCAATGCATAGGTGGCACTTTGAACCATCATAGTGAAGGACCCACTGGTCGTGTGTAGAAGGAGGACAATCATCTAGTGAAGCTGATTGGTCTTCTAATATCTTGACCATATTGTTATTGAGGATTTTAGGTAACCCTTTTTGGGGTCCTTGGTTTTGATGTTTGGGAAGATGATGAGCCCATCCCCTATGCGAGGTGAACATAAGGGTTCACAAAGGTGCAAATGGCTCAACTTTATGTTATAGATAGCAAGGAAGAAATTTTAAAAACTCAAATTAGTGTTTTCTAAGCCCTAGGTCAAGGAAAGTATGTACATATAGAAATTTAAAAAGATTTTTACTTGACCTTTTCTTTGGGGTGGGAAGCATGATGACATAGTCAAGGTTTTGTCTTGGCATCAGGAGTATGCTAGCATAATGAGGATCTTGCTTCATTGCATGAGTCACATGGGCATAGTTATGAAACTTGTAGTACTATTGGTAGGACATGGATAATATCATTTGTCTTATTCTTATATGTGGGAAAGCCTACAATAATATAGTGAGTGACTCCCTAGTGTCTTCTTCATTCATGAGGGGGGAAGAGGCCCTCCTTAGATAATTCATAGATAATCATGGACTCTAATTTTAGTCTCTATCCTACCTACCATTATTGTATGAATTTATCTTTTAGTATTGGAATTCTTTGAGGGAGAGGGATAGATTATTTGCCTATTGATGAGCTTGGAGTGTGATGAGAAATACACCTAGGTGTTGACTAAAGTAGAATGACCAACATATCTAGAAGGAGTAGACCCTAAAAATCAAGGACTCTAGAAAATTGGTATGGTCTTGCCATAACATGATCTATGAGCATACTCTAAGTGGTTAAAAATTGATAAGGGTAGAATGCAAAGTGAAAATTACCTCTGTACATTTGAACACTGAGTGGTAGCACTGATAGTTATTAGAATGATTATTACATAGGGATATTTCCTCATTCCTTGACACCTTTACCATGTAAAAGTCTAGTGGAATATCTAACTCCTCTAGGGACTGTTGGCCTTAAGGTCTGGAGAAATCATAGGTCCCCACCACTAGTGGGTAAAATGGGAGGATGTGGGGAGTGTCTTTCTCCAAGAGGTTGATAATATCAGCTATAGACATAATGGATATTACTGAACTGGTGATTGGTTTAGGGTCAGTGGTTATTTTGGTTGTTACTATATCTTTTTCTTTTAAATTATCTTCTAAAAGAACCTAGGGTATTTTTGCACCCTTATTTAGGATAACCACTTTGGATTGTGTAGATCCAATGATATCGATCAATTATGAGGGTTTTAAGACCCCAATGATAGGTAAATCATTATATAATCATGTTTGTTTATGCATGGTTGCTTGCAATATGTCAAAGGGTTTATGATCCACCTAGGCTATGAAGATGTTTCCTATGTGTAAGAATAATGTTTACTAGAATAAGGTTGAATGGACATCCTTCATTATGTGTATCCAAGGCCTTCATAAGATCATGTTATAATTGGTGTCTTTGTCTATGACATAGAACTCAATTAGTACCATCTTGGATCCCAAAGTGATTGGGAGCACAATATACCCTATGGAACTAGATTTTAGATCATCATAGCCTCATAGGGTGTTATGCATTATAGAATAATTGGTTCCCCATAATGATGTTTTTTAGGAAAGAAAAGGGGAGGATGTCAAATACCACTCCATCATCAACCATAATTCTCTTCACATAATTATTATAGATCCATAATTGTATAAATAAAGTTAGATCTCCCCTCCATGACATCTCAAAATCAAGAGGAATTCTTTGTATAATAAAGAAATAAATAACATCTTGTGATTCCTAATCAGGTGAAAACATGTCCAAATCAATGTGGTTTATCGAGGATTGTAGAGGAGTAAGATTGCATAAATGCCCTAGTCTTAGGGCATCAAGTAATGTCAACAAATAAGCAGGGGAATTCTTGAGTAAGTCCAGGAACAAAATTTGGGAGAACATTTTTGTTAAATTGAATATAAAATCATAGTTCCCCATGGGTTTAGGAGTGGACTTTAATTACAAAATGTTTGAGGGGTGGAGGGCCATAGGCTGGTACTCTCTAGTATGAGCGATGATGTTTGCCTCCTATTTGAATTCTAGTTCTATGACCCCTATCATTTTTTCTTACTTTTCACTCCCAACTGAGGGGCTACATCAGTGTTTGTAGTCCCTAAAGTGGAGGATTAGGCATCATGAGTGCATGCCATCATGGGTTGGTTATTTTGATTGGGGTGGTCTTGTGGGCCACCCTATTGTTGAATTTGGGGAATGCATGTTTGATGGTTGGGGAAAGGGATCTTATAGATTTAGAGATTCTATTTTTGAAGGGTGACATGACCATTTGGAAAGGCCTGGGAGTTTATATTAGTGTTCCCTAGGAACATGTCTACAAATGTTTACCTTTGATATTTTAAGAGTCTTTATATAAATTTGTTATATTCTCTATAGTTCTGAGTGTCATGACCCATAACTTAGTGGAAGAGGTAATAAACATTGGGATCTTAGTTGCTAAGTCTTATGTTCTACCCCTATTACCCAAACTCTTATTGATTGTTTCATGGGTAATCAGTTTGGTTCTAAAACTAGGGGTATTATTTTCCTAGTTGGTATTGATTTTGGTTATGGTTATGATGTTGCACATTGTAAGGTGGTGATCGATTAAATTTGACTACATGAATGGTAGGAGGGGGATTTTGGTTCCTAGCCCTTGCATTGTTAGCAATATTGGTGTTGTTTATAGGTTGATATTGATTGTTATTTACCATGTTTTGATTTTTGTTCTAGTTAGTGAGACCATCAGTGGTGGCATTCCTATTTTGATTTGGGACTTTGGGACCTTAGTTATTGGTATTTTTTGGACTTGTGGTTTGAAATCCCCCATTATTTTAGCTTGGGGTGACAATGCACTCATTGGTGTCATAAATCTACTGATGACTATCAATATCCACTTGGTCAATTCATAAGGCTCTCTCAAGGGATTCTTCATAGGATTAAGATAGGAATTTCTAGATGTCCTCCCTTGTATCCTTATTAAGGGAGTGGAGGAAGAGATTTCACAATTCCCATTGATCTATATTAGGTGTGCTAGTAGAGGAATTAAAGACCTGCCACCATCTCATGATGAAATGGATAGTGAACTTGTTATGTTCTTTCTTGATGTACAAGAATTATCATATGTTAGTTTTTATAAGCTTTTTCATATTGAAGGATTTGACAAAATCAACCATGAGTTAGTGAAAAAAATGTATAGACATCTCAGGGAGGTAATAATACCAATCAAATGTTATCCCTTCTAGGGTTTTAGGGGAGATTTTTAAAACAAACCCATCCCAAGGGAGGATTTCCCTACCGACTATAGCATAGGGTTTTATGTGTGCATAAGGATACCCTTACCCTTTGAATTTGGGAAGGTCAAGAAAGGGATGTGGGAGAGGAACCTATTGTATGTTGGCATCGAGAGGTTCCTTGATGTACTTAGAATAAGTCCTCATGTTATTAAAATTTATTGTTGTCATAATGGGGATATAATGAAAAGGTAGGATCATATAGGGGTTGGTTTGGTAACCACCAGAAGGAATGGAGGAGGCTGATAAGGCAAAGTGGAGTAGGATGGAAAATAGTTATTTGGCTGAGTAGATTTTGAATACTTATAAAAGTAAGGGGGAAGGTTATTAGATTTAGGAGGTATGGTAGTTTTTTTTTTTGGTGGGGTATATATGTTTTTTACAAAATCCAACACTATGTAAGGTTGGACATAGATTGTCTATAGAGGGGGAATGTACATGGGAGGCACATAACTTGAAGGTGTAAAAAAAATGAATTATTAGCTACCACATAATTTTTTAAAGGTGGAGCATAAGTGTATACACCTCCCATTGGAGCATGAATGGTGTTTGATAATATGAATGGGATTTAGAGGTGTCAGGGTTGGGGACCCCATGAGTGAGGATATTCCTAAGTGGTTGGTGAGAGACATGGTGCAATAGGGTTACAAGTTCCTAGTATAGTAGAAGCATATAAGCTTATTATTATGGTGATGGATGAGAGAAGGAGAGGGATGAGCTAATGTAGGAGAATTTGGGCTCATTCCATATCCCAAAGCTTGTTGATTTTTCTCTAGGTCATGAATGTGACTCACTAGGGTGTTGATGAGTTGGTTTGTACTCATGTTGGTGCTAGGTCTATGTACCTCCTATATAGGAGGGGTGGAAATGTTTAATGGGGTAGTATAAATAGGTGGGTTTGGGGAAAGGTACACAGGGGTAGTGTTTTTAGTTTGTATAGGTGGGTTAGAGGCATCTTGACTCTTGTTAGGAAGGTGTATGACTACTTGCATATGGTTGACCACCTCCTCTAAGTGATTGATCCTTCCTAGGTAATGATCATATTTATCCATGATTTTTATGTTTGGGATTTATAGGCTGATGGATGGCCTTTTGGACATATGAGGGGTGACCACACCTCCCCTATTAAGATTCATAGAATTAGATTTAAGGTGGTCACTCACTATTTTAGATATGTCTCATATTTATTGAATGGAGGCCCCACTCTTGGTCTGAGTGTTATGATGTAAGTAATAATAAAATTGGTAGTTTATATTGGTGTCAAAGGTTGGGTTGTTCCAAATAATCAATGAAGTATCACTAGAGTTGAGATGGCTTATCCTATAGCCTTCTAGGCCAAGATATCTGCCTTTGTCCAGTCCAGACATATTCTTGGGGTATATAAATACCCGTAGAATAAATGGAAGGGGTAGAAGGAAGATGGATAAGGGAGAGGAGAAGAGGGTGGCAAAAAGGATACACAAAGGATGAAATCCTTCATGTTAGGTTCACAAATTTGTTTGCACATTAATAACACATGCTAAATTATGCATTCAACTCCCTGATGTCAGGTTCAGGAAACCAATGTAATGGATAAGATACATATTGGGTTAGTTGTTAGGAATAATGGGATTTAGAATGGGTGGTGATAATGGGTTCTCATGGTAGAACTAAAAGACCTCAATAATGTCTCAATGCTCATTAAGAGCATCAATCTATGCAAAAATTGAGCTCCATGTTCCTTCAGTTTCTGAGATCACAAGAAGGTGAAGCTCTTAGTCGATGCTAGGACTAGGGAAGTAGGCAAGATTGGGCTAAATTACTCATGAAGTAATATCTACTTTATTGGGTTGACTATACTCATTCAATGTCATCCATAAGATGTGAATGATATAAGATGAAGCTAGACCTGAAGAGAAGGAGGTATGAGTGGGAAGCTAGGACTGAATAATGTTATATTGATGACCTCTACTTTGAGGAAGGGAAATGATAGGTAGATTAAGAATTAATTCTTGTTTGTTCAAAGAAACCAAGGAGTCAAAAATAAAATGAGGAATCCGAGTAGAATGGAAAACCTCACATCTTAAATCAGTGTTAATATCATATTGTATAGAAACTATGGGACTGGGTGCTCTAACGCTAGGTAATAAACCATGATAGATAAGATATAGTGTCTCGAGAAGGGTCATCCGAAGGGGGTTAGGCAAATTCCAAATTGGAAGTGTATGAGATTGTTAGACAATGGATTATGGTGTATGTTTGTTGTGATGTTTGAGGTAATGATTTGTATAAGATGCTTGCATGAACTAGCAAGGATTAGATGGGGATTGGATTACTGAATGTGTTGGCAAGGCTTCTTATGAGATATAGGTGATTGCATGTGTTGGCAAGGATTCTTGAAACTTTTTTCATTTTTGGATTGTTTTTAAGTTTTCTTGAATTAAATGTTTACTCACTAGAATTTAAATTATAAAACCAAAGAAATGACATAAATAAAATTAAATGAAAACAAAATTTATTTTTCCCCTTTTTTAGTATTTCACAATTCATGCAAAGGAAAGAGAAAGAAACCTACACCATTATGCAAGGTGCTAATTTTTATCATCTTTATCTAGATGCAAAGTAGGTGGTGATGTTTTTGTAGTTTTTGTTTTATTTGTGTGAGGTGGATTAAGTATGCAAGTTATGTATTCTAAATTTTCAAGCCATGTAAAAGGAAATCTAGTCTAAAACATCACTATGACAACACCCTTTTTTACTTTCTTTATCTGCAAACAAGATTTTCAAATGATTTGATAAAGGGAGACAAAGAATGCAAATTCTAATTTTATATTTTCAAATGAAGACAACAACACTTTTAATCTACCAAAACAAACAACAATCAAAGATATGTTAGCTTTATTTGTGTGCCTAAGGATGTCTAAGCGTTGATGATTGACTAGTTGGTTATTTGGAATGCAAGAAACTTGTTTTGATCTTAGAAATGAAATACCATGTTGGCTGGAAATATTTTAAGAATTTATTAAAATATTCCTATGAATGGTTTGTGAAATGTTTTTTTAATTAAAAGAAAACAAATATATTGGAATACAGAGACAATCAAAACTAACGATTTTTTTTTGTAGTAAAGATAAAGAAAAGAAATAGACTTATCTCCATATCAAATTTACTATTTTTATAAATAAAAAAATTATTCTAATGCAAAAAAAACTACACTAATCTAATCTAATAAATAAAGGAGATACTAAAAATCAAAGAAAACTCCAACCTGACCAAGGGATTGATCAACTAAAATACATGTAGTATGTTGATGAAAGAATCATTAGTATGCACTTTCCTTTTATCCTTATGTGAAATCTGGGAAATATATAACTAGAGGGTGACCAAGATTTGGAAAAAATGAGGAAGGAGAGGAGATATAACCATAAATGGAGAGCAATTTAACTTAGGTTGACTAATGCTCTAGTTTGGAAAGACTAATTTGTTATAGCAATAACACTTCTTCACCTGTGGCAATGTAGTTGACTCAAAAACTATAGAGGTTATATATTCAAGTAATATTAGTAGGATTGTGGTTTCAAAAGATTCAAATTAAAAACTTCTAATGGCAATTTTTTAGATTTGAAATTAGGCCAAAAATGACCTTCTTTTAGAAAGAGTTGGGAACTTTCATGAGGGAGTTTAACTAAGTTCAACTTGGGAAGGACTAAAAAATGACTAAAAATAGAAGGAGTGAGTTGAACATAATTTGAGGTGAACAAAAGGTGATAAAATTAAGAAACATGACACTAAACATGAGAAACACATCAAAACTAGACTTGCAGGAGCTAATTTTGGAAGACATGAAAGTTATGATAAAGCTACCCATGTTTGTAGGGGTGGTTACAAAATTACCACCCTAGAGGATAAAATAACCCCTTGATATTATGAAACCACCCCATATTTAAAATAAAACCACCATTATATGACAAGTTTTTCAGGTTGGTTTACACAACCACCCTGACAAACCCATCATGGAGAGGAAGGTTTCATAATTCAAGATGGCAGTTTTGTCTTCAGAAAGGGTTATTTCATCATCAATGGGATATTTTAAAGATTAGACCAAGGGAATTTTCAAAGGCCACCAAATGTGGGTTTTGGGGTTCTTAGGAGAGAGAGGATGAAGAATAGGGAGAGGGATGTTTAGAGAGTTCCCATTTGTGTTTAGTTAGGAGATCACTACATCATCACTAGACCTTTTATGTCAAACATATCGCACTATGAAAAAATTGGGTACATATAGAATTATATATAGTTAGTGTCTTTTCGGCCTTGATCATTATTTATGATTATGATTAATATATTTGAGAGCCTACAAATCAAACACAACTTGCCTAGTTACATCCATTGATATTCATTTCTTTCATGGTATGATTGGTTGTTTATTAGCATTAAGCTTGGTATTTTTCATATTTTAATTATCTTGGATCAAAAAATATAAAATGGATTCTAAATATGAAACTCTTGATGGTACTCATCCCTTCTATTTCTTCCTCATTAATAAGGTTATTCCTTATACTTATTGTTGATGTAATGGATTGCACCCTCTGAAGGGAGGCTCAACTCTGTTCATCCATGCAACAAAATGGAGACATCCCCCTTGATGTGGGTGGAAAATGTGAGGGATGAATCTCTAGATTAGGGGCTAGCTCCCCTTGACACACCTTGAGGCCCTAGATTTCCTACTACTAATTATGGGGGGGGATGAAAAGGGAGAGTAAATACTAAAAATGGTACCTAAACTGAAAGGTAATGCACCAAAAAAATTGGTCTACTCATCTTTGGCATATATTTGAACCATGGAAAATAAGCATACACTTCATTCAAGTGAAAAAAACTTCCTTGCATCAATATTTTAATAGGGGGTCTTATGAAGATACAGGGAAGAAGAAACTAGCACAATAGGTGTTTTAAACACACTGTTGGGCAGTCCATTCACTTGACTATACTTCTTCAGACAATTCCTGTGACTTGTAAGAGAATAAAATCACTATGAACTAGATATTCTAGAATAAGCTTATGAAAGCATGAAAATAAAATGACTTAACACAAGATAAAACCATAGACATGTAAAAGTGCAAGCTCAAATAGAGGTAAAATGCTCTTTCTAATTCAAGGTAAATTCCTTCAAGGCTTCGCCATACAAGCTGAGAGATCCCTTCTCAAAATGAGAAGTTACAATTATATAGAGCAAGATGCCGATAGAACAAGGAAAGGAGACCCATGCTGGAGTCAAACTCTTCTGAGATAAGAGACCATGCTATTACTGTGTTCTTCAAATTGTGTATGGCAGAGCCATGCTGTAGATGTACAAACTACCACTTCTATTATCATTGGGCTAAAAAAGCATGGGATACTCCTTTTAGAAGGTGACAAAGCCATTCCTAAGTTTTTGTGGCTGGACCATGCTCTCTTCAATACTAGGTGCAACTAGATATGCATTAATGGTGAAGCATGAAAACATGGGCTGCTCTCCTCTATAGTTTGAAAACCAATCTATTTTATTGGTTTTTGGTAGATATATTTCACCAAATGTATTAATTATCCTTGATGAGTTATCTATGCCATTTGTCTTGGTCTAAGTGGTCATTGATTCTACCTTTTGACCTTGTTGACTACTGGAACTATTCTTTGCTATGTCTTTTTTTGCTCTTTATTTTATTCATGTTTTGTCTCTTCCTTGCATTCTCCTTTGCCTTTGCTTCTTCTTGTCTTGTCTTTGACTTATCGAGCCTTCAGGTTGTCGATGGTCTCTACTCTTTTGTTTTGGGCTTTTTGCCATGCCTTCCTTTAGATAAAATATCTAAAGGAATTCTTTTGAACATTTTGTCCAAAGGAATTATTTCTTTTGATTGCTTCTTTTCTTGAAGGGCACGTAACCCTTAGGTCTTTTGTCTTCGTTCTTCACTTTCTCAAGGTGCCCTCTATAAGGGCACTTTGTGCCTCAAAATGCCCCTTTGGAAATTTTTATTTAGTTCTACCACTGACCGAGATGCCCTTTACAAAGACACTTTGAGTCCAAAGTTACCTTTTAGAAGAATTGTAAGGGTCTTATGCACCGCCTAAGTTCCCTCCACAAAGGTACATACCCTTCAAGAATCTTTCAAATGACCCTTCAGAAAATTGAAGAGCTCCTCTTGTAAATGAGAAGCCCTATGCAAGGTCCATTCTACCTCAAACATACCCTTCAACCTTTCTTCAATTATCCTTCAGAAAATTGAAAGTCCACTTCTTTTGCTTGGTGTTGTTCAAAGAAATTTGTTACCTTGGTGAACATGCTAGACCAAATGGGGTTCTTCAACGTAAACAACTCATGAAGCTTTCAAATAAAAGAACTTTGAAAACCTTATTCCTTATTGATAGATGATTTCAGACTTCCTAGGAACTTCTACTTTAGGTTTTACATCAACTTCAACTAATAAGGCAAATAAGTAAAGACACTTGCAAAGTTCAAATAACACTATAAGGACCAAATTAAGTTTATTAAGGAACCCAACTTATGAAACTTTTACAAGTAAAGTAATTTGGAAAACCTATTTTGGTTTGTGAAGACCAAATTGGGTTTTTCAAGTGACTTAGCTTATGAAAATTTCATAAGTTAAGTTGTTTGTAAAACCCTAAATGCACTGCTGTAGGTGAAGTAACTGCACTTAGCTAAGCAAAATGATAAAACACTTAGATTTTTCACAGAATAGGTTTGATAAGGGGTATCTTACACAAGGCAGTTGAGGGATGACTTAGCCAAATCATGGATGTGAAAGACTCTTTGTAAAGAAAAAGGAGGGGGTGCCTAATTTTGGCCTACAGGACCAAAAATTGGTTAACACTTATGATAATGAATGGATTGATTCTCATACTTTTAAATTTATGAATGCTTCTTATATCAATGAAGAATATGATTGTGATAGAGATGATTATGATTATTACTATGATAATGGGAATCAAGAGGATTGATACAATCATGAAGAATACAACGAAGAGGGAAATGAGTGCACTAATTCAAAAATAAAAAATCCAATTTCCTTTATTCCTCCCTTATATTCTCATTTTCATAAATCACAAAAAAAATAACATACTAATAATGAATGTCTTATTTCCCTTAATCTCTCACAAGGATCCAAATGTGAAGAATCAATCATTAGCACACCTTGTTTACCTCTTGAATTTATTATTGCACTACACCGCATTAATCAATATAAACTAAAAAATCATAGCCATTACATATAAATGTAAAATAGTATGAATGAATGTGCTATTCCATCTCTTTCTATGGAAAATGTAGACAATTAAAATGCATATGATATGCTTCATTCTCCTTGAGACATAGTTAATGACTAACAAGATTGAAATAATTTTTATCCTACCTTGGAAATGACAAATAATGTTGTATCATCTCATGATACTTCTTATGCTTATCTTTGAATGTCAAAAAATAAAAATAAATGTGATGAACTATCTACAAAAGTTGATATTATTACTTTAGATGCACAAAGCTATGATAATTCAATATTATACAAAGATTCTCTAGTTAGTCATGTTATACCCATAAAATATGATTCTCATTAGCCAAAGGCTTATATGGTGGGGCTAAGCCCCCAGATTCATATCATATGAGACAAAAAAAATAATATTCATTTCCCACCATTCTTTAGCTAACATTAATCATTTAGTTTTTTGACAACAAACACAACTAGAATCATTCAGATGTCTTGCTTGACCTACACATAATTGCACAATAATTCATAGATTTATAACGTGCAATTTCAAAATATGTAGACATTGAATGTATAAAAAAACCACTATTATATGAGTTTTTAAGTACCTAATAAATATCCTTTAACATAATTCACCAACATGCTCAAAAAATCCCACAAGGTGCACCACTTTGAATGATTTTACAAGGAACATCAGGGACATGTAAATATTACTTAATAAGCATAATCACACCCTAGATAAGATTTTAGGAAAAATCCCCTACTCATTCTTGCTTCAAATATAATTTAAACATTTAACATAAATGTATTGACAATACATTCAACACTTCACATCCCTATCCATGAAATGAAGGCACTAGAGGGACAAATGTTAACAACATTCCAAGAAGAAGTGAGACACATTCAATATGTGCTCATAGATGAAATGAGTTTTATAGGGCCAAAGATGCTTAGTAAGATAAATAATTGATTGTGTGAGGTATTTAATCAGTTAAATAAGAAATACTTTGGTGGTTGCTCAATTATACTCATTGGATGCCTGGGAGAGCTCCCACCTATAAATGGCATTCCAATGTATGTAGGCAGATCTTTTGGGCACACATTATGGCAAAAATTTTATATACTTGTTATATTAGAAATAAAAGTTTGCCAACAAGGATGCATATAAAAGTAATTTCTATTCAAAAATTTGTTAACTAACATCAGAGATGCATACCCAACAAAGAAAGATTGGAATATGCATGTCAAGAACAACACCATTCATACATCTAGAAGAACAAGAATATTTTAAAAGATATACACATTTGTATGTAATAAATGTACTAGAAATAATGCATAATAAGCAAATTTTGAAATCACTAAATATGCCAATTGCTTAATACAGAGCTGAACAAAGCAAACAAAACTATACATCTAACCACAATGACACTCAGCTTGGCTAGTTGTGATTCTATGTAAAGAACAAAAAATTATGTTAATATCCAATCTATGAGTGAAATCAAGATTAGTTAGTAGATAGATTGGGGAAATTATTGACATCATCTACAGATCAGATTCAAAGCCACCTTTCCTACCCATATATATTGTTATTGCATTCAAAAAATACTCTGCCCACTGTGGGATGCAAAGATTCCTACATATGCACTGATTGATCCTATTACATAAGGTAACAATCCACAAATGCCTATAAAAATGGCATGGACTCTAACCATACATAAAGCATAAGGAATGACAATAAAATAAAAATTGACATTGGAGACATTGATCACCAAGTTTCAACATTTACTGCTATATTAAGAGTATGTTTAATTAATGACATGTATATCTCACCTGCATTTACCTTTGATCGCTTTGCAAGAATGAAAGAAAGTAAATATGTAAATCTTCAAAAATCATAGGAAAAAAGATTGATAGAATTACCTCTTCCACAACATTTGTAAGAACTCTAGCTTTGTAATTATTTTTATATACAATAAAAAAAGAGAGATTTTGTAATTATTGTTACATACAATGCATTTTGTAGCTTCAACACTTTTAACATTATTATATATTATAAAATATGATATAATATTAAAATATATATCTTAATATATAATATTTATATAAATTATATAATATTCATATATATTATATAAGAAATTTTCAATGTATAGAAATATTATAATAAATATTATATAATATTTCTACAAAGGTAATCAAAGAAAATGATAATTGAATTATGCAACTTGAATCCGAAGAGATTTACAAGGTAGTGAAAAACAAAAATAATTAATAAGTACCAAGTCACTACCATCCATTAGTGATGTTAGTTTGTTAGTTTCAACATTTAATAGTTGTTCAACTCATAACAGAGCACAATCATCCCAAGTTCACCATGTCCACCATCACATTTTCTTTGTAATTAGAATACTAACTATGATGATATCTCAGGATGATTACTTGTATCAAAATGTTGTCGTTGTAGCCAATAAATCTTTGTGGTGTGAAATGAATCTAAAAATAGTCTACCAAAATATAACACAAAAGGAAAATACATTCAAAAAATGAAAATAACACACTTACTGAATATAATTACCAAAAAAAATTCAATCCCTATTGATTTCCTTGCACCTTTGGGGTAACTGCTAGTTATAATATCACTTGTGATGACTCTTAATATTATCCTAAGTCAAATTAATCTAATAAAATTTAATGTGATGTTCTTTCTCCCATACAAACTCAATGTGATAATAATACTAGGATATGAAATGATTCTAAATTGGACATTAATTTTGTCTCAAAATGTAATTCTAAGCTATGAAATGATACTAATCTTGATCCCCTCATACCAATGTTTAAAGTGGATGGTCAATTACAACTCGTAAGTGAGCCTTTTTAAACTATTAATATCCCTACTAGTCATATTATGTCAATGATGTATATTATTGATGATATTCAAAGAGAAGTACTTGATCTAACTTTTAAAACTATATCATGTTGGGCTAATATTAAAGATAATGCAATTTTAAGAAAACTACGTACTCGAGCTATATAAAAATATCCATATCCAAGAGACTTTGTTATGCCCATATGCCCATTATTTGATATACATGGATATCATTGTGTTTATTTAAAGCAATATAAACTTTTTTGGATAATGGGGTAATGATGGACACATTCTACTAAAATATTTTCATAGAAGTCTAACAAGAGAACCCTCAAATTGGTTTTACAGTCTACCTAGTGGTTCCTTAGATAATTTAAAAATATTATAAGATGTTTTTTATTAGATTACCATAAACACATGGTTCTAAATTCACATTATAACATTGACATGGTTTGAAATAGATCCATAATGAGCTTATCAAATATCAAATATTACATTTTATGATTTAAAACTAGTTTTCATTATTTAACTTATCGACCCTCAGATTTAGAAAAGCAATGCATCTTTGGTAGGATTCTTTTATCTCCACTCAAATAAATATCCATGCATAAAATTTATACTTATTTCAAGGATTTATATATGGACATGTTCAAATATGCATGTGATATAATTTTTACAACACATAAGGCTGCTAATACAAATGAATCAAGTCCACCTTCAAATAATAAGGATGTTACCAATAAAATGATGGAATCATATTTAAGATTTAAAGAAGGAGTCCAACTAAATTATATCATAAGATGGATGAATAAAAAAAAATAGTTACAATCAAAGAAGATCAAGTTAAGGTACTCAATAAAGGGAAAGAACTAGTTTACAAAGCGCTACCTAATATGAATAAATCTACTTTCATTAAAAGGAAACCAATTCGGTATGACATATTTAGAGATTGACCACATGATATTTTATGGATATTTTTGGATAATAAGTTAATATCTCTCCATTTTAATTACTACCATCCTCCTTACTATCTTGAGTATGTCAAATGCAAGACATTTTGCACTTATCATGGTATTAATGGACATAAAGATAATGATTGCTATTCATTACAAGAAAATATTACACAACTTGCAAAGAAAGGGATTATCACATTTTGGAAAGTGGACAAAAAGACAACAAAATCCCCTTATTAATATTCTCCTACATCTTATTATACAAAGATTGAGTTATCCCAGGATATCCTTAAGAAGGAAGCAATGGCCATTCAAGGTCCCATTAACTGCAAATAAAAAGATCTTATTGTAGATAAAATGCAACATAATACATACACAATAATTTTTTATTGAGAGTGTGGGATACAATGGGCCATATTTTTAGTATACACATGGATCAAATATGGGACATATTGATTTATTGATTACTTAGGGCCTCAAGATAATGGATATACTATTGATTGGACAATGTATTATTCCATAAGGAAATGCAATTTTGGGATAACCATGGTTAAACAAACATGAATGCGTCACTGAATAAGGATAATACAAGTTTATATTTTACTTTTGAGAGAGGTTTATTAACATTTTAAATCTCCATAACAAATTTACACCTCAACTTACACAAACATGGTACCAAATCAAAAGCACCAATATTTAAATCAAAGATATGAACATATAAAGCATGCTACAAATATTTTAAAATAACATTAAAATTTTCAACCACAAGTATCATAGGTAACCAATATAGGTGTGACTATCTCTAATACTACAAAGCTATAGGTTCAACATCATAATGCAGTTATATAACATGATCAATATTGTGCACAACTCGTATTCTTATCAAGGTGGTCAATACATTCTATGATTATTAGTTATATGTATCTTAAATTGCAATACTATATCATTAACACATTATTTCATATATAAGAACATATTAAAATATATCAAAATAATAATGTCATCACATGATTCCAATTATTAAATGCAACATTTCTTAAAAATATTGTAGTAACCTAAATTTGGTCACGAATACTTGATCATGCCTATTTTATCCCCTTTTTACCATAATTGATATATGCACTTAATTAACACCTATTTTTATAATTTGACCTATATTAAAAATAATATGAGACCTAATTTCATCACAAGGCCATCTATTATCACCTACAAAAATGGGCTTAATGTTGAAAAACACCTTTATGCATATGTATGCCCTAACTCAAAGCCCAAATTCCACACTTTTCCTAAAGGTACAAAAATAAAATAGGACAGGAACACCCAACATTCTTGTCCCTATCTACCATTATTGTCCATCCATATAAACAATCAAAATCCAAAAAAGGAAATACCCCCAAGGTCAGCCTTTATATTTATAAACTTTATAACATGTATTTTTCCTACTTGAACCATTATAAAAGCACATTCAATCCATTCATTTATGTTTTAACCTTTTAGGACTTAGTGAATTTATATTCTATGTTTGTTAAAGATATGAGTATAGTAAATTAGGGTAGAGATATGCAATAAATATAGGCACTGATCTATTACAATATTGACTTAATTTGAGCTTTCGAAAAAGAGCAATAAATAATGCAAGTGATAACTTAACTAGAAAATGGTTGAGATAGATGATATGGAGGTTGAAAACTAAGACAAATACAAGTTTGAGTATCAAAAACAAGATTTAAGTGTTAAAACCCCTCTTGGAATGTAACACCCTAATTGGATAGTAGTGCCATGTGGCACTAGTGTCCCTATTTTGGTGATATTGTCCTTTATGTAGGACTATCTCAAGCTTCTCAATACACCTATGTTTGGATTTGTGAGGTCTATTATTGCATGCATACGTTATAAAACCCTATAGATTGCATTTTTTGATTTATTTTGTGAGTAAATTCTAATCTTCATGTTGTTAGGGCATCTAGTTGATATATGTTGAAAAGTGTGTTTGTTAGTGGGGTAGGTTGGACATCCTCAACATCCCATTGTGAAGAGAGTTGCCTACATGCCAATAATTTGAAGAGGAATCAAACTTTATGTATTTCTTCCCACCTAAGTGATGGTGTAAATGCAAGTGAAGCTAGTAAGATAGTTGACTTGAGTGCTTTGAATGTGCCTGAGACTGGAAATCTAAATAATCTAAGCTTATGAATGTCGTAGATGGTAATATGCATAAGTAGTGTAGAATAGGGATTGATAACCTTAATTATGCATAACTTGTTCTAAGTTTACATATGTAATTTTTCATCTAATTTACATCTAGTGGATAAAAGGCTAAAAGTCATGTATTTATATTGTTATAGTGCTTGTGCGGTTACTAAAAATGGTCTAGGCTGACCTTAGGAGGTCTAAGATTTGACAAGATACCCATTTTTTAAAAGAGGAGGGAATAAATAGTAACACCATTATTGAGACACTAGCACCATGTGGCACTATTGTCCCTATTATAGATCTAGTGTTTAAGTGGTAGAACATTAGGCACAAAGGGCCAAGATGTAAGAATGAGGGTCTAAGACTGCTTTAGGGATGACTAGGGATGCCTATGGTCTGCATGAAGCCTGGATAAGTGTGAAAATAGACTCTAGGATAGCTTTAAGGCTAAGCTAGGTATAATTAGTCTCAAGTAACACTCTTATCACTCAAGTTCCAATTTTAGGTGATTACATTTGCCCCCTTTATTCTATAAATGTAACCTAAAAAAATGACTAGGATAAAGGAAAAAAAGAATACCTGGACTTACCTAAGAGGTTAAGTCTATGATGTTAGGTCTGAGTATGTGAAGCATCCTCAAATGCATGCCCACAAGTGAACATGTATAAATTAGTCCTTAAGAAATATCAAAAGTGAAGACAAAATTGAGTAAAAAAGTGAAACTGAATAAAACTACATAAAGGGATAAGAGGGAGGAAAGGAATGGATACACCTCATTGGGTACATGAACCAATGTATAAACTTGGTAACAACCTATGTGTGTGCATGTATATAGTGAATAATCAATGAATATCTTGGACTGAGCTGATGGCTTGCTCAATCCTCATATGTGTGTGGCTCAAGAACTCAATCCAATTTTGACTCCATCATTACCCAACCTGCTTGGTTTATCATGACCTATGAATAACTTAGATTGGAATGATAGTGTGTCTAACCCTCTCATGTAGGTGGATCAAGACCCGAAGTAGACTATGATTCCATCATTACCTACCCATGTGTAGTATATGCATATAAAATTGAAATTGTATGATGTAACTAGACAATGCCTAACTAGAAATGTTAGCTCCATGGTCACTCATGTATATTAGGCAGCTCTAAGCCACTCATGAATGCCAATCACTACAGATGGAGTAAGGCATGAAACTAGTGTATAACTTAGAATATGATGCTAGATTTATATAATGTAGATAATGACATGAAATTTATCATTCCATCTGATCAATTGGTGTGTAAATGAGCATACAAAAACAATATGTCGAGCATATGCCCAAAAATATGATATCTAAGCATATGGATTTTGGGATGAGTTGTAATAATATGTATCTAAATTGTAAATGGGAATGGTAATGGTACATGCCCATAATCTAATCCGACTAGTATGAATCTAAGCTAAATTGATATGAATCTAAGCAAAACTAATAAATTTGTAATTAAACCTGTGCAAACCTAGACTATACCTGCTGTACTTTTTCTAGCCAATCTAGAGTTTTTTAAAACTAAGGCTATTAGATAGTAGTGCCATATATTAGATAGTATCACCATGTGGTGCTAGTGTCCTAATTTGGGTGTTAATGTTTTGCTACTTTGATTTCTATGCAACTGTATTGATCTCTATGTCACTATTTTCCCACTATGTTTACCTGAGTTTAATTTTTGTAATCTGAGTCTAAATGTTTTGAAAATATACTATGAGTGCATTTTGTTAGCCTAATATCTATAATAAACCCCTATGAATGCCCACTCATTTGAGGGGATTTTGTGAACATGTACAAAAACTATCCTGAAAAGAAAAATATCTGCAAGATGTGTGTTAGTCAGATCATATATGATATTTGCTTAATAATTCAATATAATGTGCATACAAAACATTAATAATGTAAGATAATCTGACCTTAAGTTTTTAATGTGTGATGTATGTCATTTATATCATTCACAAGGGTGTCAATATAGATATAATAATGTATGTAACAACAAATCTGAGTAAAAAATGAGTAGCATGATGTCCATCACAACACCCAAGTACGAAGGGGAGATGCCTAAGGTCCCTCATGACATCTAAAATTAGAATGTGTAATAATCATGAGACAAGTGTCATGGGCATGACACATATAATAAAGCATACATATAACACACTTAAGGTGCACAAAGTAGACCAAAAGGCCACAATATAAGGGACATGGGCACATGTAACTAAAACTGAGAAAACAAGACATATAAGGACATGCTCAAATGTTGACATACGTAAGAAATAAGCAAGTTGGCTTCGAACACCTAGAATGACATGTTTAAACATCTATATAAACAATTAGGAAGGCACATACAAGGATATGTACACATGTCCAAAGCATACATACTACAAAATGAAGTTGTATAGAGGCAAAGAGCAATGGCATATTCAAATGCCCTCGAACAGAAAAAGCATGGAGACATAATCAAATCTAAACTAAGAAAGCTAAAAATTAAAGTATGCATGATCTTGTAATACAAATCTATGTAAGATCCAAGAGGTACTTTATCGAGTCTAAAGGAGTAATAGTCAGAAAAAAACTAAGCAAGTGTAGAATGATCAATATCAAGATATAACAATGTTAAATTTATGATGTAGAGTATAGGAAGATGTAACCTAGTAATCAAAACTATGTATCAGGTGCCCCCAAATGGTAAATGTGTCAAATGAAGAACCTATGTATTAGAGTATTTTCCCCTAGTGGGTAGATAATAAGAAACCTAGATCTCATGTAGTAGACCTGAGTCTTATAAAAATCTACAAGCACTTGACAAGAACAAGTGAAGCATGTATGTGTGATAAAATTGACTATACTAAGATAAATAACATATGTAGTGTCTGGTAAATATAAGAAATGTAAACATGGTAATGTATACAATTTGTAATTTTATATTTTTTGGTAAATATTTGAATGTTTTTGTGTTTTTTGAAATATTATATTGCTTTTGTATTTTTTGGATATAAGCTAGTTATAAGCAACATGAAAATGAAACCATATACAAGAAGCAAGGTATAAGGAAAGTATGCACAAGAAGGGAGAAACAATACTAACCGATGAGTCTCATTGGAGACTCACTATCAATGTGGCCTATGTCAAATAAAGGAATAATGATCATGTGTGTTATATGAAAGGTTAATTGTGGTCCCATAACCTGATATATCTAGCCCTGCCTATGGAGTGGTGCTAGGAATTCATGACATTGACTATTGTATCTTGTGAACTGTAGGGGTCTTAAAGATTCATCTAGTAGAAGATGTTATAGTTGGCATAGGTGCCCTGTGTTGAGAACATCGAGAACTCAATAATACTAATCTCAAAAGAAAGTGAGTAGAGGGAGGTCTTCTAAAATATATAACATATATCTAACATAGGGGTATTTATAATAATGGTCTATATGGGATAATATGTGTGTGTGGAAACACCGTTGGAGTAGACCTCTCTTGCACTGGTGGCTTCTTTGTACTCTATGGTGTACTAATATGAACTGTACTTAGAGATGTAACTAGTAACCATGTTGTAACTAGTAACTATGATGTAATTGGTACTTATGTTGTAAATGGTAACTATTATGTAACTGGTAATTATGCTATAACTGGAAACTATGATGTAATTACCTATGGGACAAGTAGAGGATACTCATATGAAAGACCCTTAACTATGATCACCTAATTTACATGTATATATTTTAGGCATCTATGCATAGTGTATGGGATAGATCATAGCTGCTATATCCATTGCCTACCTAATAACATGTTAGATACACCTATACTTGGTACTACTAAGAATCTAGTGGCTACATATGTTGGTCTAACCTATTTTGGAAGTAAAATCTCCCTAATGGAGTTCTAAACATGGCCACTGAAACCATTGATAATCATGTCTATAGGAGAAATATCCTACTTTGAATACCCTAAATGCTATAGAAGTGTGATAATGCACATGTTAATACTTTACTTGTTGCCAATCATAACACTCTAAATAAGATGATGATCTATGTATTCTCTTAAAAAGAGTGCATATAAATTCAAATCATAATCAACAATCTCCTAATTTAAGAAGGTGATGAGTGGTCTAACTAGAACTGTAGTATGGTATACACCAATTATATTATGTAGTGGGTGTGCCTTCTCTATAGTAGTGTGATATGATGCTGGTGGTGGATGTGCCTGATATGTGTAGTGAACACCTAGAGTACCAACTACCTCATTTATTGCATGCTTCAAAAAAATATTTGAGAATATTTCAATGCCTTAGATTTTGTTTTTTGAAATTTGGGTGCTTCTGTGGGTGTGCCCACATTAATAATCCTATTAAACATTGTATATTATGTTTCAAGATGATGCATCTATTTGTTGGATGACTTGGTACCCCATGATATTTATAGAATGCATTGGAATCTTATTTATTTGGAAGAGGCCATGTCATATCAACCTATTTTATGGGAAGGAGAGATATGACATTTCATTCCAAGAGCTATTGTAAAACACGTGCTAGAAATTATGGAATGTTGGTGCAAACTCTACATGAAGGAGATGATAAAACTAGGTGAGGAGATGGATTTGAAGCTACATTAATTGTGGTCTTTGGATCACTCTTGTTTTTAGTGGCCTTACCTTGTATGGAGGCTTACTAGAACTCTTATTAGTTGATTATGATCCACTTGTATATTTTAGTTTGCCCATGGAAAGAATATTGACTTCTCTTTCTTTCACTATTTGGCATAAATCTGTGAAGTCTGGAAACTTCTTAAATAAGATAGCTTCATGTAATGATGGTAGAAGACTCTATTTGAATATAACCTAGAGCTCTTTATCTGCTACAAAGATAGTCAATTTGGCCAATAAAGTATTATATCACAAGACATATTCTATAATAGGCACATTTGATTTTTGTTTCAATTATGTAACTTGAGCATATGAGCTATTATCACTGATGTTTATTGAGAAGTGTGCTAAAAATATATATACCAATAGATTTAATGTGGTGATAGATTGGTTCGGTAGATCATGAAACCATGGTAATGCATAATCCTTTAGACTTTGTGGAAACAGCTTAGTGAAGGTCCAATCATTGGACACATAGTTCAAACATGGTACATGAAAATATTAGAGATGGTGCTCTGGCTCACCCTTACCATCATACAATGTAAGCTTAGGTACCATGTATCTAGATGGCAAAAGAGTTGTTGCTATTTGATGTGCTAAAGGTGTATGTAAAATAACATGAGAATCAAAGGCATGTGATGGGCTAGTGGCTCCTTGCTCAAGATGTAACACCTTATATTGTAGAGTATGAACCTCCTACATAAGGATTGTACATCTATAAGGGAGGAATTATCCATAAGAGGTGTAGATATGAATGAAGGTTATTGAGTTATAACTAGTTGTTGTGCTAGTTGAGTTGGTCCCAATGTAGGTGCAACGATGTTATAATTTGGGGGAGTAGAATATTGACCATTATTTAATTTTTGCATTTATTCATGAATAATATTGATAATGTCATCTTGCATATCCAAATATTTTAAAATAAAATATTGCAATTGTCTCTTATTGATTTGATCAAATTAGTTGTTGAATTCTACCATTGTAGTTTTGGAAGTAGGAAAACAAACCATTGTATATTTTAAACCTTTAAAGAAATTTAATCTATGAAAGATTTCAAAAATCAAATATTGAAACAAATATGAGATTTTGAAACTAATATCTAAGCATATAAACAAAAAGGATACAAACCCTAAGAGCATCTAGGGTTAGGGTTTAGGCAATGTTTGAAATAAGTTGGGTTCACCAAATATTTTAACCTTTTAAGACTTAGTGTATGTAAATACTAAGTTTGTTAAATATCTAAGTATAATCAAGGTAGATATGAAATAAATACAACTAATTTTTTACATAATTGAATTAATTTGAGCTTTTCTAAAAATAACAATAAATAATGCAAGTAATAACTTAGTTAGAAAATGATTGAGATAGGTGATCTAGAGGTTAAAAACTAAGGTAGAGATCGGTCTAAGTGTTGTAAATAGGATCTAGGTGTCAAATCACCTCTTGGACAATAGAGTAATAATTGGATAAAAACACCATGTGGCTTTAGTGTCCCTATTTTAGTAGTAGTTTCTTTTGTGCAAGACTATCCTGAGCTTCTGGGTGCATCTGTGTCTAGATTTGTGAGGTTTATTCCTATGTGCATGAGTTATAAAACCCTTTAGATTTTTTATTTTGATTGATTTTATGAATAAACCCTAATCTTCCATTTTTCTAGGGCATCCAGTTGATATAAGCTAAAAAGTGTGTTTGTTAGTGGAGTTGGCTAGACATCCTCAACACCCCACTATATATAGAGTTGCCTACATACCAATACTTCGAAGAAGGATCAAGACCAATGTATTTAACCCCACCTAAGTGATTTTGTAAGTGAAATTAAATCTAGTATTATAGTTTAATTGAGTGTTTTGAATGTTCCTTGAGATTAGAAATCTAAGTAATCTAAGCTTATGAATGTTGTAGATGGTAATATGCAGAAGTAGGGTAGAATAGGGATTGATAACCTTAATTGTGCACAACTTATTCTAAGTTTTCATAGTTAATTTTTCATCTAATTTTTGTCTAGTGGATAAAGGGCTAAAATTCATGGATTCATACTATTCTATATCTTATGCAGGTGCTAAAAGTGGTATAGGCTGACCCTAGGAGGTCTAAGATTTGAAAAGATATGAATTTGTGAAAATAGGAGGGAAAGAATAGTAACACCATTATTGGGACACTAAATATATGTGGCTCTACTATCCCTATTATGGTGCTAGTGTTCAAGTGGTATAACTCTAGGCACAAAGGGCCAAGATGCAAGAATGAGGGTTTGGGATTTCCTTAGGGATGATTAGGGATGCCTATGTCTTATATAAAGGTGGGATAAGTTTGAAAATAGCACTAGGATAGGTCTAAGGATAATATATGGATAGGTAGTCTCAAGTAGCACTCTTATCACTCAAGTGCCACTTTTAGGTATTATAATTTCAATAATATTAGGAAGCTTAGCAATTATACTATACAAGCTTATTTACACAAGTGTACGTTGAAAAAAAGTTCCCTATTCTTCCCAAATTAGTTTCCAAGCACATTAAACAATCATGAGCCAACTATGAATTTAATTTTTATGCAACCCTATTTCCAAATGATCAAGTTTTCAAGCCAATTTCTAGAAGCATTCATATAGTTAAAGGATTACAATTTCACAAAGCACTTAGGTGAGAGAATTACATGGAGGTTTGATCCCTCTTCGGAGTATTGGTATATAAGTAGTGTTCAAAAAATTTATGTGTTGAGGTCTAGATAAAATCCAATCATTAACCCTTTTTTACTCCTTCACATCCAATTGTATATTTGTGCTACAAAGCTAGGGTTTTCATCTTTAAAAAGGCGTAAACATGCCTTCACACAATTTATGAAGACAAAATGAGCATAAAAAGACCTATATTTCACTATTTCACTTGATTGTTCTAAAATTTATAGTTTTCTATAATTAAAAATGATCGACCAGTAGGGACAATAGTGGTAGTTACTTCTATCCTCTACTAGGCATTCTTATCCTTGAGGGAACTTAGGCTTAGTTTTTGGAAGATTTCTAGGTTTCCTAAATTATGCTTGTTCTTGCATTTTATTTTCATATTATGTCAGTTGATCACCAAAGAAATTAATTTCATCTCTTTTGAATAGTTTAGCCTCATTAATTTCTATATTTTTTGGTTTATTTCAATCTTTTATCTTCAGATTGATATTAAAAATTATATTTCCATCACCTTGCATTATTCTATTCCATTTATCTAATTAAGAATTAATCACCACATTAATTCAATTCATATTAAACATTTAGTGAAACCATTTTTTGATTGAAATTTACCAAACCCTAAGTTTTCCTTAGGATTTCAAAGTTATAGGGTTTTAAAAAACTGTCTCAAGGTTTCAAAAATTTCTATTTGTTTATATGCATCTCATTTTTGTCTTATTGTAATATATTTTTCATGTCTTTTATTTATAATGGATGATATATATCTCTGTGATGAAAATGATAACATAGTTATCCAAAACTTTACACAAGCTTCATTAATTCAATATTTTGTCAAGTCAAGCATAATATGGGAGAAAGAGTAGTTATATATTTAAGATATTATAAATCCTCCTCTTAACTCTTTAAATGGTGATAGATACAATCACTCTAACAAGGTCTATGTTGTCACTATCCCAAGAGGTAAGTTGATCAACCCTATAGTGCCCAATTAATGTAATAAACATGTCCTTACTCAATCCCCTCCACTTCCCACACATCCTCTTGATGGTGTCTGTATGCATGTTCAATAAAAATTACCTAGGGTTTGTGCTTGTGAAGCCCTTAAATATCAAATCATCACTATGATAAGGTCAATAAAAGAGTTACAAAATCAAAATTAGTAATTGGTTTCAAATATCACATCATGGGAAAGTTAGATCATGTTCACAAAGAATCCAAAGTATGCTAGTGTTAATCATGTGTTCGAATATTCATCTAGAAATTTGTGCCTAACAAGAATTCATATCAAGATTGGAATTTCAAACAATATACACCTAGAACTAGTGATGTCAAAAATGCATAGAAGGATACTAAGAGTTCAAGTGAAATTCTAAGAGAAATGCTTCAAAACAAAGTGATCAAATTACCTCCTATACATCTTTTTAGAAGATAAAAATACTATTGTGCATATCATAGAATGCATGGGCATCATTTAGATTATTTTTTTGCTTTGTATAAAAAAATACAAAGACTCATTGAGAGTGGTGATCCTATAATCAATAAATCAACCAAAAAATTCAATAACAAAGCACATTCTAAGGAACAAGTGCAAAAGGATAAAAAACAACAAATGTGGATACAAAAAGTAAATTAGAGAAATAAAATCTTCCAATATGAAAATTATAATAAGATAATATTCAAAATAAACAAGATGGTAAAGCAAGAATATCAAAATAATGACTTTCTTAAGAATATCAAAGTAAACACATTTGTTAATTTTTTTTTCTTAAATGAATCTCCAAATAAAAATGTTCCTACAAATCCCAATGTCAAAATAGGGTTTATATGGAATAAATAACTATATCTACTTCATGCATATAGAAAAAATATAAATCCAATGCCAATAAATAAATGGTTACACATTCGAGTTAAGAAATCAAGGCACTACTTACTCTTTTCCCTAATGTTCAAGAAAAGTTAATTAATTATGCTCTAGTTCAAAACGAAATACAAAAATTTGACAATGATGAACATATTAAAAATCAACATAATTTAATAAATATAACTATAATATATGGTGCAATAGGGTTTTCAAATAAAAATTCACAAGATGACAAGAGTGGCATACCATAATTTCTGAATCAAAAGGATGATTATGAGCATGATAATGATTATGTAGAATATGATTGGAATAATAAAACTAATATGAAAGATGAATGTGTAAATATAATTTATGGGTATGAAACATATGATATAGGACCTAAAAAAGGCATCCCATTGATTTATTGTTAGGCTTATAGTGGTATAAATTTGTTGTACATAATTTTTGATTTGTTATATCTTCTTCTTCTTTCATCTGTTGCATATGCGATTACTTGATCCATTCTTCTAAGCCATTGGATTTAATTAAATTTTTGGCCTCTTGGCACTTATATTTTACCTTTTATGGCTACAAATTCTCAAAATAGTGATAAAATTTTCTAATAATTCATGATTACCTATATACTTGCATAATTTTTCTAGAATTATATCATTTTACTTTTAGGACATAATCGACTAGCACAGGATGGAAATATTGACCACTATAATCCTAATTGGTAGATATCACTCTTCATACTTTTCATTAAATAATATTAATTTCTAAAATATAGAGCACTAATTATTTTAATTTCCATATTATTCACTCAGTATCAATATATAATTCCCTAGCTTTCATGTAAAATATTTTGGTTTTATGTCCAATTGTTCCATCCATGTGATATATTTTGAAAAGTGTACATTTGAAAAAATGAGAATGTATATTCAGTTATGTGCATACATATTTTAGTCTCTTACAAATTTCCAACATTCCCAATTCACATTCCATAAATGGAAACTTGCTTATATTCATCCATTTAAATCTTTGCAATGTATCTATTTCGTTAACATTTGTTGTGCGTTGTCCAAATCTATCTCCTTTATTATATTTCCAACACCTATGTTTCATTTAAATATCCATGGTTTCTAATTTATATATTAAAAAAATACAAAAATATTATCAAAAAATCTAAAATTAGGACCTGAGCATGATTCAAACTCTAGTTTATATCTTTGAAATATGTTATTTATATCATGATTAGTAGATAACATATTCCTTTTATATCACACATGCATTTAATGAGTGTATATGAAGTGTTGTGTAGGACATAAAAACATTTTTATAGGTTAATATGTTGGGCTTTCCTTTACCCATTGGCCTTGCCAAGTTGGGGGCATTTTATTCACAATTGAAAATATGCTAGTGTTATCATTCTATAACCCCTACAAATGTCCTACTAAAATTTCCATATTAGATAGTGTACATGAACATACTATTTTCTAGGATATGATCATATGGCACACACCTAACTTAGACTATTTTGTAGGACATACAAACATTTTTAGAGATTAATATGTTGGACTTTCCTTTACCCATTGGCCTTGCCAAGTTGGGGGAATTTTATTCATAGGTGAAAATATGATAGATTTATCATTCTATAACCACTAAATTTTTGAGCTTTTAATTTTTTACAAATGTCTTTCTAACATTTTCATCTTACATAGTGTACATGTTCATACTATTTGCTAGGATATGATAATATGGTATACGCCTAGCTTAGACTATTGTTGATAATTATATGTTCCATAAATGTTGCTTACTTGTACATAGTAGATTACGACATCATTTTTATATTATGTTGGATCTTATGTGAAATTACTTGATTGACACATCTTTATGAGAGATTGCATGTTATGTGTGACATTTGAACATGTAGTTGTTTTAGCCATTGTCCCTATGTGTGTGCGACATTTGAACATGTCCCTTTTTTATGTCATTATTTATGTTTATGCATGTTTTTAGGACATTTGAACATGTCCTTACTTTTTACCTTAGGCCTATATGTGTGTGAAATTTAAACATGTCTTTTGTTTGAGACGTTAATCGTGTCTATGTGTGTTTTTTTAGGACATTCAAGCATGTGCTTGATTTTGGCCCTTGGCCCATCTATGTTTATTTCTATCATTTATGCTTGTTGAATTTGATGAGTTTAATAAGTCTCATGATACATATCATGCAATCCTAACACATTAACATACTAATTATATGAGCTTCAATGTTACATTCTATAGACCTTGCCTCTTAAATTCTATGCAAAATTCAAATCTTACTATGTTAACACACTTTTTTCATATGCTATGATTTTCAATGATAACATATTTAATACACATTATTCAAGTTAAGTTTTATTTCGAGATGAGTGAATTTTTAGGAGAAAATTATATCACCTCAAAAGGGGAGAATTTCATTGAGCTTCTCATGTATGAGATAAGCCATTGTCAAAGTTTCAAATTAAATTATCAAAAAAATCATAGTTTTAAAGTTGAAAATTTAGTTATTGGCACATATTATGGGGGCATATGCCATTTTATATGCACTCATATTATGGTTTCAAAAATCAAATTCACACAATTTCAATGTTTCAAGTAGAATTTACAATAAGCATTCACATACAATTTGAAAATTTATAATTACACTATGGGAATAATACATTTTTATGCCACAATATTTAATTAATAGACATGATAGGAGTATGGGTGTACTCTATTATCTTGTGATTATGCTTTAAAACACTAGAATATGACATAATCTATTATAATGTTGTGATTTAATCTACAAGCCATCTATAATGGTTGATTTAGTCTAGTTGCATAGTGCAGGATTTGGAGTTCATTGAACACTCCAACATTATGTGTGTGATTAATTTAAGATTTTAACGCATTTCACATTTTTATGTTATAAATATTTAAATAAATAATTAAGGTTCAACATCCTTTAATGATAAATATTTTCATTTGAAAAGAACAAATACAAGTTAGGGTTTGATCATCGCCAAATTTATCTAATGGTTTGGCTAAGGAACCATCTTCTCTAAGTGCTTCATGGGAGGAACTTATTATTGAATGCTTATAAAAAACATCATCACCAAGAAAAGTCTAAAAATCAACATGGATTTTACACATACAGGTGTATTCATTCCATACTCTCATTTCAATTTATAAATTTTAAAAATACAAGCAAAATTTTAATTTAGCAAAGTTCATTTCAAATTACAAATTATCAAAGTTTAAGTAAAGTTTCAAATGTTCAAATTCAAAATTTTCAAGTTTCAATTTTCAAATAAATTAAATAAACATTTCATATGTTTCTTAGGGTTTTAAAAATTGTATAATGCCTTGCACAATTGAAGTATACAACTCAAAGACAAAGTGTGTCTTACACACTAAGGTATGGTTTTCTTTTAATTTAATAATTTCATTTCTATACTAAAGCGGGGATGGGGGGAGGGGGACAAGGGAAATGTAGTAACTTAAATTTGGTCATGAATACTTGATCATGCCTATTTTATCCACTTTTAACCATTAATTAACATGTGCACTTAACTAAAAAATATTTTACCAATTTGACCTATCCTAAGCATAAGAGGATACCTAATTTCATCACAAGGACATCTATTATCACCTAAAGAAATAAGTTTAATACCAAAAACACCTTTAAGCATATGTCTGCCCTAAATCAAACCCTAAATTTTACACTTTTTCTAAAGGGATAGGAAGGCCCAATAGGATAGTCAAACCCAACATTCTTAGCCCTATCTATCATTATTGTCTTTCCATCAAAATAGTTAATATCCTAAAAGGGAAACACCCATAACCATTATCAATGTAAATTCAATTCATTCATTTTAATAATATTGGAAAGCTTAGCAATTATACTAAAATATCTTATTTACACATGTGCACATTGAAAAAATTCTTCCCAAATCATTTTTCAAGCACTTCAAGTAGTCATGAGCCAAGGTTGAATTTAGTTTTATGCAAATCTATTCCTACATGATCAAGTATTCAAGAAAAATTTTATATACATTCATATAGTCAAAGGATCATAAGTACACAAAAAATTTAGGTGTGGGAACTACATGGAGGTTTGATCCGTCTTTAATGTATTGATAAATATGTAGTTCTTAGAATACTTGGTTGTTGAGGTCTAACACAAATCCAACCACTAACCCCTTTTTCTTCCTTCACATCCACTTATCTCCTTGTGACACAAAGCTAGGGTTTTCATCTTCAAAGAGGAACACATAGGTCTCCACACACTTTTAGAAGATAAAATTAATGGAAGAAGACCTAATTTTCATTGTTGCATCCAACTGTTATAGAAATTATAATTTTATTTAAAACACAAGATTGGCCAATAGGGATAAAATCAGTAGTTGCTCTTTTTATCTATTGGGTGTTCCTATATTTAATGGCACTTAGGTTCAATTTATAAAATATTTATGGGTTTCTTCCATTATGTTTTCTTGTTCAATTAGTTGTATACTCAAAAATCTAAGTTAATCTCTCCTTTGCATAGTTTAGCCTTGTATATTTCTATTTCATTGGTCTATTTTAGTCATTTATCTTCAATTTTATATTAAAAACTTTATTTCTAGTACTTTGAATTATTATATTATATTTATCTAATTTATGGTTAATTATAATATTAATTTAATTTAAGTGCACGCGCGTGCGCGCGCACGCGCGCACACACACACACACACATGAAATATCCATTCCACATAAGTAGTATATAAGCAAGAACACATAAAAGTCGATATATGAATCATATGTTTGAACTTGATAATATAAATACAACATATGTAGAGTCACTCAATAATTTTATCCTCTCCATCTACATCTCTCTTAATCAATAATGGGATTGTGAAGACAAATCCATACTAATATCCTATCTTGACCATAATCAGGACTGACTTCATAATCTTTGTACACCACCACTCATGCCTATAATGTGATATGCTCACATTGTAAGTAAAAATATTTGGATAATATAATCTAACCTAGGTCTACAACTAGATTAGTAGGGGGAATCTGATGTCTTTTCAAATCCACCCTAAGTTGGTCTCTCTCAATTATCACCACACCTTGTTAGGCTCTAAAATCATTTTTATATGATGTAATAAATACATATGCAACAATGTCTATTGTTACTTATTTAAATAGAGGGCATGATCAACTATGATATTTAAGGCACACACCACTAACCCACTAAGAACTACCTCACCTGCCACATATCTCATCAAAATTTGGAGGGTCAACTCTATGATATTCATCCAATACTTGTCTCTTCCTGACCAAAAAATAATACATAATATCAAAAATAATGTTATCAAAGTAATTAATATGTATTTAAATAATATCAAATCATATATATATATATATATATATATATATATACACACACACTCATAAGAGGAACATGAGGCCCAATATTTGTTGTTCCACTTGCATCACCTCCTTTAGCCTATGCCTCAAGGGCATCCTATATTACAATAGGAAATAAGATGGGCCACCTATGTGCCATATAAAATTATGTCAATGTAATATGTGCAAATTAGTTACACTAAGTTAACCTCAATCACCCTCATGTCTCTGATCCCTCACAAATCTACTCCATATAGCTAGTGCCTAAGGCACATCCTATATAATCTCAAACTGGTGTGTAACATGCTCAAACAAAAATCAATTGTACATATATAGCCATTGATCATGAAACTAGTTACTCATGTGAATTCACCTTAGTTGTAACCCATACTTGGGACACATTGAAAAACCTCTACAAGGTCACTAAATAATAGAATTGATGGATAACTAATCAAGTATCCAATCACACTCTATAATAACACTCAATAAAACACGTGTAGTACTAAAACATCTCTCTACATACATATGTGGATGTGCCCACTCACCATGAGGAATACCCACATATTATATAATATAGATATGCTCATAAGCCTAAGAATGTGATAATGTGGTTGAGCCTAGTCCACCACTAAAACCATCTCATGTAAATTGATGTTAATATCTGTAAAGGTGAGCTAACATAGTCCAACCCATAAAGTACAAGGTATCATACTCCTCTATATCTTAAACAAAAAAATTCATCCTATATGAAATGGATATACCACCACCATAGATAATAATAAATGATGCTAGCAATGCATAGAGGAATTTATGCACACTCAAAACATTCAACAATATAATCTCTAATAAAAAATAGTAGTATCATTAGTAGTATATCAAGCTCCTCTAACATGATCAATTATATCTTACTGAACCTATCCTAAATGTATCGACCACCTAACAAAGTCATATGGGCACCAACCATAAGAAGTATCAATAGCCTCCAAACATCCTCTAATGTCATGATTATCTTCCTTGTGGTGAGTTAAAAAGTGTAAGTATTTAAATCTCACCACTCTGCCAATGATGTTATCATGTGCATATCATATTGCATCACATATAATCAACCAACATAATCAAACCTAGCTAAATTAAGAGTGGCCCTCTTTTCATCACTTAAGGTTAATGTTCATATAATCTCCATCATATGCTTACACCTAAACTCTCGAGCTCATATATCAGTATGTGATCACAAAAACACAAAATGCAACTTAGTACACCTATGCAAGTATGAAAAAATAAAATAATATTTTTTTTAATAATAAAGGTTAACATCCACTTATTACGAGTTTGCAGTAAAATGGATAGGTCTACAGACAAGTCTACAATCAAGTGAATAGGTTCACATTAGTTTCAGACAAGTCTGATTAGGGTCTAGATGGGACCATTATTGACTAGATAAACCTAGAAAACCATGAAAATAAAAATTAAATACATTAAAAAATCACAAAAAATATAAGTTTTGTTGAAAAATGCCAAAAAAGAGGTTTTTGTGGCATACCAATGCTAGAGTAGCCTCAGACTATAGGGCATCCTCCACCTGCTTGAAATGGGTAAGTTTATGATCTCTCCTTTTTATTATTTTATAGAATAGAGCTAAAAATTAACAACTTATAAATATGTAAATGACTTACAAATTTATTTTCAACCAACCTATTTATATGGGTTGACTTTTCTTTTGAAAACTTTGCAACTAATCCTTCTCAAACTTGTGTGTGTGATATCTTGAGTAATACTTATCAAAATCACTCCCCAAAAGCTATGTTCGAACATACACAATGTGCTCTTCCACATGGTAATATTTACATCATGCCTACCAACCATTTCAAAAATTCTAAAATTAGCATTTATTTTCTTACACAAGAATTTTTTCACATATTCCTTGTTATCTCAAAATTATTTCTCTATAATTATTTTTTATTAATGGTAAATCTAGGTTTTAAACAAGGACCTTACCCTTTATAAAGAGCATGTAGGTTCAGCCAAAAGAACCAAATACAATAATATAACATAGCCAAAACATCAAACTACAAACTAAAACAAGAAAATAGTAGAAAAATGAGAAAAATAGTAAGAAAACTATAAGAAAAAAATAGCACATATCACTTAGCCTTACTCCCCTGAAATAATTCTTCCCAATTATGCATCATCCATTTAGCATCTTTTGACATATGGATAATACCTTGAGATTGAGGATCAATTTCAATTTCCTTCATCACTCCTTTGACCTTTTGTATTGCATTACTAGGTCCATCCTCCTCTTGTTTCCTCTTAATAATAAGCTCGAGGTCATTTATACTAGTCATGAAGTTTTACATTACCAAGTTTATATATTCCATAGTAATACCCAAATTTTAATTAATAATTTTTATTTCCTTTTCAAAACTTACTAACTTTATCTTTTAGTCTTTTCACCTGGGTATTCACCTCTTCCATTTCCACTTTAAACCATAGAGTCCCTACTTCCTGACTAAGATATTTGATATAATATTTGAACTTGATGTGGTCCTTCATAAGCTAGGGTAAGAATAAATTATGTAAATTTATATATTTAGACATCTCTTCTATCTTGATTTGTTCCTTGACCTAGTCCACAAGTTCTTTGAGGCCATATCTAATCTTGCCCTTACCTTTATTTTCAAGTTAGTTGACAAGATTCCTCAATACCTCTTCTTTACCTTTCTTGAGAAGTTGTAAGTCCTCCACCAATTCCTAGATATTTTCAATAGGGTCCATAGTTGGATTGAAAGGCACCTCTATTTTTCTCCCTTTACTTACAACTTTGATTCTTGTGCTAGTATTCATACCTACCTGCCTCCTTATCCACCTGCTTACCCTTAGATGAGCTCTTAAGGATCCTATTGTCGCCACCATGATTCTTGATAATCAAATTTTTTATGGGAATGGGAAGGTCCTCTAATGTATTTATGATAATTTTTATAATTTAGATATATCATCACCTGGTGAAGGGGTAATTTCTTCTTTCCTTTATTGACATCAGGAATTCAAGACTATAGGGAGTGAAAGATGTAAAATAGAAGACTAAAATGAAAATGATGCCCAAAATAGTTGAGGAAAGCAAAGTGACAGTAATGAACCACCATATATTTACCTTTAAGCATGATATACCTCATAATCTACTTGGAAATCTCATCACAGGGGTGAGGGAAATCCTCTCTCAGATAACCTCCTTGATACTTAATGAGCTCCTCATTGTCCATTAGGAACTTTTACTTTTCAATGTTATAATCCTTATTAGATTTGATGTATTTTAATTCTTCAATATTCATCCCAGTTACACAAACTATCAAATATTTAGACACCAATATGGAGACTCCCTTGATCTTCACTAGTTTTTCCTTCTAGCTATTAACGAAGATCTTGGATACAAATTGATCATGGACTTCAATCCTTTGAATAAAAGTAAAAAAAGATACCTCATGGATAATTACCCGTACCTCCTCATCCATCACCAAATACTCCATTGACGTAGGTTATATTCTATTCAAGTTTCTCCCCATGCTTGCACCATTGGTAATCTCCCAGCATTCAATGGATCTTTGGAACTGCATAAGATTATAGTACTTGTAAATCAAATCATGTCCCTACACTCTAGACTTTTCATCATTCCAAATAGTGCTAAGTAAGGGGGAGGTTTCAATGACATAACACACATTTCTAATACTATTTGAATAATCATCAATACTATCTTCAGTAATGATAGCAAGCCAAATTGAAATAATTTTTCTTTAAACAAAGATAATAAAGGTTTCTCCTTTGTTCCAATGAACACTCTTAAATTAATTAATCTAGGAATGTCTTAGCATATGCTAATGGATATTTCTATTCATGAGTCATATTAGGAGTTTCCTTATAAATTTTGTGAGATCCATACTAGGAAATATCCTCTTTCTGAATCCACATCCTAAAGTTTTGAGAAATGACTCCCATATTAATGAATCAATCCATAACCTAGTTTCCTTCTCTGTATATGTGATGGATGTGAAAATTATACAAGGACTCAATGATTATCAAAGCTTCTTCCATCATATTATTGATTATCCAACTAGATCCACTCTTTTTTGAAATGTAGTTAATAATATTAAGTGAATCTCCTTCAATAAACAAACACTGCACTGCAATCTCTCTTGACAATTGTAATCCCAATAATAACACCATAACTTTAGCCCAATGATTGGACTAAATTGACATGTTTCCAACATAGGCTACCATAAACTCCCCCTTATCATTTAAAAGGGTTATTCCTCCTCCCAAATCATTCAAATTCATCGAAATTTAACTTTACCTAGCCTAGGGATGGGGATTTCCTTCTAACATTTATCTTAAGTTCAATCTTAGGATCCACTTTTTGTCTTTCTTTCATATTCAAGTGCCACTTCCTAGCTATGGTATCTTATTCTTTAGACAAATCCTTCCCTTTGTTGGGTTTATTGCTCTTGAATTTCTCTTAGATGAGGGATAATATTTTATTATCAACCCTTATGCTATAATTCTTAATATCCCTAAAACATCTATCATTCCTCTCTTTCAAGATGCCCTAGAGGAAATGAGGAAGAGATATATGCCATAAGCGCTAAAAATCCTTATTCATAAAGGGAGTTATCTATGAAAGCCATAGTTCCATCAAAGAGAAAGGTTAGGACCAAGAAACTTGGAATCTCTCTAGTATAGTTCCCCATACCTTGAAGTAAAAGATGCACCCTATCATAAGATGAGTAACTGACTCATTATCCCTTTCAAAAAAGGGACATATATTATCCTAGATCAAATATATCTTCTAAATATTATACATAGTAATAATACTATTTGAATAGATAACCAAAATAATATGTTAACTTTAGGAATTAAGTTTTTATCTCATAATTTGGTCCTAGGTATACCTTCTTGAGTATGTTTTATTAACTTCTTATAGCCTAATTTAATACTGTAGTTTTCATCAAATGAGTCTATCCACAAGATTTCATATTCTTTAACAAGATTAGGGATATGAACTCCTCTAAGCAGAGTATTCATTTCATCAAATATGTAGTTATAGTCTTCATAAATATTTTCTACCCTAATATGTTTCCATTTCTTTCTACCTTCAAACATGAGTATATAATCAACCACCAATACTCCATAAGATATTTGGAGATGAATCATGATAAGATGCTATAGGTCCATGTCATTCAAAGGTCTATGAAATAGCCAAGGATATTCCCAAAATCTACTTTGGTGCCATATTTGTTTTTCCATTTGCATCCCCTAAGGAGTAGATCTTTGCTCTCGATAAGAAAGTTACAAAAATAAGAACCTCTAATAAACTAATCTGCAAATAGAAAATTAATCTCTCTAGAGTTGAGGTATTTACCTCTTAGTATGGTTTTCCATTGGTTATAATCTTTGGATAGATACCAACCTTGTTTTACCACAAGGGATGTATTCATAGCTTTTAACCTTCTTAGACCCAACCCATGAACCTACTTTAGGTAGTCAAACCTTTTTCCTTGCAATCAATGGGAACCTAATCTTGTCCTTTGAGCCCATCCAAAAAAAAATCTTTTGATTTTTTTTATTTTTTTCTACCACAATCTTAAGAATTTTAAAAAATGACATAAGATAGACTGATAAAATTTACAAAACACTTTTGATGAGTGCTAGCTTACCAACTTGAGTAAGAACTATTCCTTTCTATCCATATAGTAATTATTGAAATCTATCCACCAAGGGATGCCAAAGGTGTTGAGACATAGGGCCATAAAAGAGAGGCATCCCAAAATAACTAGTAATCAGTTCTCTTATTTGGCATTCTAGTATGTGAGAAATCTTGACCTACCTAGCTAAGGGAGTATTGAAGAAGTAGACTGGACTCTTATCAAATTTACATTTATGTCTAGAATCTTCCTCATACCTAAAAATTATTTCCTTTAGTTATCTCACTTTTATAACCAACACTTTCACAAGCATAATTATATCATTCACAAATTATTTGTGCAATGTGGGATCAACACCACCAACCACCCTGAAACCTCTATGTCTCCCAAGTCTAATAGAAACCAAAAGAGTTCTAATGAGAGATTCATGCATAATAATAAATAATAATAGGGAGATTGGGTCACCTTTCTTAATACCCCTCTTACTTCTAAATAATTCTTCCCAAACCAATTCACTAAAACAAATAAAATAATTGAATAAACATATGATTTAATCAATAGTTTGAAGTGAGGATGAAAGCTAATTTAGTTCAATATTCCATCTAAGAAAAGCCAATCCACTGTCATATGCCTTTCTCATTTCAAGTTTGATTATCATGTCAACTTGATTACTTTTTTACATCGTATGAATGGTTTTTTGCACCACCAAGATACCATCTTGGATTTGTAGTCCTAGCATAAATCATCCTTGGTCTATGGAAATGATTTTTCCATTAAAGGTTATAATCTACAAGACATGGATTGAGTGAAAACTTTGTACATTATGTTGCGAAGGCTAATTGGCTAAAAATATTTAAAATCCAAAGTTCCTTCCTTCTTAGGGATCAATACAAGAAAGTCATTATTTAGTTATCTAATCAATTTCTTGGAAGATAATAATTCATCCACCGCAACAACTAAATCCACCTTAACAATTTATAAAAAATGCTAAAAAAAAGCAACTATGAATCCATTAGGATGTAGAGCCTTATCCTTATTGAATAGGAATACATCAGATCTAACTTCCTCATAAGTAATCTATTCAAGAAGTCTAGAATTATCGTCATGAGCAATGAGACTAGGAATGTTCTCAATAACCTCTTGCACCAAAGGAACATTCAATCCATTATCAATAGTTAAATATTCTTGAAGAAAATGATATCTTCCTCCTTGATAATGTTAGAGTTAGAGATAACTTACCATTAACTAAAGAGATATTTAATATTTTATTATGATTTATATGTTTGAGGGTGGTCATGTGGAAAAAATTAGTGTTTTTATAGCCTTATTTGATCCAAATCACCTTTAATTTCATTCACCAAAAAAATTCTACTCTAGCAACAATAGTGTGGTATTCAATCAAAATAATATTTTCATTAATATGATAATCCTAATTCATACCATTAGTAGCCATGAGATCTTCCAACCTATATAACTTTTCTCTCACAATCTATTTTTGTTAACAAAAATTACCAAAAACCCTTGTTCTAAATATTTATATTTCTCTTGATCACTTTCAAAATTTTAACTAAATTGTTCATAGTGGTGCCAAAGACATTCAAAATCCACCACTCAATTTTTTCAATGAAATCTAAATGATTGAACCACACATGCCAAAATATAAAAGGACTCATATCCTTCTTGATAATGTCATCCATGTTAAGAAGTAGAGGTTTATGGTTAGAACAGATCCTAGGCAAGGTAGAAAGATAAAAGTCCTATTGTAATATCTAATAAGGTAAGATCAATATTCTATCTAGTCTCACCTATATCAGGTTATGTCCAAACCTTCTATTTGACTTCTCTAAGTTATATATCCATCTAGTTATTAAAGGTAATGGATTATGATAAGTCCTTCATGCTATCATAATTTGTGTGAATTCCTCCTTTCTTTGCCAATGGACTCAAAGGGGTGTTGAAATCACCTGTAATCATCCACAAAAATTTACCACATTCATTTATGAAAGAGGTGAGTTCTTCCCATAGTTTTCTATGACAATGAGGATAATTTGAAACACATAAAATAGAGAGAATCCACATAAAAATTATCCCTTCTATTTTGGATCAAAATTGCTATGTGATGAGAATTATTAATTAAAACTTCTCCTTTAACTTCCTTATCATCCTAGTACATGGATATGCCTCTTGAGGCTCCTGTATAAATAACACAAGTAACCTGAGATTCTTTTTAGACATTATATTTGCTTTCCTTAATTAATTATTCATTCATCTTGGTTTCCTAAAAAGCCCTGATACTAGGGCTATTAGTTTTACTTAAATCCCTAATAATCTTATACTTCTTATTATTGTTCATGCCTCTTATATTATATCTAAAAATAATCATTTAGACCTTTTGGATTGGTTTTTTCTACTTCTCATAGGTAGTACCACTTGAGTCCCACATGCTACCTTTTGGAAATCATAATAAAATAATTATTACCCTCAAAAATCACTCTATAATACCCATCAAACACATTTATCAAATTACAATAAGACATTTGAAAATATTTAGAAGGGTTCAAATTTAAATATGTCAAAATGATCAAAATTCAAATGTTATTTAATATAACAAATTACAAAATTTATCAAGCTTATAAAAAATGTACATTTTCTTTCGATATGATGCATTAGATATTGTCATCCCTCACATTGAAAGGGGTATATACATCAAGATTATTAAAAAAGATAAGATCACTCAATTTTGGGCACATTGTCAGAATGGTTTAGGTTATTCACACATTATGGATTTGTGAAGAGGTTCTTAAATATTTTTGACATATTATACACACTAGTATAAATGTTGAGGGCATATGACAAGCATGTACACTCAATTGAGTAAAAAACAAAAAACAAATTTAAAATAATGAAAGTAAGTAAAAAATTAGATTGCAAATATAAGATACAAGTTTTCAAAGAGTCAAATTAATTTAAAAATTAGATACATGACATATATCACCATATCAGTATAGATTATCAGTGCATATGACATACATATGTATCAATTTAAATAAACTTAAAGTATAAATTCATAGACATTTGAATTCATCTATAAAAAAGTTATAAGATAAAAAATTATAAGTTTCACACATAATTACAATTAAGTATACAAATGCATGTCATTTTCTATCATTTGGTATAGATATGCAAAATTTTAATGTCAAAAGGTATGATATTGGTTCATGCATATAAAAAATAAAATACAATTACATAATTCAAAGGAAAATGTCTATTTTAAATCAAATATTTTAGCACTGAGGTCATGATGGGGGCATGAATATTACTCAATCTCTTTTGATCATGAAAATATAATTTATATTTGTCTACATCAGTGTGATTCATTTTACTATAAATAAGGTAAGTGTGAGTCTAGTGACACTCAATAGCCTTAGAATTACTTTTAGAGAACCAATTGTGTGGTTCTATCTTTATATTATAGGTGATGTAAGTTTGAGTCAAGTGATACTCAATGGATTTGACATCTCTTCTAGCAAACCCATCATGGTTTTGCCTTATTTTGGATTGGTAAATTGTGTACTTTTACCCATTCTTGAGTGTTGGATTATTCATCTTTCCAACTCAAAGGATTTATTAGTTATTCATAATTGATACTTAATCACTCTAAATTCATCAATGATTCGACATTAAAAACCATCTCTTAAAATGCCTCAATAAGGGGGAATATTTTTCCAACATATTATCTTGGAGTATAAGATTAGATATAGATTAGTTACTTTAATTAATATGGTCATGAGTTTAGTGACACCTAATGACTTATTCCTATTACCACTTGAAGTATTGTTTATTTTCCTAGCTAGGAAATGAACAAAACCAAAATTATCCTTCTCTACTTTCTTGGGTCAGCTAGTGACGCATGACATCTCCATTCCTCATAGTACGAGCATTATCCTCATGCATATAGGATTAATGCTTTTGAATTTCAATCTCAAATTTATAATTTCATATTTCATATAAGGACATTATATATTTTTGATATTGAGTATATTGTATAATAAAAATTTCAAGCTAAAGACAAAGTGTGTCATACACTCTCAGGTACATTTATCTCCTTTAATATAACAATTCCATTACTATAATAAAGGGGATAGGGAGTAAATGTAGAGACCCAAAATTTTTACAAGCCCATATTGAGTGTCTTTTATTGCAACTTTACACATATAGACTATTGATGATAAATAAAGTATTTATTGGTGAATTTATTTGTGTATTCTCTCCATATTTCATATGTTTTTCCATTGTTTTTTATCTTTCCAATTGGTAAATAGTAAAAAGAGGATCTTGTCAACTTTTTTTGACATGAGGCTAGACATATCTATGGGAAATATAGTTATGAAAGTGACTTCAATTTTCTAGTGATGGTGACACCATAAAAGATCAAGGTAAAATGATGGTGATGTCATACTATATTGGTCAGTCCCATACTCCATACCCAATACCCCATGCATATAGAGGGGAATGGGGTTGAGGCTTTCTAAGTGCAAAAATGCGGTCATGTAGATTCTCAATACTTGTTTTTATCCTTTTTATTGATTTTTATATAAGTATGCTATTTTAAAACAGGTATGGGCTTGTGGACCTATCTATGAAGCATATACTTATTCATGTGTAACTTTTCATATTTCTTTTGGGTCACATTTTTGGATCATTTTTTTTTATCTATCGGGTCTTGTTGGGTTTGATTTTGTGCTCTAATAGGTCTCTTAATTTGAAGTTAAAATCTCTACAAATATAAAGCTACTACAAATAAGTAAGGATGACACTCCACACTATCAATATATATACACATATTTTATGTTTTATCTATAGAAGCTAGATTCAATTTTATAAAGGATGAATTATGTCCATGTAGTGATTGGGAAGAAATGATCGATAGTGGCCCAATTGGTTCAAATTCCTCCAAAATAAGATGCAATTTTCATGCTTGTGCCAACGGTAAAATAGGATAAGGAACATCTATATTTATATTCATAATTTCACACATACATGTTAGAGGAAGAACTACATTCAAGTTTGATCCCTCTTCGTAGTATTTTCAATGTAGTGTAATGCTTGGTTATTCAATATGGATTGACCAAGGTTAGTCTAACTCAATCCCTTTCACTTGACACTCGATATTTGATACCAATTGGGTTTTTGTGCAAGAACTAGGGTTTTGAATTATAGGTATATTTGCACTATATTTTAGATTTAGAAGCACATTATAGTCTTATTCAAGATAGGCATAGGAGGTAAGATAGTCACAAATTTTCACTGTTAGTATGAACAAGTCCATAATAAATAGACACAAATAACTTATGATTCTATCTTAAGAGTGCATACACCATCCTTATATATATTCATATTATATTCATGTTTATGAGTTTTCATAGTGTTGTCTTACTCTGCTTTCCATTTTTATACATCAATCATAGTTAATGTAGATAAGTCCACTGTCAATATACATGAATGACCTATGTTGTATTGGAATAATTAGATTATTTGTTATAAGATCAATTAAATTATTATTAATCCTTTTATATTTTTAATTTGTTAGTAGGTTGTAAGCCTAATTTAGTTTATGGTTGTACAAGCTTCTTATTTTTTAGCCTTCATAGAGCTATTGATTTGGCTCTTTTCATAAACTAATACATGGATTTGAGTTTCACATAAAATGTAATATAATCTTAGAATTTACTATTGATTAAGCCTAGAGAAAACCCTATGAGGTAAAAAAATTGCTCGAGGTGTTTGTGTGTGAGAGGGAGGAAGTGTGTGAAAAATAACACATCTTAAGGGGATTTACGTACATAGATTTCATCAAGAAAGTGATGCATTCTTAGAATAATAATATCTAATAAAGGACATATATACCAATAGAAGTGGTCTAAGTTAAGAAAGACACCATCAAATTATTTAAAAGCATGTTCTAAGGAGGATATTTCTAGTATGAGGTGTTACGAGTATCTATTGAAGCATGCTGCATAAAAGAAGTGTAAAATCCTATTGAGAGGCATGATAGAGAAAATAAAAAGGCATTATAGTACAAATCAATATAAAATAATGACTCTGGTAAAGAGGGAGGAAGCATGTGAAAAATAATGCATCTTTAGGAGACTTACGTACATAGATTTTATTGATCAAGTGACGTATTACCCTAAGAATAATAAATAAGAAAAGACGTATATACCAACATAACATTCTAAGTTAATATTTAGATGCCATCAAAGCCTTTATAAGCATGTTACAAGAATGACTTTTCTAGTCTGAGGTGTTGTGAGTATCTATTGAAGCATGTGGTGTGAAAGAAGTGTAAAAGCCTATTGAGAGGTGTGATAGAGCAAAGAGTAGGGAATTATGGTAAAGAGCAGTATAAATATGATTATTAAATTAGGTGAAGAGCTTTGTGGTGTTCTAAAAAGGAGAGTGGCATTAGAAAAAAGGATGAGAGTAGACCTATCTAATCATAACCAATTTTTTTATCTTTGATCCTAAGTTATCACAATCTTTTCTTATCTTATTTTCCACTATCAAACCTCAATTAGAGTCAATCAAAATCCCAGATTTGAGCTAATTGTATTTCTACTATTTTTTTTTCAAAATTTACATAGTACTATATTTAACAAGTTGTAACCATGATTGTTAATAACCATATATCTTCAACATTTTGATCTTTCAAAATTTATACCTATTAAACAAAATTTCATTTGTTAAATAAAAATAGGGTAAAATAGTAGCTTGTGACACTGCATTAACTATTACTTTTGACTTATTCTTCTTATCATTAGTTTTGGCCTTATAACTTGGTTTGATTTAAAAGTTTAAAGTTGAATTAGTTTTAGCATCAACCACATGCTTTAATTTATTCAAATATATGAGCTTAAGTTCTCATTCTCTAAAGGTGTGGCATAAATCATCAAGTAATTTAAAATGTTTGAACATAATAGACTTATAGTGAGGGGAAAGCAAAATTTTTTCCATATATTTTGTAGCTCATTGTTAGCCATATTGTTAGCCATGGGATTGTCATCTTAGAAAGCATGGTATTGTACATAAGTACCTAGTCACTAATTGGTCCATTAGATCATTTATTAAGTGTTTAAATTTGTGCATATGACAATTTTCACTAATATTGGTGGAAAATTATGATAAAAACTAATCATTCAAAGGATTAAATCCATTAACCAATCCAAATTGAAGGACATAGAACTAATACAAAACATAGTACTTAAGGCTTCATAAAAATAAAATAATCAACACTTTATCATTTGATGAATAATCTAAATATGTTGTGTGAAAGGATCTTAGGTGCTACTCTAGATCACCTTTACCATCATATCATTTTAACCTAATTTGGTTTTTGAAACCCTAATAGGATAAAACACTATATATGAATTTAAATTACTAAATATGGGAGAAAAATGGAAAAGCTTGGAGCTCTATAATGGGGAGACAAAGAGTCATCCTCCATTAATGGTGATTTAAGATTTATTTAAATGGATTTCCTTACTTACCTTTTCTTCCTTTGTGCTTATTATTTCTCTTCTTATTGATGCAAGTGGTGGTCTTTTATTTTTAATTCTATTATAAACATTCATTAAATTATTTTATTGTTTTTATTTTATTTTGTTTGATGTGCTTGGTATTAAGTTTGTTTTTTGGGCTGAGGTGTGTTATCTACATCAACATGCATGAACCTTCCTGATCACCCATCCCATTGACTTTGGAGTTTTTGAAGGGGCATGAATTAATTATAATGGTTTATGGAAACCCTCAGATTTGATGGCTTTGAGCATGTGGAGAAGGGGAAATATGGTGGCCTTAATGAGCTAGGTGATTCTATGGGGGGGTTGATAAGATATGTAATTATAAGGACGATAGTTATGACCCATATCAATTGGAAGAAGAAGCATATGGTTTTCCAAAAAAATTATTTAGTGAAGTCTAGCAATAGGAAGAAACAACTAAGCACTCGAAAGGAGCTAAATTTGTGGCAAGCAGCGAAGAGTATGGAGAATAAGAGTGAAATGAAGGCCAAATCGATAAGCATCCTAGCCTTGATAAGACCTTGACTATTTTTACAAATGCTTCCATGGAAATTGACTTATAATAAGAGGAAACCAAGTTAAGAAATGTGTAGATTTTTTTTTGTTTAAACAAGAATTCTCTCCCTTCTAGGATTTTTTTTGATAACTGGCTCAACTTTGTTTGAGGTAAAAAATTGGGTCTGTGTATTAGTTTTTATCAAGTGATTCAGAAAGGGTTTTTTATGATTTTGTTTAAAAAATCTAATATGCAATGTAGGAATATTAGTAAACCCTTATGAAACATTGGCCAGTCAATTTTTAAAGCTATCCCATGGAGCCCAGAGATGGATTGCGATGACCTCAGTTTCAAAACTACTCCTAGATGGGTAGATATTGAAGGAGTGCTGATACAATTGTGGAATTTTCTACCATAGGTGTTAAAACCCCTCAGGGAAGTCCTAAGAATTGAGGATACTAGGAGGTCACTTGCCCATATGAATGCTAGGGTTTTAATATCTCTAGAACCCCTAGAGTTATTTTTGAATTCCCTTAATTTTGAAATTAAGGGAAAGTCCCATACTTGTGTTCTCAGAGGATTGGGCGGTCTAAATTTCTATTTTTTTTCTAAAAAAGATGGCCATCTCAAGAAAAATTGTCTTATGTTGGTTAATAAGGGTAACATACCTAATAAACAAAGAGAGAAGGATGTCCAAAAAAATGAGTCTATGTTGGATGATTTATAGGTCTTTAAAAAACCTTATTCAATAATGTATCACTGAAAGATAGTGCCCCCTGAAGAGGCTATTAGAATATTGGCTTTGAGGTTGAGAATGAGCAGGGACTAGATGACTCCTCCCTCACACCTTAGATGATTGGCTCCTCACATCCACCTATTGATAGCTTGAATCCCTTACCTGGTGTGATAAATTGCCTATTAGATAGCTTGGATGATTTTATTGAATAAAAAACTCTATCAGACTCTCCTTTTGAGGAATATGTGGTTCTTCTAGTAGAAACCCCTACTCTTCACAATGTTATCCCTGACACCTTGCCCCCAAAAATTTCATCAATATTACTAGTGGAGTCTCCCCTATGGCTATTTCTCTAGAGAAATAAATAAATGATAACTTTGGTTCTAAGATGGATATATCATTAGGTGATCCTTTGACTCATAAGAGCACAATAGTTGTTGAGAACTAGATGTCTAAAAGATGATGGAAAAGACTTAAAATAGAATCAGGCTTGATCCTAATGGAACATTCTGTGGCCAAAGAGAAAAAAAAATTTAGTAAAAGAGTCCCCTCCCAATAACCATGACCCTTCTTTCAAAAAAAGGTTAAGGACAATAAAGTCTTGGACTATTTCACAGGACTGTATAACAGTGGGGGTAAGCCTCATGGTCAATCTAATTGACCTCCTTCTACCCCCACTAGTTTTGTATGAGGATTGTAAGTTGGAATGTGAGAGGGTTGGAATCCTTTGATATAAAACCAATTGTAAGATAGTTCAGACATTCAAGAGAAACTTTTGACTTTCTTTGTTTGTAAGAAGTCAAGGCTATGGGATCCCAACTATCCCTAGTATTAAACTTTATCTGGCTTAATGCTCCTCATTTCTCCATTAACCATCAAAAAGGGAAAGGTGGGGCCTCTATCTTAGTCAAACCTATTATGAAAGATTTTATCCTTGACCATGGTGTCTCCACTTGTAATAGAGTGATTTGGGTTTTGCTAAAAAGCCAAAATTAGTGTTTTGGCCTATGTAACATATATGCCCCTAATGACTATAGGTAATGCTCTAATCTATGGAATTGGCTGGCTACCAATCTAAAAAAAGTTCTTTGGATCTTTAGAGGAGATTTTAACATGTTGTAAGAAAAAGGGGATAAAATTGGAGGTGACTACCAGGCTTGGAAAGATAATGAGATTTTTTTGGGGTGCAAATTCAAAGGAATGCACAGGATTGTAGATCCACTCCAAAATTGTAAAAATCTAAGTAGAGGAATATTGTTTACTTGGTGTAGTAACCAGAGCAACAACAGAAGACAATACTCTAGACTTGATAGGTTTTACTTGAATAAGGACACACTCACTGTGACCCCTAATAGGGATAGAAATGTGGTGATAGTTATGCTTTTTACATTATCTAACCACCATCCCATTGAAATGGTATTCTCTTTGAATTATGAGGAGAATAAAGATAACCTATCTTTCAAAGGACTCTATAAACTTAATGTGTCCCACTTGGCTGACTAGGTGTGTTTGGAGGGTCTTCAATCATCTTAGAACATTGGGAAATTTGCTTGTAATTCCAACTCTAAAATTGATCAGTGGAATTCTTGTATGGAAATCTCCAAAAAAATTACTAGAATCCATGGTTAGATTAAAGTGAAAAGGTGGAGGAAAATTACAAGGGACACTCAATAAAAACTTATACATGCTGAAATCTCCTTTCAAATTGACCTGGATAATGGGGAATTACTTGAAGAGTTTAACCTCTTGAAAGATAAAGTTAGATAGTCTTAGAATTATATTACTAGGGGGCACATATCCACTCTAGACTAACTTGGCTAAAGCTAGGGGATAAAGGTTCCAAGTTTTTCTTCATATCTTTGAAAGCCAAACACACAAGAAGCAAGATTAATGACATTGAGGTGAATGGCCAAATTATGTAGGATGCTTCCAGCATAAAAGAAACATTCTTTGAATTGTACTCTAGTCTTTTCCTTTTTGATGGTTCTAATGACCTCATTGAATAAAACATGGTGATATGTGATACCTACATTCCAAAAAAGGTGACATGAGTATAGGCTAGTTTTCTTGATGCCTATATTTTGTTAGATGAAATTAGAACCACTACTAGCTCACTCAAAGATGATAAATCACTAGGGATGGATGGTTTCCTTGCTGAATTCTACAAAGCCAATAAGGAATGGTTGGCCAAAGACTATCTAGAGGTTTTTAATAAGGTCATTAATGTTGGCACCCTTGGCCTAGACATCAATAGAGGGGTAATTAAACTCATCCCTAAGGATGGTAACCTATATTTAATTAAATTTTGGAGACCAATTACCATCCTCAATATTTCTTATAATATTTTGGCAAAGTTTTTAGCAAAAATACTTTCCTCTCTACTACCCACTATTGTGTCAAAAACTCAAACTGGCTTCATTGAAGGTAGATACATCTTGGATAACTTGATTCTATTTGGGAAGGGATTTAATGGGATAGTGACTCTAATCAAGATGCAAGAATGATTTTGATCAACTTTGAAAAAGCATATGATAAAATTGAGCAAAATTTCATTGAGAGAATACTTCAAGCCTTTGGTTTCTGATTTCTAGGATAGCTTCTGTAGAATGATTAATGTTCTCTTCAAATATGCTTTATCTATCATTGAAGTTAATTGGGAATTGATAGAATCCCTGTACCTTCATTGCTCTACTAGACAAGGATGCTTTCTTGCTCCTTCACTCTTTGTTTTGGCTATTGAAGCATTACATTATCTTCTTAGATTCTATGATATGGGACCTCCTATCAAAGGAATTTATGTACCTAATAATGATGTCCTATTTGTTGATGAAATTACACTATTTATCACATTGGAGTAAAATAACTTAATATAGGTGGTAACTAGATTAGATATATATTGCTCTACCTCTATATCCAAAGTGGCAATGCATAAATCACATATGCTAGGATGATAAGAACACCCTCCATATTGGTTTTCAAAATTTGGTTGGACTTGGAAAGGCCTAGATGAAATTATTAGATACCTAGGTAGTCCCTTCACTCTCGCACCTTCATTCAAACTCATGTAGGAATATATTTTTGATAAAATTAACAAAAAAATTGCAAAGTGGTAGGGACACTTAATTTCCTTACTTGGGAGGATTCAAGCTTATTAGAAGGTCCTTACTTTATATAGTATCTACTATGCCTCTTATTGGCTCTCTGGTAAGTCTCAGATTAACATGCTCCATAAGATCATAAGATATTTCTTATGGTCTGATGGGAAAGGAGGAAAGAAAAGACATACAGTCTCATGGCAATTCTGATCAAAGCCTTAAAATATTGGGGGCATAGGGTTAAAATATCTTAGGCTACAGGGTATAACACTCGTAGTAAAGTGGATCATCAGAGCATTTAAAGAAGATGAGCCCTGGAAGGTTTTGGTCAAAAATAGTATTTTGAGAGGCTTTCCTAAAGAAAAACCATTTTGGAAAGGTTTGAATATTTTAGATCTTCTCATTGGTCCCTCTCCTATTAAAGTGGCCAATTAACCTATATTTTCTTCCATTTGGTTAGCCTGGGATGTAGTTAAACCCTTCATCATAATTAAACACATTTTCAACTAGTTTGGGACATCTTTTTAGGGGTATAGATCCTTATGGTGGAACTGGTCTATCAATAGAAGATCACTTGCCCTCACCAGGGGATGCTCTACCTTTGAATGGTATAATAAGGGGTTGAAGGATTTTAAGGACCTCTGTTCTCATGCAGGATGGGCTTCTTGGTAAAAAATTAGAGCTAGTTTTCAGATTCCTACCACACAACGTATAACATTTAATCTTCTCCAAAAATCATTGAAGGGGAAGAATTATGTGGTATTCATGAAAGAGGAGGGTGAGTTCTGGGATAGTGTGAATTAGATTAAAGGCCCCCCTCTATTTTATTTCTCTACTAAAATGCTATATAAAAATCTTTCCTTTTCAAATGTCCCCTACCTCACACTTAATTGCATTTGGTCCATGTATGATCCTCTCATTACCTAGTCTTTTAGATTTTATTTCATTTGGGCTTCTTGCCTTGAACCTAAGAAATCCTATTTTCATTGGCTGTTAATGTACAAAAAGTTGGTTATTGGTTCTATCTTAAGTAATTATGGACTTGCTAAGCCTTTTTGTTCTTTTTGTAGTGAAGTTAAAACTATTGAGTTTGTTTTTTTCTCTTGCCCATATGCGGCTAAGCTATGGAGAAGTTGTCTTAAGTGTTAGAATGTGGTATTTGAATGTGAAATTGGTGGGTTAAACATTGATTTTGGTTATGCATGTCTTAAATTTAAAGTTCACCCTTTCTTTCATAAAATTTGTCTTGTTTTTTCAACTAAGATTTTATAGTTTTTATGGAAGCAAAGGAACCTAGAGGTATTACAACATAAGGATAGGTTGCTTACTAAATTATTAGTGGAAGTCATTCTTCATTTTATCTCTTTGCAGATTTTCCTAAAACTAAAAGTGTCATAGGATCAATTTGAATAGTTTCTCAAAATTGGATTGCTCAAATTTACCTCTGATTACTTGTTAGACTCTGGTGGATATCCTAAGCTGAGACCCCATCCAAATTGGTCAGTCTACCATCATTTGGATATCCAAATAAAAATTACTGAGCATGAATGGGATTACATAAAGGATTCATTCTTTGACTAGGTATATCACCCAGTACAAGAATGGATAAACTCGACTGACTCTGATAAAATTGGGGTTGATAACTAGATGTCATGTAATGAAAATATGTTAAGGTATGTGCACAATGTGGGATTGGGAAGCTGTATTTTCAAATAAGTGGATGAAGTTTTCAGCCCATTTGACTTGAACCTACACCTTGGATATTTTGATAAATATATGGTGACAACATCTTCTCCTCAAGAATTGACACCCATGATACATGATTAAGATGCCCAAAAGACTATGTGGAAGATGATTGATGATAATGTCAATGTATTTTTTGAGAAACTAGATAAAATTATAGAATGGGGTGGATCAATGGATGCGGGGGATGTCTTGGATTATGTAAGAATAAACAACAAGAAAATCCTATTGAAGAAAGTTGACCATTATCTCCCACAACTAGCTCTCAGGTAGCTTCAGATGGGACATGTTGGAGATAAATATTTGACTAAGGTACCTAATAGTTTGGATTCCTAGGATGGATATGAAATGGATTGAATCACTAATTGGAGGGCACATTATGCTTAAGCCTTTTTGTGCCACCTTTGGGGTGGTTAGTTTTTTATTGATTTCTATATGTTTCTTCTACTGATACTAGTTACTAGGCCGCCTATATGGGGCCATTTGTATTTGTATAATTAGTTAGTATGTTCTGAGTTGATGGGGGATGCCCCATATCTTGATACTTTTATTTTGGTAAATTTATAATTATTTTTTGCATCATTGATGCTTATATTTGTAATCAAATCTATAATATAAAAAAATTACTAAATATGACATTCAAGCATACATCTAAATGTAAAATACTTAAATATATTGCAATGATTTGACAAGTATCATATGATAAAAATAAAAAGTAAAATAAATGGATAAGTAATTATCTTTCTAGACTACTTATTTTTATGTGATTGTATTATGCTAGTAGGAAATAAAGTGAAATATGCATGTGATTTGTTCCATTAAGGAACTATATTTCAATATGTGCAAGGTCAGTTCTTTTAGATATAAGTCAATATTGATTACCAATACTCACTTGAGTAGTCAATAGTGACTTGTGATGAAATATGGGTATGTGACCATACAATTGCCTTCTCCTGTCTCTAAGAACTTTGTATGTGTGATGTCAAATCCTGAAGATGTGGATAACTCCAAAATTAGCTTCTTTCACCTTTAAACCCTAGATGTGTTTATGAGGGATAAAACCTACAAAAACTTGGAAAGCGTAATGCATTAAGTTGACCCCGATCACGTCTATTGATGATTCAATGTTACTTATTTATCTAATACTATGAGGAAGAAAATCAATCCACACATAGTTCTCTCACCTAGTGTGATTGTGTAACTATGATCCTTCACTATATAAATGTAATTAATTATTTGGGTTTAATACTTGATTAGTTTTTCTTTAACTTAGATTTATTATGATTTAGATATGGATTGTGATTTATCCTAGTGATGATTCACAAGTTGGGAATAATGTCACAAATTTTATCGATAAGTAATAGTGTATAGATGTGTACCAAATAAGTTTTAATTTCCCTCTCAAGTGAGGCCTTGATTTACATACATATGAGTCTACTTGGGTAATTCATCATGCCACCAACATGCTTAGAATATGAGATGACCCTAAATAAATATTTTATATTAAAAATTAGTAGTTTTTATGAGATGATTGGTAATGTTAGGGTTAGGTTAGTATTAATTGGTGAAAGTAGCCTAGTTTAATATTATTGACCTACACAGAGGAGGAATGAATTGAAGGTTTAGATATGCTTGTTTAGGATAGTATTTAGGTTTGGAATAAACAATGAGGTCAAAATAAGTGTGTAAAAACATAACATAAGTTTTAAACTGATAAGGAAATGTGTAGGTGTGAGAGAATGGTTGGGTATGATAATATTTGTGCACTCAAGTTATGCATTGTAAATGTATGTCAAACTTGTTATTGTCAAGTAATTACCATATTTTAGTATCTAAAAATGCCCCATTTTTATTATAGTAATGAGATTCTTATAATAAACTGAAAATATATACTTAAGTGTGTACAACATAATTTGTATTTGGTAGGAAGCTTCTATTGTGTAGGTCATTCAATAACAAATATTGCAATAAACATGTAGCAGTCAATGCCCATAGATTGAAATTTGAAATCTAAACTTGAATTTTTAAAATTAAAGAGTAAGGGAGGAATACAACTTTATGTTGGTTAAAACCATGTTTCTCTTATAATATGTTGGATATGATGCTTCTTTGTTGAAGCATTAGAGAACTGTGCTTCCTTGCTAAATCACATGGAGAGTTGGGATGATTTTACCCTAAGATTTATGTAGCTATGAAAGTCTTTGAGTTGGGAAGATAACATGCCCAAACCCTAATAAATATAAGGATAAGTATGTGATATACTAACCCAAATAATTAGTCATAAAAGAAAAGGGAACCACAAGATGGATTCACTAGAAGTAAGATTGAATCAATCGCTATAGATAACTTATAGATTCAATTATATAGTTTTGATCAATCTCACTCAAGTTCACTCCATATAAAACAAATACATGATTGAAAGGGAAAAAATAGTGTTCATTCCCCCATCATGACCTCAAATTTAATTGTATGGCTTCACTCAAGTTTTCTCAATATAGAATAAATACATAATCGAATGAGAATGAATAATGTTCATGTCCCCATCACGACATCGGTGTCAATGAGTGTGAAGTGGAATGGTAACCATTTGAATTTCAGCTTGTAAATTATACTATTATGTATGTGTATGAACCGGTATCATACATTGTGAGCTTGAAAATGTGTATATGTGCATGAACCAATATCATGCCCCATGAATATATATCAACTGATATATAATGCTATGCATCTATATGTTAAATTTGAAAACTTATTTCTTAAATGTATGTGCACTTGGAAACTCATAATTATTGTTTCTATAAATTGTGTATACATGCTCATGCATATTAACCCAAGTGTGTATCAATTTGTACTCAATTATTTGTAAAGTAAGTGCATATGACTCCACAATATGTAATGATGCGCCAATTTCTATCATGTAACTAAACTCATTATATCTAAACCATTCTCAATCGCTAAAATTTGTACCCTAATCTGATTTTCTATTCATGGAGGCTTATGTCTCTATGATAAGATAACTATAATGCTCCCCTTTTGAGATAAGAGATGCATTTAGTAATTTACTCATCTAAAGAAAATTTAAATGTATCATGTGATGTATAAAAATAGTATCATGTGTAATCATGTGAGCATGTGGAGAGTATGTCATCATAGTAATGCATATGTTAATCAAGGCATGTATGTAACATATGTAATACAAAAAATATAAGTGTCATGTCTTGATATATGTATCTATTAAACACGTAGTATTAAACATAACTAAAAGTATCACTAAATAAGACTACACAGTAAAAATGCATGAAATGGATTATGGCACCACTTAATGTCAGTAAACTCAATAAATAAGGCCAAGGGACACACATAATAGATAATTAAAATCTATCCCATTGTGTAAGAGAGTAACAACATCAATGATGTAGAGATAAAGAAAAGATTAATCTACATCGTCCATATGTATCAATGTCACATCCCAATAAAATAACATATCCATGTAGTACTGTTTAAGTTTTGAGTAACTAAAAAGACATGTGTAATAAATTTAGATATCTCAACATGATTGAGAGGTCATAGGAAGATATAATCCATGAACTTGAAATATGTGGAATAAGATGCCTTGAGTATTGGCATGGCCACTAGGTAGAGGAAAGTCCAACATCTATATGTCTATGTGTAACATGTATGCATTGTATCACACTCATATACCATGCAATCATGAATGTATAAAAATAATATGCCATTTAGCAAACATACGATAAATAATATTTGTAAAAAATGTAATCTAGTAATCATGTCATGCTCAGGTCCTGGTTTTTTTTTAATATTTTCAATGTTTTTATATTTTTTAATTATTTGTTTTTTATATTTTTGTATTTTTGAAAATAATATGTTTGTGTAATATCAGTGTAAGTGCATGATGTTCATAGGGTTCTTCATGTATTTACCTTATAGTGTAGCTAATTGATAGACTTTTATATCGACGTTTTCTAGTAATCATAAATGGGCCAACCAATTAGGTTTGAATTTGCCTTTTTACTCCTTATCTACATTAGTATTTTTCTAATTATCTTTTACTACTAAGTCCTCAACTTGAAATTCATGATTGTAAACTTTATTTCCATATACAATATTGGTAAACTTTGAGATGTTCAATAGGCTATATGTGTTTGTCATATAATTTTTTTTATTCAAGTAATATTTTCTCTTGATATTCATTATCCTCAATAATATATTTTAAGGAGACAGACAAAGATGGTATCTCAATATTTAAAGGTTAAAGTGCTTTGCCACAAACCAAAGAGTAAGGTGTAAACTTAGTTGGTTTATAAACACTTGTGTGATATGCCAAAGTGCATATATAATCTGATTGTGCCAATCTTCATCATGTTTGGTGATATTTTTGTCTATTTCTTATGCTTGTCCAATTCCTTATCGATAATATGGTGTAGATAAAATATGAAGGATATTTTACTTAACACATAATATCTTAATTATTTTATTTTTTAATGAAAATCCTTTATTTGTGACAATGATTGATGGTAGTCCAAATCGTGAGATGATATTTTCCACTAATAATTTACATATATCTTCACCTATAATTGATTCTAATGGTATGGACTCCACCCATTTCGTGAAGTGATCGCTATCTATAAGCATGCATTTTTAACCCTTTAATGATTATGTATTTATATTTCCAATTAAGTCAAATCCCCAAAGGGAGAATGACCATGGTGAGATAATAGGTTATAACTCTTGTCATGGTACATGATTTAAATTACTATCTCTAACATTGTAGGCATAATTTAGTATTTTTTTGACATTATTTTTCCATTCTAGGCTAGTAATACCCTAATTATCTGCATGACATGATTAATCTACATTAGGTAAATTGAATGTTTAGGTAATCCATTAATTCACAACTACATCGATCAGATCAATGTAGTTCAGAATGTTCAGGTGCATGCTTTGAAACTAGGTTTACTTGATCAAATTAGTTCAAGGTTAGTCTACCTATTTTGGACCAAATTAAGTTGATAAATATTATCTAATAAATATCCATGAGATATTAGGGTCACTCATCATTATAAATACAAGTCAACATTTTAAACTAATAGAGAGGAACATTAATTTTCAATTGCTATTACTTGTACTTCTACCTAAGTCTACATTTTAAAGTAGTTATTGATTATATCTCACCTTGGATGGAAAATCATGTCTTGTAGAATCTTGGATGCAATAGGATGAGTCATTTTATCATAGAGCTTGATTTAGGTAATGATATCCTTATAATGATAATAATTTATTGCAAAGCACCATTGGCAAAAAGAGAGATTGAGGCTCGACATGTCTTATTCAAGGTAAATATTTTCTAACCCTAACTCTTTATTTTTGATAGATAGAAGATGAATTATTTTTTAGTTAATGAATGTATGTCTCTTTGTTTGAATTCTCTCTACACTAAAACTTACTATGGTGATAGGATTATTCAAACTTGCCATTTTTACACCTTAGGTAGCCTAAGCCCCCATTTACCTACATGGCTTCTTGCCCATTTAAAATATGTTTGTAACCCATCCCATTAATTTAATTACTTGATTGTGATTTTTGATTATTTTCTAATTACAAACCTTGTTAGGGATATTTTATTATGTTGATTATATAGGGGCTTTGGAACCCTTTATCTTGACATTATGTTGTATGTGCTCTTTTTGCTAGGTTTATAAAATCCATTAGTCATATCTCAATTTAATTAAGTATCAATGAGATCTATTTGAGTTAAATTATTTGAGTTTGAATCTTTAGATAGGATAGTTATAAGTCAATCCTAGGTCATTGAATCTATTATGGTGAACTCGATGTGAAGCTAACCATTACTTTCACCTCTACAGTGAACTATATTGAACAGTTCAAGTGAGTTATGTTTTCATTTTTATATTATCACACTATATCAAATAAGTTGATATAGTTCAACCATAATTTTTAACTATAACAAACTATATAGAACGCCGCAATATAGTTTAATCTCTGTGTATTTCCTAGTGAACTATTTTAACTAGCATGGCATAGTCTTGTTTTTAGATCTGTCTCTTATTTTCTCTAGCAAACTATATCAACCTAGCTAATTTAGTTTTGTATAAAAACCTTTTTGGTCAACATTATACTTTTTTTCTGATCTAGTTCTATACTTACAATTTTTATTTCTATCTAAAATTTATTTTCAACAAACAATATCGATCTGGGTGATTTGATTTTATAGTGCATTTATTTTTTAGTAAAATACATCAAACTATTTGCTATACTTTTTATTATTGGTAAACAAAAGGGTTTTTTGAACAAGGGACCCAACCTTGTATAAGAAGCCAACACACAAGGCCTATCAATCCAAATTTGTAGTAATGTCTACTACAATACTAAAGCTAAAATAAAATAAATTCAATGTAGCCTAAAAATGACACAAAAATAATATAAAAACAACTAAGATTTCTAGGCTCCAAAGGCATCTTCCTAGATTCAAATCATTCTCTTTAGATCCATATCTAACTATTGAAATAGTCAGAGAACTTGACCAATTTCCTTGATACATAAACTACACTCAACCCTTTAGCTAGATAATGTTTCAGCCTATTCCATCATTCCTCCCAACATGATTCTAAGAGACTCCATGCTTGCAATACTATTCTTCATATAAACTTTACTACTAGTAACCAAAATATTTAAATTTTCTTTCAACTCTATATTTTCATATTCTAGAGTACTTAATTTGTCTCTGAGCCTTTTTAACTGAATATTCACCTCATTTTAGTCAGCCTTGTTATGAATAAGACTAAAAGCCTAGATAAAATTCTTCATCTATTGCTTCAAGGTTGGCTACTCTCTAAAGATCCATCTAATAGTTTCTTTTTTGTCATAACCCTAAAATTTTGAGGATTCAAAAACTCTACTTTAATGAAGTCATGCTCACAAAATTTAGCACATAATCTAGTTAGTGATAAAATCATTTGTACAACTAATTTTCAAAATGCAAAAATACATCAGAGTTTAGAATAAGCCATGATATAAATGAAAAAATCCAGGAAGACTATAACACAAAGAATGAGTGATTAATACAATGAATGAAACCTTTCAGGTGCATCTAAACATTAACATTATTCACTTAACCATGAAAAACATGAAGATATTCATTCAATTTTGAACTCTATGTTAGTGTATATTAAGCTTGAACACCTATTAAACTTACGTGAGGTCATCAGTGAAATATGTGGTTTAACCACAACTCTACCACCTTTATCATTAGTTTTTAACATAACTAGACACTCATGGAATCCAATAAATGTTAATTCCACTAAAGAGATAACAATTAAAATCTGACTATTTCATTGTAACACATAAAATCAAATTACTTTCCAAACTAAATAAATTTATTTACACAATCTCACTCGAAGCATCAATAATCATGATACTCAGTTGGATGATATTTTAGATGTATATTCACTTACACATCTTGAATGCCTTCCATTAGATCTTGTTAGGTCATAGGACCCCTTATGGATCCTTAAGACTTAAATATCCTATAAAAAAGGTAAAACAACCTGTATAATTAACTACATCAAATGACTACCTAATAAATATGAGTGGAACCCAACATAACCATTCATTAAGTTATCATGACCCCATTGGATTCCATAGAGACCTCTAATTTATTTAATAATGATCATGATGAGCATATAAGTCCATACATCAACTATTCTCATTTAATACATAACATAAACAACTCAATAAAGATATATTTTACTAATATCCAAGAATATGCTTTCATCGATAGTAATTACAACCATGACCTATGATTTTAGATGTTTATTACATCAACATATTATTAGTCATGAAATTAAATATCACAAGGAATTATGACTTGGATTAATATAGAAAATACAAGTCTAATAATGATCTATAAAATAACCCAAGGTTTACTATTTGAGCTCTTCAATGTACCATCCAAGCTTACCATAGCCATTTGCTTAACCAATGTGAAAATTCAAACACTAAATCATTTCAACTCAACTTCCACATTAATTTACCAAAAGAGAGATGAGAAAAATTTAAACTATAAGTTTATAAAAAGGTTACATAATTTGTATATTTATTACTTAAATTCCCACCTAGCATATATATATATAAAATCTTTATCCCTTAACTCTTAAGAACCAATCAATGCACAAGAACCATCAATATCTTATTCAATTTTTCAAGAAATAAAAAAAATGTCCCATATCATACCCAGTATACATCCCAAACAAAGATCTCAACTTATATAAAATTGAATTTAGATTCAAACAATAATATTTAAATATCTCAAGTCATTACAATATCTCATTACTATTATTCAACTCAATGATTCCCCATGATCTCATAGATTTCTACAATAATATGAACAGAGAATGTTAGGTCATTATCATTAGTTACATTCCTAAAATATTACACACCCAATTTTTTTGAGAAAACTAATATTAATAAAACATTACTCATATTTAAAAATAAGTAAATCATCTATATGACAATATATAAATAATTCGCTGCACCAAGAGTAAATCACCAAATCCATATGCATGTAACATTTCCAAAAACTAAGTCATAAGTGATAAATACAAAATTACTTCAACTATAATTCATTTCCTATTCACATCCCAAAATTAGAAACTCAACAACCAGCTTGTAAATTACCCTTGAGGCAACTATCAAGTATAACTGATTTATAATTCATAGTAATTTAAGGAAAATTATTGAAACTTATTTAAATATGGTAATCGATACCTTAACCTTATCAACATTCATCCAATTTTATTAAAACAAAAAATAATAGATTTATATTGAACATTAGTGGTACATTTAGAGTCAATAATAAAAATTACCAATTCATAAATGAACTACATTATAAAGCCTATCGATTTATAATATACAACCTTACCATAAAAACACAACCAACTCATTTCAATAACACTACAACCCTTGAATTTGTATCCCTTTTATAAAACCCTTATTTCATTCTTAATTATTACTATGCATCAAATTTAAAAGACACTTAAATTCATTTCTAAAGTGCATATACAACTATCGAAGAATTAGTAGATTGTTACACAAACATAAGTCCCTACTATGAAGATTCATCAATACTAGCAACAAACTTTACAACCTTCCATTCAAAAACCTACATGAGGCTAAATGATTTGAATAATATAAGTAAAATGATGCATATCCATATTGAACATTATGCATGAAAATATAATGATTCTTTTAAGCTTCTCTTTCACTATGAATCCAAAAATGAATCATAGCTGAATCATAATACAAATTTTTTAAGACTTAACACTCTTCCTTATTTCCATTCAAGACTATGACCCATCTCATTATGCAAAAAAAAAATCATCTTAAATTGTAATAATGAATGTAAATAACCATATTCAAATGCAAGTCAAAAGCTAGAATTAGGATCTAAGTAATTTAACTTCGATAAATTCTAATAAATTGACTAATCACTTTTATCTAATTCAGATTATAAATGTTTTAGTCTAAACATACTAATACACAAAACAATAAACTTAAAAATCTTTTTTTTTCTTAACTTACCATTGATTGAAACAAGATAAGGAAAGTAATATTCTGATCGATAGAGGTCAACTAAGGTCGAAATATTATACAATAATCATTTACACACCTTGTAAGAAACATAGTAAACACAAATCATTTATTTTTCATAACATTTCTTCATTGCTCAACCAACAAATGTACCCAATGAAATGTACGTCTAAGTGATAATAGAGATAAACTACTTATTCCATAAAAACATCAATATTATCAAAATGGAAACTCTAAAAAATATTACAATATCATTCTTCGATGAAATCACATAAAAATATTCCAAATTGTATCCACATTATGATATAAAAATGTGCTACAAGCAAAGTGATAAACTAATCTCTTTCACCACCGACTAAGTCCAAAAGAGGAGATCATGCATGAAAACCATACTCATGTGCAAGATAAGCCAAATCATCAGTAGGTATCCCTACCCACCCCAACCATCAGTTGGTGGTGGAAGAAGGTACCTATAAGACAAACTTATATCACCTATATAATCCAACAAGCATGATGCAATAATGTCATAAGCTAAACATATATTTCTCTTAGGCAACCAAAATCTAAGCCAAGCGCAAAATAAGAACCAAAAAGTCCATTCTATCCAATATTGGCTCAACACACACAACTAAATCATAATCAATAAAAATTAAGCATCCAAGAAGAAATAAGGTTAAAAAACCCTAAACACACTCAAAATCATCCAAGAATATTAAAACACAAACTTAACCAACAGAGCAACCAAGAGTCTTTTCAACATTTGAGTTTACCCATATATCATCTATGGGTGAGGTATCCTCATGGTCTCACCTTACAGGATTACCTTGACTGATTATGAAAGAAAATAAATAGGTTTAGGTCTATTCAAGATCCCACATGCTTCCAAACCTTAAACCAATACTTTATTTAAAGTAAACACCTAATAAACACATTGATTCATAAAATAAAACCTTAGAATGCATTTACTTTATCTTAAGATGTAATGTGTTACTATAAAGGATCACCCCCAAGTATTTTTGCTTCTTCTTTTCTTTTTTTTACCTTCGTTATCCTCTTTTCCTTTCTTCCTTTTCTTTTCTTTTATTTTATACTAGATTTTATGTTATCAAAGTTCTAGCTAGTTGAAATATTCGTTCCACCAGATGGAACTCCCACCTCAAAAATATCATTCCTAGATTATGAATTTATGAATTTAAGTTCAAAACCCTTGACTTCCTAAATTAATCCCCCAAAACTACCATACACACCATCCACCAAGCCCTCAAGTGAATCAACCAAAATGATTATACCTATTTGAGTATGTCAATAGTTAACCACCAAATCCCTTTGTGGTTGGTTTAATTTAACCATGGTAAATAAAATGCCATTGAACTAAGTATCTTCAACTTATGGTTGAATCCAAATAATGTCATCACCTTAGAATTCTAGGCCTTAGCCATTTATTAGCTTAGAATCCCCTTCATCTTAAGGTTATGGTGCCAATGTTTATGGTAACCATTTGTAAATACCACTCATACCTGAACTAGTCTTAAAAAAGGTACCATTGAACTTATCAAAGGTCATTTGACCTTCGACAACCTTCTATTTGCATTCAAATCCGAATTGCATTCTTAGAACTCATCACATTGATGTTAGAAAAAACACATTCTCATCCTAATGTGAATTTGGTTACTCAAAATAATAATAATAAACAAAAATGACAAATTAAAACAATAAAAGAATTTAAATAAAAAAAAACTGATACACAAGGCAAATCAACACAACTCAAAATTAAACATAAAAATAACTTAAATTAGGTTGTGACACTATTGCATCATGCTTAAACATTAATCATGTTCTCCACTTTTGTCATTACACATAAGCTTCCATAACCAACCTATGATTTTTTGTAATAAACCTACAACTAGACCCATAAAGACATAAAAAATATCTGATCAACATCAAAATTATACAATTACATAAATATAATTTTATATAAAGATCAATTTAAAACTAAATTAAATGTTCTAAAGTGAATCATATTATCCATAATATAATGTCCAAAAATCATAACAATATCAATAATAATTGAAAATCAATGTACTAGGTAGGTGTGGTCATTACACTTTTGTAACCTAAGTTCCTCCCTAATCTTATATTCCTTACTTTGATTTCTAAGCATTTCCCCTAAATTATAAAAATAAATATTGGAATTTTGATGATTTTTTACCATCAATGTATGAATATCAATTTATTTATTTCTTTAATATTTGGTGGACATACGTTTATTGGCTCCTCTATCTTTAGAAGAGAAGACTATTATGTTACTCTTGAGCATATGTAATCCCTCCACAATCTCCTCCATTGTCTTCCCGAATATCTAAAAGATTATCTTTTGAGATTCCTTCACAACTTTAAGCTTCCCCACCTCCTAGAACAACCTTTGAATCTTTATAAGTGCTCCTTAAATTGTGCCTTAAACCCTCACTATGAAGTCTCTATTTCCCACACAAACATACAAGATTATCTTTGGCCATTTCTTCTCCATCTTGAATAATTTTAGTACCCAAATAATCCTTATTTACCTTTACAATACTCCTCAACATATGTTTGGTTCCTCTCTTGGAGGAGCTCTATTTTTAATGAATTGAAATGCAAACATGACTCTTATTAACCCCCTTAAAAAACCTATGGATCTAGAAAATTATAGTTTCATGGAGAAGTTAAGATTCATTCCATCTCTTGACATCGATGACATAACTCTAAAGTGAATGAAGGATGTATACAATAAAGACTTAGGGGAGCATTATGACAAAAATAGTTTAAAAATATTAAATGGGACTAATGCACCACATCTTGCCTTCCTTATAGAGTGATATACAACATTACATGTCTAGCCCCTTCTCTGAACGACAGGGGGAAATATTCTCAGGAGAAAATATTTTTTAAAGGGATTAGGTCTTCTCATTAAAATATAAATTTTATCTTATCAAAATTTATACCAATTTTGAATACTTTTATGATCTCTAATCTAAGACCAGTGACTTGAGAAATAATATTCTCAGTGATCTCTATTTCCACCCAATTGAAATCCATAATTATGTTATTCTACCCTTTCATAAACATCTTAGAAACATGCTCATCATGCCTTTAAACTTGTTGCATCAAATTTGCCATTCCCCCTTCCTGTATAAATTTTCACAACTTTCCATCCTCTTTTATTCATGTCCAACATGATTAGCTTAATTTTGTGAAGATGTCCACTCATCTTGAATCCCCTGAAACTAGGACTAGCTCTAAAAAAATTATGGATCCTTCCTTATACATTAATAATAATGATAACATGAGTCCCACTAGAATTACTATTATACTTGAAAGATTCACACTAGCTATTGACATCACTATAATTATTATTCATCACTATCAAGTCTTTCATAATGATCTTGACATAAAGGCTCATGATGAGACAAATGACATTATTATAATTTATCTTAGTTCTACTTATTAATTAATACTACATTAACTTGAAAGGTATGATTCCAACTCAATCCTTTGTCAGATTGTTCTAGGCAGATGTTCCTTACTAAACCATTTTTTAAAGCTTATTGAAGAAACTCCATCATTTGAAAAATAATATGCAAAATGATTCTCCTCTGTATATATGTTGGGTACAAATTTATTGAAAGGAGTTAATCAAGATAGTAGCTTACTCCATAATCTATTTAATATTCAAACAAATCAAATTCTTTATAGATATACAATTGATGATATTAAGTGAGTTTCCTTTGATTATAAGCTTGTTTATTCCTAAATATTTTGCCAACCTCAATCCCTATAATGCTGCAAGTGATTCTACATAATGGCTAGTTTAATTGCCCATTCCTTCTACAAAAGTTGCTATAAAACTACCTTTATCACCACAAATTATTACTCCTCCTCTTGAAGCCCCTGGGTATCCCTTAGATGCCTCACCAAAATTGAGTTTTACCCAACTAGGAGATAGAACTCTCCAATTTATGTTTTTCCTTCATCTCTTGGATCATTTAAAGTTCTATTCTGAGTCTCTATGTACCAATTTTTGGTAATATTTATCTCCTCCTCAATCATTCCATTGGATTTGATGGGTGGTCTAACTCTAAAGTTTTCCATGATACTTCCATAAAGCTTTATGTCAACCTTCATGATAGGAAGCTTCTTGTCTCTAAAATCCTTATTATTTCTCTCTCTCCAAATACCCAAATAATATGAGGTAGGGATAATTGCCATATCTTTATTAAGTTCTTGTTAGCAAATGGGGGAAAAGTCCATGCCATCTATAGGTCTAAACTGATAAAGGATGAGCCACTGATCTAAAATTTATCTAGGATCATACTCCAAATCTCATGGGAATATGGATAACCAATCAATAGATTATCACCCATTTCATTCCCAATTTCACAAAGTTGTCATTTGTTCACAAGGATCAAGCCCCTTTTATAAGATTATCTATTTTTAATATCTTATTTTGCATATTCAACTATAAAAACATATTTATCTTAGGAATAAGAGTCTTATTCCATATATTAGACCAATAAATATAATCTCTAGGCATATGATAAATCATCGTATAACCAAATTTCACACTATAATGCCCATCAAATGAGCTTTTCCAAATCAATTCATCTTCTTAAAAAATGTTGGGAATATGAAAGGTTTTAAGGAGAGTATATAGAGTACCAAGAATAAAATTACCTTCAACTCCAAGATTTTCACTCCTAATCTATTTCCATATTTTGCCCTTCTAAAAAACTTGGAGATATTCCTCTACTTTAAACAATTGAACATGTTAAATGAGAGTACCAATTTTCTTTCAAGGTTTTGTAATAATAAGGGGTTGATCTAATAACCATGCATCTTCCAAAAATCTCAAATTTTCACCATTGCCTGTTTTCCATTTGTAACGATTTATAATATTTTGTTTAGTGGTCACGAGGAAGTTCTAAAATTTGGAATGTTTAACAAACTAAAATTATTCCAGAAAGAATAAGGCTTCTCTTGAGTCTAAATACTTATCCTATAGAATCCTAGTCAAATGAGTGGAATTCATTACAAATTTCTAAGCCAATTTGGTAATAAGGGATTTTTTCATCCACTTTAATCTCTTTAAACCTAATCCTCCATTGCTATTAGGGGTACATACACTTTCCCAAGCCATCAGAGGGAAACTATCCTTCTCTTTAGAGCCTACCCATATAAATATTATCTAAATCATTTAATTTTTTTTACTATATACTTGGGTATCTTGAACAAAGACATAATGTACATTGATAGACTTTATAAAGTGTTCTTAATGAGTTCCAACTTTCTTGCCTGAGTTAAAATCAACCCTTTCCAACCAACCAACCAACCAACCAACTTTATTTGAAATATTTTTAGTAATGGGTTCGATGCCATGGGAGGTAAGCTCCTACCAAATAGAGGCATTTCAAGAGAAGTGGATGGAATATCAAAAATTTGACACCCCAAAATAGAAAAAATTCTATTTTGTCTAATCACATGTATATTGAAAAAGAAAAGAGAGTTTTTTTTTCAAAATTTATTTTCTATTTTGAATTTGTTTCATAATTCAAAATTATTTTTTTCAATTCTTTAGCCTCTCTCACTAAGGATTCATCCATAATAATATTATTATTTAACCCTAAAATGAAATATATGTTGTTTTCACTTTATACCATAGAGTTAAGAATATAGAAATAAAATAACACAAGGGTGATAATCAGATTTATAGTAGGCCAATTAAATGTTAAACTCAAATATAAACATACACTAAACTTATTATGTTAAGATAGTCTAAATATAAAAAGTACAACTAGGCTAGATATAGAAATGACAAAGAATAAAAATACTTAGCTTGTTATGATGTTAATACAATTTTAGATCTAAAACAAATTGAAAGTAGGTAGGAAAACAATTCTAGAATAGGTGTCAGATTCTAGGTCTAGTGCCTCTAGCTATCTACACCGTTACATTAACACTGGATGGTTATGTTGATGCTACTATATGAGTTCAAGGATAATGTCCTATATAGAATATTTGGTGAAATAGGATGCAACAACCTAGATGATTCTGGTTTTGGATTCAACTTTGATCTGGTGTATTAGATCTAGGTCATGGACAATCACTCCTTGTGAAATGGAAAAACCTTGGCTTTCCATCTTCAATGTGACCTTGGGAAAAAATGGGTTAGTGGGCATATAGTGTATAGATGACACCAATGAACCCACTATTAAAGGACACTACCTACATAACAAATAATCTAGAAGAGGGCCTCATACTCATGTAGTTCTCCTCTATGTATTGGCTTGTATGTGAATCATGAAATATGTGTAAATAAAGTACAATAATAACCTAACTACTTGGTGAATTAGGATCTTGGGATACTCCTTTAGTAATTCAGATCTGTAGATGTGAAATCCTTATGATTATTTTTAAAATATGAATAAATAGGGAAGATTTTATCAATTGAAATCTCTTTGAGTGTTCTTTGGTCTAAATGTTAGGTGTAGTTTACCTAATGCATGAGGGTTGATATTGTATTTATACCAATCCTATCGAGAGATACTTCAAATTAAATCACTTAGGCTAAAAAATGAAATATGTTTTATTTTAAAATTAAATGACTTTAGGGCACTAGACACTTACGTTAGGGTAGGATAGTAATATCAATAATACTATCTATCATAGACATCAGTGTTCAGGGAGTAGAAAAATAGGTAAAGGATCATAAATTATAGAGGTGTAAAATAAGTTCATTTTAAATATTTTGGGAAAGATAGAATGTTTGTGTCACTAATATAAAATTAGTTGGATTAAGAAATAGGCCAAGGAGTATCAGATAGGGTAAATGAGAGGCTTAAAAAATTAAAGAGAGTGTATAACTAAGAGGAATAACCAAGGTTTGCATTTTCCAAGTGTACAAGATTGAGGTGCTATATAATCACAAAATATCATTTACATTCCCCCCATTTAATATAGTAATGAAATTTATAGTTTAAAGGTAATGAATAAGTACTTGGGTGTGTATGCACACCTTATCTTTACTTGAGTTAATTTTGAGTGATTTTTCTGGTGATTGACTTATAACCAAGAGCATGTTATAGTGTAAAATCAATTCATATAATCTAGGTTAAAATTACTTGAAATAGATTGAAATGAAAGAGCAAGGTTTAGGAGTATACTTGTGTGTCAATGTAACCATATTTCCTATTTTCAAGTTGTTTTTCAAAATATGTATCATTGTAAGGATCTAAAATTGATATTATGATAAATATAGATAAATATTTAAAGTACATACGCGAGAGAGAGAGAGAGAGAGAGAGAGAGAGAGAGAGAGAGAGAGAGAGAGAGAGAGAGAGAGAGAGAGAGAGAGAGAGAGAGAGAGAGAGAGAGAGAGAGAGAGAGAGAGAGAGAGAGAGAGAGAGAGAGAGAGAGTTATAACTTAGTAGTTAATATTATCTAAATCATGTAACACAATTATACTTATAACTTGGTTAGGTTGGATGATCAATACCAAGCTAAAATCATGGAAATATTGAGTGATTTTATCACCTTATGACAGGACCAAAGTTTCCCAAAGTTCTAACACAACTTGTCAGATTTAAGAGCACACATGATTACCAATGTATAAGCAACTTAAACATGCAGAAATACTAGAAGAAAAAATAACTATCAATGAGAAATAACACAGAAACTGAGAGGTAACACATAATTGTATTCAACTCATTACAAAGGAAATTACAATAAAGAGATCACACTCTTCTCCACCTCTACAAGGCCTTCCACACCTCAAGGGCTCCAAGTAATCTTCCCACCTGAGTAATATTCTCTCATAGGTCTCAACTAACAACTTACACAAGCTATTATTCACCTCATTATACCTCTAGTACAACTGAGTATGAACCGGTACTCCAAGTAGATCTAACCATGATCCTGCTCCTGATGTATTGCTATCACCTTAGACCCTGGCCAACCCGTCGATCTCTGTCTGACCCTCGCATTCACACATCTCCCTGCAGACCAACCTAATCTTACTTATCACATGTAGATCTCCTCCATGACGCTGCAACACCCTACATATCAAACCTGATCTTACATACATGGGGAATCCTACTTGATTCCACCATGGGAAGAACTCTCCAAGCTCCACACTTTCATTCTACAAGTTCAACACTTAACAATACAGCCCATGAGTCTATTATATAGATCTCATACATACACTTAATTTAGACGGGCGGCTCAAAGACTCAAACTGGTCTCTAACATGCAAACTCCGTGTTCACTTAACTGACTATTCGTCAACAGCAGTTCTGACTGCTACAGGCGACTAACGTCGGTCCCTGTCTTCATGGAGGTGACCGACGCTGACCGATCTCCTATCGATGCCAGTTTCCTCTACGCTTCCCCTGACTGACGTCGGTTGTAGCCTGCCAACGCTGGCGACTGTCAAGCTATGAAAAACCTCCTCCTTTTGTTTGCAACAAGGTGAAGCTTTTAGCTCCACACCCTAACAATCTCCCACTTGGAGATAAAGAGCTACACCTGTACCCATACCAATACTCTGTCTAATCTACATCCTGGCTTGTATTCCTCTTCAAGCTCCCACTTGAAGATAACCCACCACACTCCCTGTGGTGCTACACCTGTGCCAAAATTTCTCCATTCTTCTGCCTTGCTATACTCCCACTCAAACAACAACCCCTATGAGTAACTTGTAATCAACAACACTTAACAGATTTGAACCACCTGTTAGTCAAGCTCGCTCTGAGAACGTCCAACCTCGCTCTGATACCATTTGACAGGACCAAAGTTTCCCAAAGTTCTGACACAACTTGTCAGATTTAAGAGCACACATGATTACCAATGTATAAGCAACTTAAACATGCGGAAATACCAGAAGAACAAATAACTATCAATGAGAAATAACACAGAAATTGAGAGGTAACACATAATTGTATTCAACTCATTACAAAGGAAATTACAATAAAGAGATCACACTCTTCTCCACCTCTACAAGGCCTTCCACACCTCAAGGGCTCCAAGTAATCTTCCCACCTGAGTAATCTTCTCTCATAGGTCTCAACTAACAACTTACATAAGCTGTTGTTCACCTCATTGTACCTCTAGTACAACTGAGTACGAACTGGTACTCCAAGTAGATCTAACCATGATCCTGCTCCTGATGTATTGCTATCACCTTAGACCCTGGCCAACCCGCTAATCTCTGTCTGACCCTCACATTCACACATCTCCCTGTAGACCAACCTGATCTTACTTATCACATGTAGATCTCCTCCATGACGCTGCAACACCCTGCATATCAAACCTGATCTTACATACATGGGGAATCCTACTTGATTCCACCATGGGAAGAACTCTCCAAGCTCCACACTTGGGTTCTACAAGTTCAACACTTAAAAATACAGCCCATGAGTCTATTATATAGATCTCATGCATACACTTAATTTAGACGAGTGGCTTAAAGACTCGAACTGGTCTCTAACATACAAACTCCGTGTTCACTTAATTGACTGTTTGTCAATAGCATATCTGACCGCTACAGGCGACCGACGTCGGTCCCTGTCTTCCTGGAGGTGACCGATGCCGGTTGATCTCCTGCTGATGCCAGTTTCCTCTGTGCTTCCCCTGACTGACGTCGGTTGTAGCCTGCCGACGCCGGCAACTGTCAAGCTGCAAAAAACCTCCTCCTTCTGTTTGCAACAAGGTGAAGCTTTTAGCTCCACACCCTAACACCTTAACCATACCAAAAGGTGAACCAACTAATTTAGTAACTTAGATCAATATAGCCTATAAAATTTCATAGGGTATCAATATGTGTAATGGTTTTGGAATCTGAATCTGATTTGTATTTTTTAATATTAGGCACATATTTCATAATAGATGCACCTTAGATATGTCTCATGTTGAAACTATGTATAACAATGGTACCAATATACAGAATTCTACCACAACTCTGAATTTGAATCATATAACTATATGCTTTGGCCAATTTGGATAACTATGTAAGTATGGAGAACATGCTTCCAAAGTATGCCTCCACTATATATGGAGAAATATTAAAACTAATATAAGTACCAATGTGGATGGCATGTTTCTAAAACATGCAACCCACTGTAAATTGAAGATGTTGAATGCTGAATAGGTGTGGAGAACATGCTTCTAAAGTGTGCCCCCACTGAGTCTGTGTACTGATATAGTACCATATACTAAATAAATGTGGATACCATGCTTCCTAATCATGCCTCCATAATTCCTTTCCCTTCATTTCATCATGTAAACAAATGTAAGAAAATAGGATCAAATACATGTCTTAATAAATTCAGAATGATACGAGTATTTTTATAATAATTTGTAAAAGATACAATAATAATTTAGTCCAAGTAAATATATATATATTTTGGTATATATTAGAGCTAGGTGTAAATAATAGTAGATATGTAAATCATAAATCAAAAGGTGTGGGTAACATAGCTAAACCCCATTTGTTGACATTAGTGGATAAACACAACTAACATAGCCTAATATACAATACTTGTTGAACAATCCTTGAAATAATTTCCCATGTCATGTTTAAAAAATACAAAAAATCATCTATGTTATGGGACAACACACCCAAAATTTATTATATTTGGGATCTCGAGATATCTACTTCATAATACTTATTTTTTTTATTTTTTGATTTTAGAAGAGCACTAATGCCTTTGGTTTTTTGAAGGAATTTTATATGTAGGGAATGAATGTTTATGTTGTAAAATAATGTTTTGTTCATGGAAGGTATGTTTTTCATAGGGAAGGAATGTTGTACTTAGTGAAAGAATGTTCTGTTTAGGGGATAATTATTTTGTGAAGGATGGTTGTGTAATATGAAGAAATGTTTTGCAAAGGTAAAAATTATTCTCAATTATGAATCAATGTTCTACATAGGAAAATAATGTTTTGCTCATGGAATGAATGTTCTACACAAGAATTAATATTCTACAAAGGAATGTGTCATGTGGAGGATATGGGTTGTGTAAAGGTTTTAGAGGTGAATAAAGCACTCAAAGACTTGCATGAATGTATGGTGATCAATGAATTAAGGGTGATATAAGAAAATAAGAAAAAAATTATACCTTTTTGAGAAAAAATTATGAAAAATTAAAAAATATCATGTAAAGTTATAAAGGCTACATGGAAGGATTCACTTTTTGTAAAAAAAAACATACACATGCATATGTTTAGGATTAAATTGATGTGGTAGTGTCCCACCTTAGTCTTATTATAAAAGGATTTTTAATTTAAGTTTTAGTGGGGATATTGGATGAAACATGATCCTATGGGATTGAAAACTATTATTTTATTTCATCCCACCTCATTAATGTTGATTAATACAATTTTTATTGTTCAAGAATCAAGTATTTTTTCACATGTTTTTGGAAAAGGTTGGTTTGTGTTTTTCCTATTCTAATATGGTTCCCAAATTATGTGAATGGTTTGTTATATTCTTCCTTGAATTAATGTGTGATTAAATTTATTATATTTTTGAGGAAATATGAAGATGGTATTTAACTTGATGTAACCTAAAACTTAGGGCCTTGAACGATGTTTAACAAAGATTAAGTTTTTTTAGTTTTTATGAACATTGGTTTGTTGTGACTTTCACTTGATGAGGGTTCAAAGTGATTGAATTGTTGAAATTATAATTGATTTTCCACCTTAACCTTATTTTTAATTTTTTTTTTAAATAAAATTATATCCAATATCTGTATTATATCATAATAGTTTTCTTAAATATTGGTAAATTAGATTTACTTTCATAAAATAGTTGTTGTAGGATTGATCTAGAATTTATAAGAAGGATGAGTTATAGATTTTCATCACATAATAGGTACTAAGTGAAAACCTCACCAAGTTATTTATAATACTGAAACTCTTTTGAGCCCCACATGTAACTTGTGCCTTGGGATTGTTAAAATGAACAAACCATAAAATGAGAGGGTATTCATACCTATCTTTTGCATGTGTATTAAAAATCACATAAAAATATTCCTATCATAGTATTATACACATATCTAAGTGTAATACATGTACATGGTATGGTCTAGCATAATGTATCAATCTATCACCAATAATATTATTAAGAAAAAGGATATCATGATCAAAGAAATTTTCCTCTAACCATAAAGCCTTATTGTTCCCACTCACATATTATGATTTGGAGTGGACCTAAATTTAATGAGGTTGATAGATTATATAAACCATCAAGTGATAGAGTTAAAATAAACAAATACAACAAAAAAACATACTCACCTTCATATATGAATCTATATAATGCAAAACTAGATAACACAAGTATCATCCCCACCATAAGTACACACAAGTAAGAAATTTGAACCAAATAAGTACAATGAATTTTTTTGAATGATATGAAAATCATGATTTGTTACAACCAAAAAACCCTTATACCTGTACCCATAATAAATGGGTCTAATATAAAGAACTATTATCCCGAAATTCTTATAATTTCTTATAGTTTATCATGCATAACCAAATCATAAGAAACTCATGACTACTAAGAGAATTAAATGTTCAACATAGAGAATAAGTATTCAAGTTTAATAGTTTTAAATTAAAAAACTAGCCACAACCATGCTCTATCATTCATTAAAAAATTACTCTTAATAAGATTAAAAACACAAGAAAATTGGTTTTTATAAATGTTAGGCAACAAAACCACATAGATAATCACATAATTTCATAATATAACATGGGATAAGTTTAATGAAACATTTATATAGTATAACAAATCCATGTTTAATTAGTATTAGTTTTCATGTTGTTTGTTTTGAAATAGAACACATCTTAATATGATAATCATTGGGAATTTGAGGAAAAATGGGATGAGAGGGTGTTGGGAATGTCAAAGAGAGAAATTATCCCTTGTCTTTCCCAATACCTACCACCTCATCCCTATAAATTATTTACATTCTTAAAAACTTACACCTCAATCCAAACACATATACCTGAGTGAGGTTTTCATGGTAGAGGCAAGTCAAAAGAAAAAAATAAGTAAAATTACACTATAGTTCAACTTAGTGTAACCTCATTCACATTTATCATTTCAGGTTTGAAAGGGTATAAAAATTATACAATCATGTGACATATTTAATTTAATCCATTTATATTTTAGATGAATATAATAAATTAATAACCTCTCAATATATATTTCCCTATTGACTTGAGCTAAAATCCTCATCTGCTTAGCTACCCATAATGGCCTAAATCAATAATACTAACAAAAAAATAGTTTAAGGGAACATTTAAAGATATAAGTTTCAAATATGTTGGGAGATTAAATGTGAGATTTTATTGTATGAATTTTCCAACACCTACTAAACTTATACCCATGGCTTAGGTATAATAACTCATGGCACATGTATGCATGCATGTATGCACACACACACACACACACACACCAACCAACCAAAAAACTAACCAACCAACCAAAAACCAAAAAACCATTTCCAAAAACCTTAAATGTTAGGTCCAATTTAGTTTCCTTCACATTTTTATTTTGATTATATATTTTAGAGACCTTGATCATGTTTTTTGTCACAAGATGTAAATATTGTTATTGCATTATTTATTATGGACTCGACTAGCATATTTTTTTAGTTATTAGAAATGTAGATGCTTATGTCACATATGCAAGACATTTTAGATTACGCTTTGATATCATTTATATATGATATGTTTTTAGATCATTATGGATATAACCCATCTAATGTATACAAACTTAGAAATGCATATTGATCCACTTGTAAGTTGGAGTGTTTTGAAATTTAACTCCTTATAATCCTTTATAGCCTTATAATTATACCTTATGTGTATGTGGGTTTGTAATACACTGTAAAGTCATGAGTGTTAACAAGGACCTCATTTATAGTGCCATGCCCATAATTTCACATGAATAAATCCACATAAATATAGGTAAATATTTTTTAAAGTGTGTATATTTCAAATAAAATGTGACCTACAACACTCCAAGCCTCAACTAAAGTGCACAAAATAGAACATCGATTGTAGTTACCAATGTACATGTGGGTCACATGGTCATTGTAATGACCATGCTGACCTTCTTATAATAATTGATCCATCATAATCTGAATGGATTATATGAGTTTGGTGGACCCCACAACTCCCATGGTTCTGGTTGGGCTCATTGTTAATACCAAAAATACTTCCATATAGATCATCTAATGCCCCTCTTTTGCTTAATGGGGTTCAAATGGGACACTAGGAAATTTCAAAAAATCAAGTACTTAGATTTGTGACTTAAGTCCCAACTATAATTTAATTATAAGTTGAGTTTATTTTTCCAAAAATTCTTAATAAATTTCAATAAGGTCTCATGTGAATTTTAAAAAAGCTTAGAACATCCTAGGCTAGGCCTTAAGCAATGGAGAACTCAATATCCACCATTGGATCCATCTCATCCCTATCATTAGATCAAGCTAAATCACATGCAAATCAAAATTTGATTTTTGAAATGCAACATTGGTTGGATTTTGAGTCCAATTACACTCACTAGAAGTCTCGTTGACGTTCTGATCTCTCACATGGATGAAAAATATGTTTAGGGTCAAAATATTACTTGGAGACCATTAAGGTCCTCAACTTTTAAATTTGAGTTGGGGTGATTTCATTGATCATCAAAATGTTTGGGGAAGTAGGGGGTCCCCTTGGCATGTCCCCTAGCTTTCTGGTCCATTAGGGTCATTGACCATTTTGGGTCCTTGAAACCTACAAAAACTATTAATGGTCATTTAGAGCTAAAATATTAGAAAGGTAAGTAAGTTTCAATCTTGTGATTTGATTTTAATTTTATTATGATGAGTACTATAAAGGACTACCCCACCCTCAGGGATCCCAAGAGCCCACAAAGGTCCTTTTATAACTATAGGCATCCATTTAAGAAAAGAGTTTAAAATAGTTTAATATTTTGTTTCACATCTTGAAACCTCTTTTGTGTGAAAGAGGGAAAAATTCTAAGGTAAGACCCCTTTTAGGTTACCTTGCCTACGGGTATCCTAAGAGCCTCAAAATGGCTCAAAAAAATATCTAATGTTGTAGGGCCTTAAAATCACTTTCAATAGTCTTAAAACTTATATAAAAAATAGACCTTATAATAATAGTTTATAATCATTTATATAAACTATGCAATTTGAATTTTAACAAAAATCAACGATAGGTTTAAACAAATACTAAAATATAATTTGCCTACATAATTGTCCAATTTTATTATAATGGATACATGGGATAGTTATAAACACAATAAATTATTAAAAAATATGAATATAGCTAATTGAATTTTATATACATGACTAACCCATGGCCAAACATGAGGAGAAGCTATAGATTAAAAATGAGGTCATTGGCCATTTAAAGTAATCATGGGCTATACATATAAGCAAAAAGGATTGAATACAAGGTTATACTGAAAATAGGCACCAATAAAATATGAATAGCATCAAATTTAACTATAGGATACATAAATCATGCTCTCAAAGATTACTTATGGTAAAATAAATCATGGTTAGAAATAGATGGTTTGTGGTTTTAAAATTAAATATTGATGCCAACAGACCATTAAGGTACCACCCAACCAAAAACCTCCACTCATTTTTAACAAAGGAACTAATATCAACCATATATATAATTATGACAAGTGATGGTAATGCCTACACCACCATTAGGTAACCTATAGTTGTTCCATGGCCATTGGGTACCATCCTTACATTGCCTCCACTTACACTCCCCTCTCAAGAGCCAGTCTTATTAAAACCATTTGGTCTAAGCCTATAACTAATTTTTAGTATAATTTATATAAGAAAAAAATCCTTATAGGATTTAAAGGGATGAAATATATCTTGCATATCCCAACATGATCTCATATAAGTGACATAAACCTTCACTTGAGCATATGATTGCCTAAACGCCTACAAACCCTTAAATACTACCACTACCACTAATCCAAATTATCATCACTAATGAATTTTATCTACCAAAATTTACACTAGACACTTAGTATCCACCCATTTTTTTCTCCATGTGACCTTGGGTGTAACTAAGGGTCGAAACCCCATATGGCAGTGGCCCACAAAATGGTCTAGAATTTTGAAAATTCTTAATGGGAACCTATTGCACCAAAATTCTCAAAAAAAAATAAATAGAATAAAAAAAATATTAATTTCATTCTAAAATTATTTTTAGTCCAATATTTTATTGATAATCGTGTCAAATAATTATTTTAAAAAGAGGCATTTTCCCTTAAGGATCTAGGACACAATTACATTTACAATTTTGAAAATTCACATCTTTTGTTTTGCATCTCAAATTATTTGAAATTTTTTAATAGATTTAATTCATAGTTTAGATTCTAAATAAATTATATTATGGATATTTAAGAAATATTTTCATGCAATAAAATTAAAAACTCAAAGAGACTCTTTAAGGCGTCAAGCTCTACAAGATCCACTAACTTTGAAAGCAACCTATCAACTAGTATTTTATTTCACACAATGAAACAAGTATTTTTAGATGTTAAGAACATAAGTATGATTTAATTTGCATAAATAAAGTATTTATTTTAAGCTAATAATTCATTTTGACTTGTCTTCTAAAGTGTTACAAAAGAAATACACTTAAATCAAATACTTCAATTATTGACATAATAAAATAATTATAAGGCTTCTAAATTATTTTATAAGTGTTTACAATAATTTAAAATAGACAATGATAAATTATTAGAATCTTTTTTAAAGAAAGAACAAGCTCCAAAATAATTTTCTAGTTTCACATATACATCCATAAGGCCAAGACAAGGAGGGGATTCCCTCCCATGCTATTACCATCATTAGGTGATTATTCTAAGAAAATCCAAGCCAAAGAATCCAATAATTAGTCTTGTATATTAATATACAAAGTTTTATAATTTGTGAAAAAGGGTTTGGTTCATTTTAATCATAAATGTAGACTAGAAAACACATCTAGTTTAGTAATTCATGCTATGAGCTGGAAATAATTGTTACACTTATGCTCAAACATACACATCCAAAACATAAGAAACCAATAATTATGAATGGAATATACTCCAATAAATTTTTTCAAAGATATGAGTCCCACTTGGATAATCTTTCCATACTAACCTCTAATGGATAAGAGAAGGATGGATTGGGAAATCACTCACCCTTTTTCCATCCTACCTCTAAAATTAAAGTCCATGTGGGAAACATAACTTTGCATTTTTAACACTCATATATATATATATATATATATATATATATATATATATATATATATATATATATATATATATATATATATATATATATATATATATATATATATATATATATATGAAGTGGGAGAAAAACCTTCTCAAACACCCTTAAGATGGTTTATAAGTAAGTGGACTTAGGCCCAAAAAATATACAAAGAAAGTAGAGGACTACAAGCTAAAGGCCTTACCCATCCATAATAAATTTACAATATTTCAAATATGGTAACAAGATGTCATTTTTAAAGAAATAAATTAAACATGAAAGTCTAGATGAAGTTCCTATCTCAAGTTATCCATTTGAGAAGTAACATACATTCCTCTAATGATTAGCTTCCAACTAGCATCCATCTCCCTTGGTTTACTCCTAGTCTCTCTAGTCTTGAGCTCCAACTCCATTTTAAATAATGACCAAAATCTATGCACAAGAATGGATTCCATTTTAGTTATATGTAAACCACTCAATCATTTTCCAATGAGAAGGTGACACTTGTCCCTTGACATTCCTTTTACTCTCTCTAAAATTATTCTATGGAATTTATTCCTCATAAAAGGCCCATGATTTTTATTTCAAAGCATGAAGGAAAGCATGATTCTCCGATAATAAATAATTTTGCATGTCAATGCCATTTATGATGACATGGTTGTCCAAAAATTCTTCTATGACTACTAAATTACTTGTATTCCTCTATTTTGGTTTAAGGGCTCTAATTTCACATCAAAATATATAAAATTCACTTTATACAACTCTCCAAACTTGGATTTCCTATTCCTTTGAATTTTTTCAAGTGGTATAATCATGTAAACTCCATTTTCACTATTTTTAATTTTTATATAGTTCAATAAAATTCTAAGCCATGGGTAAAGAGGGTGTGAATAATTTTAATTTTCTTAAAATTTCCAAAATTTAAGACTAGAAAATAGAACATATATATGAATATAAATTAAGTTAGGTGTCAACTAGGGATTCTACACATCTAATGAATGATAAAATACATGACCAATGTATTCTATTATCCATTAGTTGGCCACCTATACTCCTGCACATCAATGCACACATTATATTTATATATCCTATGATAGCCAAAGTAATTTAATGGAAACAATCTTAAGTAACATGTATACAAACACACTGCATACATAAAAACATCACAAGAATAATATTATCTCAACATATAATATGAATTAATTCCAATTGTCTATGTATCCATATTCTTAAATAGCATGATATCAATGCAATAATAGAGCTAACATAAATAAATAGGAAGGTAAAAATTAGTCCTTGCATTCCCATCCCATTATTAGACTTCTTCTTGTAAGTCACTAAAATGGATGGAATGCATATCCAATAATGCTATAAAAACCTATAAGAATTTTTATTATTCAATTTGGTGGTATTTCTAAACCCATGATATAATCTAACAAATCATAGAGTGTATAAGAAATGTAAAAAATTATCCATGGTCATAGACAAATCAACTCTACCAAAGGGAGAGTCAAGCTTCAAGACATAACTTTAAGTGCATTTAATTTTTGTTTGGTTTCCAAGATATGAGACCAAAAGAAATAATAATAAGTGCTAGTCAATCACCACTTAATTATAACAACATGTATAAAAATATTATAAGTGTCATGCCCAAAGAAAAGATAATAGTTATTTATTTATTTATTATTAATATTAGAGGACCAAGATAATTTTAATTTCCTTCTTGTCCCATTTTTAATATTATATTCCATACATGAAACTCATAAGGGTAACAATAAAAGATCATTTAAAATCTTAATATATTCATGAATCACACAAATAGAAAAGAATTTATAATCTCCAATTAATGTGATGAGAGGAGGAATTTGTGAATTTGGTTTATCGTTATGTCCCAAACCTTTCATGTAGGTATAATATAAGGAATTTGGATTATTATATCACCTTTTCCCAAACCCTATTAGAATAATTTATTAATAAGAATTAGGAAATTAGTCCATATGTCCAATACCTAATAAACCAATACATTAGGAGGAATTTTGATGTTATCTCTGATACCTAAACCATAATAAAAAATTCCATTTAGAGTACTTTGAACATTAATCTCTATGCTCAAACCCTAACCAAAGAATAAATACTCATAAGATCTATTTATCTTAGTTTTAAAGGGTTTAATAAAAACCATACATAAGGGTTCAACCAAGGTGTATCTAAAATAAAAACATAACCCTTCCATCACTTCCTAGAGTCAAAAGGGAAACATATGCTATTAGCAACATAAAATCAAGGCTAAGTATCACATCATAATTATAGCATTTTAGGATGAGAAAAAATGGGAGAATTTGTCTCCCAACTTGCTCAACAAGTTTCACAATATGTCTTAAGCCTCTCCCATAAGATAAAGCTAACAAGACACTTGTAATCTACTACTCCCACACTCACATAGGGAAAAATATAACATGTAATTTCTCATCAAAATGAAAAGAAAGTAAATTTTAAAAATCCAATAAATGAGTATAAAATAAAAATGGCTAACAATCCATTTGAATTCAAATAGTAAGAAGGTGAAAATTGACTAAACAACCCAATCCAATCAAAACTAAAGACAAGCAAAGAAAATTATGAGCTCCAAAAAATTTCAATAAAATATAAAAATAATAAATGGCTAAGCAACCTCAAATGAAATAACAAAGAAATCCATAAAAATATGATTGCAATCAACTCAATAGTCCCAATCAAAAACTAAAATATTTTTGAAATTAGTAATACCAAGGTAAAATTCAAAATTTTAAAATACAATAATATTAAATAATATGGATGTATAATGTCACCAAGGGGGATTAGGGAGCTAAAGTATAAAAAATGTAGTAATAAAAATATTCAATACCCTTGCAAGGTATGCAGTACACAAAACAAATCCAAGTTTCCAGGACCACCACACAATTATCAACATATAAATGTCAAAGTTCACAACACATTTCACATAAAATTAAAAGGATTAAGACCTAGAGGCATTGTGTCACATAAAATTACACAATCATTAAAACCACTAAAAATTAAAGTACTATATCTTACCAAGGTTGAGGAATGTATAAAAATAAATATGAAATAGTACATGGATTTGATCAATCGATAAGTATTTCATTTATCATCATAAAATATATAAATCCATTAAAATCACTTATGTTATTGATAATCAATAAAAAGAGAGTATAAACTCATATTGAGGTATTATATGTTAAATATATGATAAAATATATTCCTTTATGTCAAAATAATGAATGCAATATGAATCCATAAGTAATTAAGCCTAATGCAGTAGAAAACACTAACATAAAATATTGCACTCTTCTATGACAAGGATAATGCTAACCAATAAAAGGTAATATTTATCAATGAGGAATCCATTTATATCTCCTCCCATGAAATTAACATTCCTAAGGAAAAATAACATCATCAAACAAATACACACTTGACTAGGTGATTAACATATACTACTCAAACAAGAGATGCAACCCTAACACAAGTCTCCCTTTTGATTTTCCTCAAAACATAAATATTTACAATCATAACCAAGAATGATGAATGTAGGGTGATTGAGAAGGTTATATCATATTTGTTTATGAGACTCATGAATTATGTTGGGGTACTAGAGTTCCCAATAGGGTACACATTATGCACTTATAATGTTCAATAGAAATTCTTCATATACTAACTTTGTGAAGATAACCAACTATTTCAAAAGGAACACATTCAAAATAAATATTTCCTCTCTAAAAGGGTCCTCTAATTTCATCCCAAACTTACAAGGCTCATGTGTTATATCTTATCTAGTGCCTTGGAATTTGGCACCTCCCATGAACTAGGTCAAACCTATAATAAAATATATTAGACATTCTAGGTGATTTGTAAAATAGTTAATGAAAATGTCATGAAGAGAGGGGAAATACATCTCATAAAGATTCAAGGTCAAAGTGACACTCCTAGCTAAGTCTAAAATAAACACACTCATGATGAAATTTACTTAGGAAAATGTCATGGATCAAAGATGTGTAAAACATGCACTCCTCAACAAGACATACATTAGGATGGTAATAACATCAAAATCCATGAAAGGGTGTGGTATGAATCTAAAATGGTGCATTTCAAGCCACAAAAATCAACATGAACATTCAAGTAAGGTACCACATGCCATATAAGAATTTTCATGCATTGGTGCAATACATTATAGCTGTAGGAAGTAATGGTCAACATAAAATAAAATGGGCTGCCTCTAAAAAGGTCAATGACCACATTAGCTAAGATGTCAAAATCTAATCTAATTTGTATGCTCCAGGAAATGAACATTCATGCTATCAGGTAATAACACATCTATATTAATTATCACATTCAAGTGAAATTGAAGGCACACCTGCTCTAGTTTAAGGGATACTTATAGCTTTTTAATAAACTAACCTTTCATCAATTCCATATTAGTTCATAAGGAACCCACTCTAATGGGTGTCCCCACCATGGAATAATCATCTATATTAAGAGATAAGGGTATCAATCACTAAACTTAAGGGAAATTCTACATTTAGAAAATTGATATTGACATGATGTTACAAATATAGGAATATAGGGTTAAATTTTTGAAGTGACAAGGAAAAATGTGTTTTTCATGAGGTTTCATGCCAAAATGGCCAGATTTGAAGCATCATTAGTTAAACCCAAGGGCCTTTACAATATAAATCACCTAAAAAAAGGGACCATTACCTCAAGGGGTTGATAAAAAAACTTTATTAGATATCAACACCCAAAATTAATCCAAACACCTTGATCAAAAAAAAAAAATGCTTATGGAGTTAATATTACCACTCTAACATAGTCATCACTTAATGAAGTAAATGATCATACCTTCTAGGTTTCAAATTTCACACAAGGCCCACATGTTCCTCTCCAACCATTATTAAACTAAAATTCTAAGAAACCCACTCCATATTAGGGTCACCAACAAGGTAAATATCTCTACTAGAAGGAGACAAGGATCACTCACTATGAGTAAGGTTAAAATAAGACAATCTACATGATTTTTTCTAATAATGCCATCTCCATGGTATCACTGATTCAATCACATGAGGTAATTATGAGTTGAATAATTGAAACCCATATTGAAAGTGAAAATTTTATTGGTCTGTTACATAAACAAAAAATGTCCCAAAGGTTTCCATAGATCTCTAAGGTCTAACTAAGATAAACCTTTCAACCAAAGGAGGAACTGGACCTAAATCTACCGATAAATAACTCATAAGGTAAGAGTTGTTTAAGATAGGACCATATATTTATCATTCAAAATTATAGTAACATCAATAATACCTCTCACACACTCTAATTGAGTAGTGAGGATAAGTTTGTATGAGAACAGGTAGTTACTAAACTCCAAAGGGTCCATCTTGACTCGAGGTCAACCTGACACTCTAAGATAAAACCATAAAAAACAAACTTGGTCTTAATAACCAAGGTAAATCTATACCAATAACTATCTCTGATGTCCTCAAGTTTATGATGTGTATGCACATGTAAGATTATGAGGAAGTCACACAAGCCTATCACATAATATATCACTCATGAGCTACTAATCACTTGGCCCTTACGGCCATCTGACCTCCCAACACCTAGATGAAACCTCTACTCCATGCCTTTTATAAACCTCAAAATCTATTCTAGGTGGGTGAATGTCCAATAAATCCTGTGACATGGGTATCTTACGCATGAATACTAAAACAACAAGCCCGATCAAGTGTTGATCCTCTATTTAAGACTAATAATGAATTTGATAATTTTAAGGATAAATTATTTGAAATAATTAGGTAAAACTTTACTTTCCCTATTATAATAGGAGAGTGTCTCAAAGACTATCCCAATGTGAATGAACCTCTCACAATACACTCCTTGGTTTCAACCTCTTTAGTGGAAATTATAAAACAATTTCATGGATATTTATATAATCATAACAATTCACACTAGGTGGATATCAATCATGCATACCTAGGCTGAAGTATCCTTGGTCCATTATCCATTAGTATCATAAGAAACTCTTCCTTTATATTTTATTTGATTCCTTAGTGAGGTGTACCATGAAACTAAGTAAAAGAGTTTGTTTATTTTGGAATAAGTGGTACTTAAAAATAATTCCTGGATGCCCCAGTGTTAAAATTATGCTCTGATACTAAATGTCATGCCATATTTTTGCATGAATAAATACACATACGTATAGATAATTGTTTAAAAAGTTTGTATAATATACACACAAAGTGACTTTAAATAGTCTAAACATCAAGTAAATTTCACCACATGGAACATCATGTGTATTTAGTAATGTATATGTGGTTACATTGTCATCACAATAACCATGCTGACCCTATTTACACTAACTAACTGATTATGACTTGGATATCCTAAATGGAGTCTACAAGACTATCAAAACCCATGATAACTATAGTCTTAATTTTAGATCACAATAAATATAGGAAGGAATTCCACATGGTCTAAGGTCTAACAACCTAATTTTATGCTTAATGGGGCTCAAATGGGACCTTGGGTTGTTCCAGCCAATTGAGAGGATCCAATTCAGGACTTATGTCCTAAATAGAATCTAATTCTAGTTGAGTTAATTTTTTAAAAATGGATTAAACAAAGTCAATATGTATCATGTGACCTTAAAAAGAGATTGAAACATCCTAGGATAACCATTATGGAATGGAATACTCAATCTCTATTATTGGATTTATCCCATCCCTTCATTAGATTGTGATAAATCATTAAAAACATAACTATCCTTATGGATATCTATAAAGGATCCCTATTTAAACCAATAAAGAGATAAATATATATAAGTGGAAAGGAGATTTAATAGGGAAGGAAAAATTTTTAGTCCTTTTTATTTTTAGTATCGTGAGATCCTTGTTGGCCACCCTTGGTGGGGCCACATGTAAAAACATACATTTTGAGAAATTCTCCATATTAAAATTTGATAGTAGAAATGTAATTTTATTTTAATTTTGAGCCCAATGATGCTCATGGGAAGATTCCATGATGTTTTTGACTCTCACATAGATGAAAAAGGCATTTGTGGTCAAAAGCTTACATGGTGTCCATTTATGGTTGCCTCCAAGTCCTTGACTCTGAAAGTCAAGTAGGGTAAATTTCACTAATTACAAAAAAATTTAGTGAATAAGGGAATCCATGTGGTACACCCACTTAGTTCCTTATTCTTCTAGGTCAATTAGACTTTTTTATCTATAGAAAATTCATTGGCAATTAATAGCTGCCCAAAGCTTAAAATTTGGGAAGGTAAGAGAATTTCAATCTTAAGTTTTGATTTTATTTTCATTGTGATAAGTACTATTCATTATGGGGATAGGTTAACTTAAGGGTGACCTTATCCCTATGACTCCATAAAAATTTAATGGTCCTTTAAGTAATATAATCTTCCCTTCAATAAAAAATGTGTAATTGGGTTAATAGTTTCTTTCACATCTCAAAACCTCTTATGTATGGAAGATGGAAATATTGTAAGGGGGAATCCTTTCAAGTCACCCCAATGATGAGTATCCTAAGATCCTCAAACGGGATCAACATGAGATCTAAAGCTTTAGGGCCTTGAAGGCACTTCTAAGAGTCTTAAACTTTATATTAATAAATATACCTTATAATATTAGTTTATAACCATCTATATAAATCATAAAATTAAAATTTATGAAAATATCTAACTATAGGTTAAATAAATAATAAAATATGAACCAACTACATAATTGGTCCTTTTTATGATAATGGATCTACAGGCTAGGTAATAACACTACCACTTATCAAAAACTCTAACTATAGTTAATCTGATTCTATATGTAGGACTAACTAGATGCCAAAACATGAGGAGAATCCATAGATAAAAACCAAAATCATCAATTATTTAAAGTGATTTTGGGCTATACGTATATATGCACAAAAGCTCAAACGAAAAACACTTATCAAGATAATAATCTATAAACCATGAAGTCTACCACCTTTAAATGTAGGGTATACAATCTAAGATCACATGGTATACTACTATAAAATAAATTAAAATTAGAATAAGATGGTATGTGGATTTATAAATAAATAAAACTACCACCCAAACATAGGTGTATTGCCTGACCCAAAACCTCTACTCACTCTCAAAAGATGAGCTAATTGAAAATGTATATCCACTCAAGCTAGGTTCTGGTAAGGCATATTATAATACAAGGTAACATATGATATTTACATGGTCATCAATCATCATCTCGAAGATGCCTCCAGCTATACTCCCATTTTGGGAGCCACTCTTACTACACTCACATAGATTATGAATATCAAAGGCTTAGCCCAAATATTCAAGGCATAAACCTTATGGTATTAAAAGGGATAAAGTACCTCTTGCATGACCTAACATATGCTTGTAAAAGTGATATAACCCTTCACTCAAGCATATAATATCTCATATATTTATGGGCCCTTAAATATTACTACCTCCATTAATCCTAATTGCCACCACCTCTAAGATGGATATACTAAAATTTATGCTAGCCACTTAGGGGTCACCCATTTATATTTTTATCCATATAAACCTTGGTGTAACCAAAGGTTAAAACCCATTAGGGTATTCTGACATAAAATGGTTTGGCCCTTAAACTTATAGGGCTTGTATTTTATTAAGAATTACCATATAAAGAACAAATTTTTGAAAATTTGTAATAGGCATCGTTGCACCAAAAAATATTAAATGAGAACTCATAGATTGTACAAACTTTGAAATATGTTTTAAAATTATTTTGATTCCAATCCTAATTCTAAAATCATGCCAAATTAATTATTTTAAAAATAGGTATTTTCCTTAAGAATTTATGATAAAATTACAAGTTCAATTTCAAAAATTTACATCTTTTGTTTCATAACTATTAAAATTATTCTAAAAAATTTGAATTATTTTTTGTGGATTATATATTATAAAAAAAAAAGATTATGTATATTTAGTAAGTATTTTTCATGCATAAAAATTATAAAACCCAGGTAGCCTCTTTAGGGCCTTAAACTCTAAAAGTGATTTAACTAACTTTCAAAGCAAAATACCAACTAGTATTTTATTCTAAAAATGTTAAGAACATAAGTATGAGTTCATTTGAACATATACATATTTTTTAAATGAATAATTCATTTCAAATTTCCTTTAAATTGGTTACAAGAGAGAAACTATTCATAATTAAACCAAATACTCATTACAACTTTATTTTAATTTTTCACATAATACAATAATTACAAGGCTTATAAATAATTTTACAAGTGTTTTCAAGGATTTAATATATACATCTACAAGGCCAAGACAAAGAGGGGCTCATTTCCCATCTTATTACCATCATCACGTGACTGTCCTGATCATGCTTGAGACAAGGACTCCCATTAATGGTAATTTATATTACCATGAAAATATTTATTAGTTATGAAGGAGGGATAGTTCATTTTAAAATGAAATGTATACTAAGAAACACCTATAGTTTAATACCTCATCCTATGAGTTAGGAAACACTCCCTACACTTGTACCAAAATATATACAATCCATAAAAAATATACCAAGCATTAAAAATGGAATATACTTCAATAAATTTTTGTAAGGATATGAGATCCAATTGGATGATATTTATCTATTAACATCTAAGGTATGAGAGAAATGTATTAGGGATAATCACTCGCCCTTTGTCCTTCCTACCTCTAAACTTCAAGCCCATGTGGGGAAAACAATTTTGCATTTAAAATAATCAAATATGATAGTTAAAAAATAAAATAAAGTGGGATAAAAACCTTCCCATGCACTGTTAAGAGAGTCTATAAATAATCAACCTTAGGATCAAAACATGGACAAATCAAGTAGAGGATTACAAGCCAGAGACACTACCATTTCTTAAGAAGATTGAAATATTTAAAGGAGGGTAGCAATATGTTATTTTTAAAAGAAAGACATTAAACATGAAATTATATATAGAATTTATACCCTAGGTTATCCATTTTATAAGTAACATCCTTTTATTTAAGGCTTAGCTTCCAACTAACATCCATCTCTCAAGGTTTACTCCTAGTCTCTCTAAGCTTGATCTTCAACTCAATTTTCAATAGTAGTAAAAAGTTTTACACATGGATGTCTTACCATTTAATTATAAGGAATGACATCACTCCTTGACCAATGTAAATGTGACACTTTTACCTTCCCATTCCTTTTCCTCTCTCTAAATATCTTTTATAACATTTGTTCCTCTTACAAGGCCCATGTTATTTCTTACAAGGCATGAATGCAAGCATGGATATCCCATACTCAATAAATGTTTTCCAATTTTAATTCCTTTGATGATGACATGGGTGGTTATAAAATTATTATAGGACTTTTAAAATTTCTCCAATGATTTAATTTTAGTCAAAATTCTCTAATTTCACCTCTAAATATTTAAAATTCACTTTATATAAATCTCAAAAGTTGTATTTACCATTCCATTTGAATTTTTATAAGTTGTATAGTAATTTTGAATCCATTTTCATAATTTATTATATCTATATAATTCAATAAAATTATAGAACATGGGTCAATAGGGTGTGAGTATTGTCAGTTGGCCTAAAATTTCTAAAATCCAAGACTAACAACAAAAACATATATAGGAATAAAAATTAAGATAAGTGTCAATTAGGGATAATACACATTTTATGAATGGTAAAATACATGAAAATATAGTCCAATATATATATATTGTCCACTTATACTCATATACATCAATATGCACATAAAATTTCTCTATCCTAGGCTAGCTGAAGAAACTGAATGGAAAAATCTCAAGTAACATTTATAAACATGCAGTGCATACATAGAAGCATCAAAAAAATAATATTATATCAAAATATTATAAAAGTAATATAAAATTTATAAGTTATATATTATTAAACAAAATTATATCATTATAATAATAGAGAAAATAAAAATAAATATGAAGGTGAAAATTGGGCCACACATATAGGCCTCGATACGAGGAATGCAAGAGAACCAATGTTGGCTGTAATAGTTATATAAGTAGACGAATCGATACTAACAAAATTAAATGGGTTTATAATAAAATTTAGTTGGGGTATATATTTTTAATTAGTTAACATGTTTCTTAGTCTCATTAGATGAAGATTTTGGAAGTATTTCCTATAAATATGACAAGCTTTGGCTTGATAGAGGGTTCTTGAATTTTGATTTGAAGGATTTCATTTGAGATAAGATAGGATAAAAGAAAGAGATAATGAAGGGATAAATAATATGTTCAAGGTGAGACCACTTACTTGAATTATATACATGCTCCTTTTATGTTTTTACATATACTTTCTATGTTGTTTTGCATTGTTTTCATATTGCTTGGTTAAGCTTGATTTCATTAGGTTTTGTAACTAGATTGTAGATAGTTTGAAAGGGAAGCCCTAAATTTTTATGTAAAATTTGTTTGTTTTTATAATATTTTTAAAACCTCATAGGTTTTTTTATTTTATTTTATTACATAACATTTTGATATAGTTATGTCGCCTATTTAGAGCTAGACATAAGGTGCATGTAAGGGGGTTGAGGGAGGTGTAGAGAAATTTATTCATGAATTGTGGAAAAATAATTTATGGGACTAGTGAGGGAATTTTATGTGAAATTAAGTTTAACCTCACCCATCATCCCTTATTATGTTGAGTTTTATAATGGTTTATAAGATTGACTAATTTGGAGCTTTAATATATTTTAAAAGCCACATCTCTTTATTTTTTAGAGGCATTTAAGGTGTTGAGATGTATGTTATTATTGATTTTGTTTTTTTTAAAGTCACTTGAATTATGATTATTAGTTGTTTGGAAACATATGGGTAATGTGCCCTTCTACTACACCCTTATTTATTGGGTTGCTGGAAATATTTGTATTTGGGCATGGGCAAAATATTGTTTTGAGTTGAGCACGTGTTAGAGAGGTAAAAATTGGTTCCATTTTGGGATTGTTTAGTTTTAAAAATACTCTTTTTCCTTTTACTCACCTTGTGCTTTATGGTGGATAACATGACTCTTCCTCTTGGTATTGGGGTTTGGATATGTTTGTTACACATGATGATACATTGCATATGGGAGGTTAAAAATCATCATTGGCCACATGGGATAATTTTGAGAATTGGAGATAGTTATTTTTTATACTTTTAATGGTTCTTTGAGTTATTATTTGCATCTAAAAATACACAAGGATTACTTGTATTTGATCTTGTGAAGTGTTGTGACATCTTGATGTGATCAAACATGTTACGTAGAGTTTTGAATAAAAGCATCATATTATTTTAGTATGTGTTCTCTTGAAAGTGTTCATACTTTGTAATGATTTTAGGTTTTAAATAACTTATCTTAATTTCATTTTAATTCCTTTATGTATAATAAGGACTGATGTTGAAATCATATTTTCATATAGAGAAAAATTATATTATAGTTGAGCTTTTTAAAATTTTGTTTTTTGAATAAAAGGACATCCCTATATATATAAATTAATATAATGCATATTATTATTTTGAATGGAGTTTTATTTAATGAAATTGTTCTTTCTTATTCTCATGGATAATATGCCCTTCTTTCCCTTATCCACTTTTTAATTTGGAGAGTGGTATTTAAAACTTTCATCCTTCCTGTTGAAGGATATATGATCCTTTTACATGGATTTAATCTTCCAATACATGGACACATAATGTTTATTAATTACTCAAAGATAACTTAAATATGTATACCAAAACATTTGTACAACATGCCCACTGATCTTGCATTTTAAATAAAAAATGGAAGATTTGTTCTTTCCACGCCTCTTGCGCTTCCCTTTGTACAATAACAATGAAGTGATAATGTTTTACCTCATTTGGGATGTTAAATTATCTTTGGATATGGTTTGTAATCACTCACATGGTCATGGAATGACAATGTGTTGTCTCCTACTTCATATAGATATTGTCCTCTTCTTGAATACTCTTCTTTGGTCCTTTGAGGTGGGATAATGTTACTTTCCCATTTATGAGAGACTTAAAAATTATTTTGAGAATAAAAACCATCCTTATATTTGAAAAAATAAATGATTAAATTACCTTGCATGGACTATTCTTGTAGAGCTTGTAGCTTGGGATATTCACCTTTGGAAGCTTTATATGCTTTAGCTATCTTAGAGCATTCTCCAAATCCTTATCCACAAACATATCCAAAGCTACATATTTATGCCTTTCCTTAACCTTTATGGGATTAGTCATGCCATGTCCAATGATTCCAAAGTTATTTCCATCATAAGCCATCTTGGTTAAATACATTATAGCCATATCTCTTAGTATTTTTTTAAAAATCTACCAAAGGAAGCATATATATCTTAATGGGAAGAAAGAGATTATAGTGAATTATTTAATTTGCATACCTCAATCCTATTTTGTGAATTTTTGGTAGAAAATGGTATATTTTACATGGGAGAATATTATCTCTATTCAGTCCTTCATGATCATCTTGGAACTTTTCCAATGTATCTTGCTTGGTTTGTAACTCAAGTTGTAACTCTTTAACAATATCTGTTAACCAAAATTTGGCAATCATGAATGGGAGACATTCAAAACTTTGATGTATTTGACCTTAAATTTGTTGTTAGCCATTATAAAGGTCTTGTATTTGCCATTAATTATCTAGGATACTAGTTATTTTTTCTTCCTTAGTAGTTTACAAGGTCATTTAGAATGGTTTAGTGACTAGTAAGTTTAAGTCATTTGATTTTGTCATCAAAGAGTCATTATTTGTAAGCCTTAATTATGTGTTTATAATTGTTTAAGGTAAGTTTTACAAAGTTAAGGTAAAGTATAAATCAAGTCCATGAGGAATCATGCTCAAGGAGATAAGGTGGTAAACTGTCAAGGAACAAATATGGTCTAACGATGATCAAATTGGTCAAAAAAGTAAAACTAGTAAGTTGATCATATTGGTTTTTAAGAAATTTTGAGAGTTTAAGGTAATTTTGACAAGATGAAGGTATTTTATTACTTTAGTCTTCTTTGGCATTCTAATGTTGAGATGACACTTAATATAAAATAATAAATGTGAAGGTTTGGTTCTTAGATACGGGTATTTTTTAAGTCATCGAACATAAAATGATGAAATCATGATTTTATGTGTCCATACATCTTCCTCGAGGTCTTATATAAATGCTTTTTAATGTTGGAAGTATTTTTGTAACTACCATTCATCATTTAAAACAACCAAATGAGGATTTATTATAAGATTTATAATGAAAAATAGGTGTTAAATATTTTAACACACTCCTCCATCTACATACAAGTTAGGGGAAGTTGAAGAGTCTCTTGATTCACCATCTCTAGTAGTTCCAAAGAGAAAAATAGTTAGATTCTTGAAGAAAACAAATTTATAGAAGTATTTTGTAGGGGTTTATATTGAATGAAAACATAAAAAATCTTAAATGGGTCCCCATGGTATTCTTAGATCCAAATATATATAAAAATTGGAGTTGTATATCCAAACAATGTAAAAAACCACTCCATTTCTCCATTGGGTTTCTTGACAGCTCAAACTAGTCAACTAATTTTCACTTAGAATTATAAGAAGAGAGAAATTTGAGACCTAAGATCTTGGAAATAGGAGGGGAACCTAATTATCTTCCACTTTGTGGCATTTTTTGTTTGGTTAGGCTCCTTGAATTTATGAACAATCATTAAGAAGTTAAGTTGCATAAAAATGACTCAAGACCTTGCTAGGGTCAGTTTTCTTCAAGTGAAGAGTTTTGAATCCAGATGAATATATGGAAATTATTGGTAATGGTCTCTTAAGAACTCCTTAATCCCTTAAATATCATTTTATTTCATGTTTAATTTTGGTGTGGTGTCCAATAGTTAGGTTTTGCTAGTTGGCTCAAGATAGTCAAATTACAAGAGCTATGATTTATTTTAAATGAATTAAATGGGATGATAAATATTTGATAAAATAAAATACATATATTAAAAAAATCTATATGAAACTTTGGAGGCATTATCTTCAAGAAATATAGAGAGTTTTGCATACACATTTTGACTGTGTGAATTTACAGATATGGTTGAGAGAGACCTTTTCAATCAGAGTTTTATTTTCACTATATACAATAATCAAATGGAAAATTTCATATTTAGAGATCCTTTAAGACAATTATCATGGTTAAAATGCCTTAGAGATCAATATTCAAGAGTTCTTATTATTTAAGCCTAATCTAAAGAGAGTTTGTGAACCTACAGTCTGCAGACCTATAGGTCACCATTGGAGTCAAAAAAATTGTTTATGAGAATGCACATGGTATATTTAAAACATGAGTGTTTTACCATTATTTTCATTAGTCTATGTAAGATTGATGATTAAACCTTTTTATGTCCAATGTGAGTAAATGAGATTCAAGGCAACATTATTCAATATTAGCAAGTACAATCATGCTTCTACAGGAGATTGACACTTATAACACTTTGGTGGTTCTAAAAATAAATTTTTTAAGGTCATATGAAGGTTATTAAAGTTCCTTATTTTTCCTATGTAAGATAATCTCTCAATTCACCTTGCATTCAAAGGTGTTGTATGAGTAAAGAGGGCTGTGTAAGTCAAGATGGTTGTGTGAGCCTAAGAGGAAGACAATGAGAGTTTAAAGAGTTGATCCATGTGATTTAGACCTAATAAAATGTAGAAAGGGGATTTTAAATAATGATACATATCTCCACATACTCCCATAATAATTTTATTGAACTTGAAGAAGACCAAACAAGGAGGAGTCAAGACTTTTGACTAAAAGGTCACCTACAGGCCTGTGGTAGGTAGTAGGGTCAAAAAACATGTTAGTGATGGATGTTTGAAGGATATGAAAGATGTAAACAGGCCAAAATAAATTTTATTGAGATATTAAATAATATAAAACATCTCAAGAAATCTAAACTAGATTAAGAAACCTAATCTGATCACCTAAAGCTAAAAGGCCCACATGACTACATACAAACTTGCCTATATGAGGGTGTATTTTGTGTGTTAGATAAAGACTCAACAGTTATTTGAGTTATAAAAACTTACAAAGATGGTTTATTAAGGAGTTTAATAGGTGTGAATGAGGTAAAAACCATCAAAAAATGATTCCTAAACATTGACAATCAAGATAGACCTAAAACATCACCTACATGCCTATCATAACAAAATGAAGGAAAAGGGGATGGTTATGATGAGACAAAACGGTTTTAAAAGTATTAAAAGGGTTAAGAGGAGAATGATATAAATGTTAGCATCATTCAAAAACACAAAAATTCCAATGATAAAGATAACACTCATGCTTGCAGTCAGGCAAACCTAGTAAACACATACATGCATGTTTTAGGTGAATTAAGGAAAATGTGTTGATCACTGTTTGAGGACATTAAGGTTAGATGAGAGTGAAGGATGTATTTTTAATTGAATAATAAATTATAAAAGTGTTCCTATTGAGTGTCAAATTTATTTAAACTAGATAATAGATCAAGAGGGATAATTAGGCCTAAAAGGCCTAAATAAGCATACATAGGCTTATGTATGAGAAATTTGAAAACTTGCATGTTATTAGGTTTTTTTTCAATTGGTGAGCCTCAAGGTCTAAGTGATATTTTTTAAGACAAATTCATGAAGCTTGTAATTATTGACCAAATTTGACTTTTAGGTCAAATTGGGGCACCCCTTATAAAAAACATGATTTTTAGGCATATAAGGGGGTATAATGTATTGTCATGAGATGTTTTATAGGTCATTTGATATCAATTAATATTTTAATAGCTTTGGTCAATTACTTTCTAGGTCTATTTATCATTTTGAGTCATTTTAAGGGTAAAAAATAGTGTATTTAATGCTTTGTATGGGTTTATTGGGAAATGTGAAAGTGTCAAAGAGTTGTGTCACATGCCATGTTTCATAGGAGGTATGTAATAATTGTCACTTAGGTTACTTAGAAAAAGGTAGTTTCCTTAAAGAAAATAGTGAGTTTGAAACTTGTACAACCTCCTTAGGAAGTGTGCCACTTGGAAAATATGTAAAAGTGTCTCTTAAACTCCCCCACACTAATATACATGATTTAATTGGTTTGGAGGTGCTATTTATTGCTCAAAACCATTTTTCTCTCTTTTCACCTTTCTAGACATGCATAAGTGACTTACAAGTTTTTACTTGGTACAACCATCACAAAGGATTTAAATAAAAATTATCTTGGGGGCATATTATGAACTTATATACCTTAAAATACATATAATAAGTTTGAGTAATGGTGGTCTATGCTTCATGAACCATCCATTGGGAGTGGATTATGCAAATCTGCTTGCTCATCTGTACACCCTTTAGGTTTTGGTCTCGTTGGAGAGATTTCATACAACTCACTTGCTAAGATTTCTTATAGAGAATTTTAAATTCCTTATCCAATGCTCCTCATGTTTTTTTTCATGCTTCATGAGGTTTAGATGTGCTAACCATCTCAATTTTTAGGAGGGAACACTTTTCTATACAAAAGGTAGTTTTCCATCATTCTCAAAACCTTCATGCTTGGATGGTAACTTCAAGAGATTATTATAGAAACATTTGAAATGTTTTAAAGTTTCCCTTGTTTCTCTTTTAACTTCATCTCACCTTTCAAGAAAATTTCCTCCATGAGTACAGTCATATATAATGCTTGCATATAGTCTGCCCTTGTGGATAATCATCTATAGATGCTCTATTGAGGATGTCAGGTTGAAAAAGGAGTGTTTGATATGGTTTTAAGTTATTTTAGTGATAAAAAAATGTTTGATAACTTGAGAAAGTATCACAACTGATCATAAGCATGAGAATCTTGCATACTATTCATACTCCTTTTCAATGCCTATTTACTACCTGAATTGCAAAAGTCCACCTATAGGTGGTGATAGTAGAGAGTTAGAGTTGTCATATAGAAGCATTTAAGCATGGTTTAAAAGACTATTTAAATCCATAACATGTGAATTCACCATGTTAGACTTATCTAGGGTGTTAGTTGGAAAAAAGTTGAAAATCATGATCAAAAGGTAGATGACTATGTACTCAAGGACATTTTCCCTGAAAAGGTAAAACAAGGGCCTAGGAGGTTTTTAAGGACATCATACAACATGTTTTCAAGGTTTCCCAAACACCTAGATTAATAGGTATCATTTCACATGACAAGGACAAGGCCTATGAAAAGTTTTAAGGGATAGTGAATGCTATAGGAGGGTAATTTTGAGACCTAAAAATACCTCTAAAACCACTAAAACCTAGTAGTGAGATTTATAGGCCGGAGCCATAATAGGCCTTTCCATTCAAGATTAGTAGTATGAGACTATAATCCATGATGGAATTGATTTGCATAGTTTAGGATAGTATTCATAAATAAAAATATAATTAAGGAGGATGGTACCTTGTGTTTTAAACCCCTACTCATACCCACAGTTCATACACAGCGACACCTACAACAGACTCTGATAGACATTTATCCTAGCTGGGAAAATAGTGATCAAGTTTGAGGTCCAAAATGATGGAGAAGAGTTAAAAAAAAGTAAGTAATTGGACCTATGCATTTAAAAAAATAATTCCAAATAGGTTCATAAGGTTAAATGATGTGAGATAACCTAAAATAGGGTCTAAAGGGGTTTGTCTCAGTCAAATAGGCAGTGAACTAGTTTAATAATTTGATGGTGTTTAAGGGCATATAAGGTAAGTGAAAGAAAAAAAAGTGTTTTATGATATAAGGAGATTCAAAAAATTCCATAATTTACCAAGAAATATATTAGTTGAAATTTATGCACACCTATAGGGGTTAGAAATAGGATTTCTTAGTCTTATAGGAAAAGGTGCTCAGTTTGGTGAGTCTAAATACAGACAAGGCCAAATAGAAGCTCAAACCTAGTGATGTAATGCATGATCACTCCAATTAAGATTATAGTGTCTTAATTGATTAAAATGAAAGATAAATGAGGTTACTAAGTCTCAAAAAAACCTTTCACACACACCTACAACCAACATTGTCTGATTGAGACAAGAAATGAGTTAAGAACATAAAATTCTTATGCTATAAGGGTATAGGTTTGTTGTGAGGTGAAACAATGATTGTTAAGTAACCTAATAAGGATCAATAAGGTATTTTATGTTGTTTTTAGACATAAATATACACATGAAAATCCAAAAGGGTCATATAGGTAGGGTATTCCTCAAATAAAACACAATCAACATATAGTGAGTGAAGGGTTGATACTTATGAAGTTGGCAAAGAAAGTTGGGATGAATGTACAAGATAAATAAGAGAATAAGTAAGAAAAAAATTAGGGTATTGTATAAACCAATTTGAAGACCCAATCATGCTTAGATACCTATAGGTAGGGTCCATAAATCAAGCCAAACATAGTCCACTTGAGAAGCCTACACACAGTGCCTCATATGAGCAACCTGTTTGTTTGTTTGAGCTTTTGGAGGGTCATATGAGATGACCAGGTGCTGAATTTTTTTTAAAGTGATTATAAAAACTTTAATATGACATTACAATAACCATATTGTTTTATAAAATATGGGAAGTACCCCCTATTATGTCTCAGACAGGGGGTACTTTCCCCATGCATAAACCAACAATTTAACGGGGAATAGGATAGAAGAGTTAGAGCAGGAGTTGGGAAATTATTAAGGGAATGAGTGGAGAGTTAGAATGAACTAGGATAAATTTGGAGAACATCTTGCATAGTGGTGAAACCAAATAAGGTACTAAAGAACTCCAAGGTTGTAGTCAAGCATGTTAAGCGAGTTTTGACCTAATACCCATTTGAGAATTCAAAACCATTTATAGCATGAAGTAGGAACTATAACCAATTATAAAATGTTTATAATATAATTTTAAATGTGTTTTAACTATTGGGACACAAGTAAAATCATCAAAAGACTATCTTGAGGTCTTAAGGTGCAGACAAGCATCTACGAATGGTGAAACCTTGAAGCCAAAGAGAGGGTCATTCTCAACTCCAGCATTATAAGATAAATTAAATGGATGGTAACATGTTTATAGGGTCATAATAGACATTTATAATATATTTTAATTTAAATTAACCCAATTTAATTCTCATAACACAAGATGTTGCAGTAAGGCCTATTAGAAAAGGTTTGGGCCTAGTGCCCAAATGGAGAGTACATCACACTTTTGCATAACGTAAACATGTCAAAATGTTGGAACATGTTTATGGGAGCATATTAAACTTGTTGGAAAAATTTGTATGTATAATAAACCATAAAAAAGTCACTTTTGACTAGAAATCTCACTCAGACTTGTAGGAAAGAGGAAAACAAGCACGATAGGTCAAGTTGTGATGCTCATATCTTTCTTGAGGATTTGCATGGGAACCAGAGGAGTTTAGGAAAGTTAATTAGGTCTTTTAACATCAAACTAGTGAAATTTTTTGGCAACTTGGATGTCCAAATTTTATGAATAAATTTTAAGAGGGAAAAGATGCCTAAAACCCTTGTTAAACCCTTAAAGGAACCAATTTGGATAAATAGAGTTGTATAGATAATATAATGAGCTAGTTTGGATAGGATGGTCATTGAAACTTGTATAATACTTAGTTAGGATACTCCCCATGATTTTTTATTATATGGACTTGTATGAATGGGGTTAGGAATAGGTTTTTTCTCATTATTTTATGAATTGTGCAGGCTACAAGAGGAGTTAAGAGATGAATTTTTTTTGGGTGAAATATTATAATTAAGATAACTCCAAATATTAATTTAATTCCCTGAAAAAATGTCTAAGTTCCCCAAATTAGTGATTCAACTCAGCCAGTCAAAATTGACATATTGTAAAAGCTAGTGAAAAAGATTGAAAACTTTGGGTGAGTGAATTTAAGGTGTACCTAATGATTCTAAGGACATGGAGGTACTTTAAATTTTTTATTAACTCCCTCACATTTATTTTCATGGAAAAATGAAGGCATTTTGGAGGTCAAGTGTGTAGGGTACATGAAGGGGTAGTTTTATAGATAATAGATGATGATGGCTCACTTTCATAGGTTTTTAGAAAACTAGGTATGGAACCAATTAATAGAGAGGAATGTATGAGAGTCTCCCATTACATTAAAATAATTATTACTACATCTCATCAGTTATAGGATGTTTAAATAGGCTTAATCATGAAGGTAGTTTGTTTTTGTAAAAAGAGAAGTTTTGTGCCACTTTGCATAACTTTGATGACTTGAATTGACATTTGTACTTAATTAAATTGCATGGATTAAACCATAACTTATTATCATGCATGGATATCTAATTTTATCAACTTTACAAGTGTCCTTGTGACCCTTGGAATTCTCTTATTCTCTCTCTCTCTCTCTCTCTTTATCAAACTCTATAAGAGTTAGCCATTTTGGCATTATATTGGATGCTCCACTTGAGTGTGGTGAAGACATAATAATTTTTATAAATTTTGATTAATAAAATGACTAATTTTTGCCTCTTATATTATTTTTCATAGTATGTTTAATTTTAATGATTGATTTTGCTTATGTGACACTCTTGTTTCTTTAACATGTTAGCTCATTCTTGCAACCTGTTTACAGTTAGAAAAATTATTCTTGCAGGGCATGTGAAGTGTTTTGGTATGTCAAGGATTAATTGAGTTTTTATCTTCATTATTTATATTCAAGGCCTTTTTTCTAGTCTTCCTTAGCCTAGATGTTCATCTTGACCTCACAATGTAACATTGATGTGAGAAGTTGTAGATTGGAAGAGTGTATGTTTGGTTTGTTGCTTGGTATCAACTATAATATGCATATAGTTGGATTTAATAATTAAATTTGGTGTATCACCTCAATTATTTTATATTTTATTTCAATTTTTTTCTCCCTTTTCACCCCCAAAGTTAGTCTTAATTACAATCCATAGTGCTACATCAAGGGAAATAGCCCTATTTAGAGACTCACCTCATTCTTTTGGCTACCCACAAGTCTAGAGGTGATTCCATTATGAAAATTACATGAGGATATAATTTTAATATCCTAAAAGGGTGCATATAAAATTTAAAAAATGTAACCATTTATAAAGAAGTAAAGTGTGGAGGCCTGTTAGGGTCAATTGAGTAGGACTGCGTATAAACCCTCACTTATAGCTTAAGATAGATTCTATAATTTTGAAAGGTCAATTAAAAAATATGGGATATATCATAAAATGTTTAAAATAACTTAAAATTGAGTTTAAAATCCAAACCAAATGTTTTGAAGCATCTTCTTGCCAAATCACATTCTTTGACTACACAATCATGTTGGTATGGCTCAAAAAGTAAATTTATAGTACATGTGAATTACATGAGGAGATGCATGGGATAATGAGCATATTATGGAATGAGTAAGGGGTTTTAAAATTAATATTATTGGAATTTTTTCTTGGGTTATGTCCCTCAACTTTGTGAATCATCCTTAAGACTCCAAGTGCTTTAAAACCCTCCTTAAATCCTGAATGTGACCCAATGGAAGAAACAAGACTTTTAATCAATTAATATGGATTGAATTGGAATATAAATCACTTGGATGACCTTCATACATATACCACGAATTTTAATAAGTATAATTTTGACATGTGTGGACTATTTTTATATAGAAGATGGTCTGAAGAGCTTCCTTTTGTGCAAGTGTGTAGGGTTTTGAACTAGACAAAGTTTCATAATAAATTGAGGAGAGTCTTCAAGGAAATATAAAAGTGTTATAATAATGTTTAGAACATTAAATAAGATTATATATCAATAATATATGTTTCAGGTTGATAACTAGGCTTTAATGAAGAAATATTTCCAATCTTGCATTAAAGAGGAGTTGATCTCTTATTTCAAGACCTTAGAAATAAAGGACATTCAAAACATATTGGTGAGCATCTATTGATATATTTTCAAGGTATTTTAATTAATTAAATAGGGATAAAAACCACTCTCAATCCTCAAATTCATTTGAAGCTTTAAGACATGAATGTGTCTTACTATCCCTTGCCAAACAAGTGTGAGTACTATAGCTGCAAGGTGACTTCTAATGTTTGAACAGAAGTTCTATGAACTAATGCAGGACCTACAAGAAAAAATAAAAAATGATGAAGGTATATAAAACATAAAATTATAGATTAATTTTATAATAAATCCTTGATAACAAGATATATATTGAAAATGAGTCATGGGATTCAAATGCAAGTCTCATGTGATGAAGAAGCATTGCAAGGAAAGAGTTGACATAGAAAGTTCCCAACCATGACAAATTTTAAGAAGGTGACTTGTAATTAACCTCAATAGGTAGACATGTAAATATTTTTGAAGGATTTAAGATAAATAAAGCATCTAAACTTACAATAAGACCTCCTATGCCACCCCTATGAAGAATTACTTCAAAACATGTTAGATGCTAAGAAGGAAAATGACAACACATTCTTTGAAATCTTAGTGTCACTCTTTCTATATTTTATAACTGATATGATCATGATTTTATCTTCTTGTCCTAATATTCTCTCTTCTTCCAATTCATCTATAAATTAAGCCTTGAGAGGAATTGAATGTATCCATAAGCTAGTTATGGCAAAGCCATACCAATTTTAAAACTTGTACTTGCCATTAAAAGTAATTCAAATCGAGTTATATCATTTTCATCTTGCATACAATGATCTCGAGTGATTTTTTGATGAATTTTTTGTGATAATTAGATTAATTCCATGTATTTGTCCCTCTTTTTCATGCCTCTATGTAAGTTTATTTTCCATAGGTCATATGATGTGTAACGCATGGTTTACTGAGTTTAAGTGTTGAAACATCAGTAGTGTCTACTCTTAGGCCTCTTGATTGATCACCTTATATATTTAAATAACCATATACCTCATATATAAACACTATTGTGGTAATAACTCCTTTGAAATTATGAAAATTAGATTGTAACTTGTCTTTTCATAGTGCAAAAAAAAATAAGTTGAGCACTCTATATTTGGTGCATCGCCTCCATGTTTGCTTACTAGTTTTAGTTAATTTCTACCCCTTTTATTTTCAAGTGTGATAAGTTTTTTATAATTTTTGGGTGAAGCATCAAGGTAGCTAGCCTAACCTGGAGGTTCAATCCACTTATTAGGCCACCCAAAACCTAGGATTGTTCCCATGCTATCATCTAGTGAGAAAGGCTTGAACAAACTTCTTAGGGGTGAAAATCAGATAGATAATAATTATGGAACACCTGATGGGACTGAATTTTAACAAGTTTTTCCAATATTAATGTTGGTCTTGGAAAATTTGTAGCTATAACAACCTCTTTCATTTAACATCTTGTGACTCTTGTAAGTTCTTCACTCTTGGTTTCAAACTAATAAGTTATTTTTCATGCCAAAGGTGACAAAAAGGTTAAGGGACAAAGGTATTCCTATTGATTTTATTGAATTACATTTATTTTTAGTCAAGATAAATATATTTATCTGTACTCTTCTTTATACCATGACACCTAGAAGAAAGCTTCATTTCCCATATACTCCAAGCTCTCCCAAGGTTAGAAATATGGATATAAATCTACCTTTTGTGCCATTTAATGGTGGGTATCCCCTAAAAATTTAACAATATAATTGAATCCCTATGTTATCCCTCAATATTTTCCCATAATTTAGTGGAGAGAACACTATTTCACCCATTGAGCATATAATAAATATGGCTAAGTTTTGCAATATCCATAATGTCACCCAAGAAGATGTAGCCATTAGGTTGTTGAAAATATCCTTCAAGGTAAAAGCATTATATTGGTATAGGAATTTAGATCATATTATATCCCCAAGGCCTCCCATGCCATTTTTTCCTAATATATAGCCTCTAACTCCCACTCTTGCTCCCATTATTACATTGACCAATGATAAGTTGGCTACTCCTAGTCAACCAAGTAAGTCAAATGATTTTTAAAGATTACTTAAGACCCTTAAAAAAAGGTTATAAAAATAGAGAAAATGGATCAAAACTAGTTTAATATATATTATCAATATCTATACCAATCTAATTAGTCATATTAGCCTAATAAGCCACCTTTCTAAGGCAATTCTCAAGGGTGAGGGAAAATTTACCAATGTGAGACAATATAGTAGCTACAATCCCAATGTTTCCTCTACTTATAGGATTTAGTACCTACTCAAAACAACTTGGTTCAAGATAATTATTGGTCTTCTCAATGGTATCACCCCCGTAATCATCCCTCTAGTCAAATAAAAGTGTTCAATCAAGCTTGTATGGCACAAAGTGGAACCATTCCATCTATGATACAAGTTAAAGTTTTAAATCAGGTTATGAAAAATGGAGAACAATTTCGATATAATGCTACATTGGTAAATTGGAAAGAGGGAGAGTATTTTGAAATCAATCAATTTAGAGGTACAAATAAGGCTAGTGATACTCCTATTGTAGCCAATACAAGGTCTAAAAGGAGGGAAGTTGATTATGCTCAAGATATGGGTAAAAGTGTAGCCTCTATGCTTTACATGTCTCAAGGAACAAGGGATATAAATTCAGCTCATAAATCCCAATAAAATTTGAGAAATAATAATGTGAAGGGTACTTTCATTCCCCAAACTATGCAACCTCAAAACAATATGGAAGCTCCTAGAAGATATCCAAGAGTTATTAGATCTTACATCAATATTATAAACCAAATGAAGAAGGTGAATGTAACATTATTATGTGGGATACATTTTCTCTTCCTATCTAAAGAGAGATTCTTCAATATGAATTTTCAAATCTTAGCATTACAAAGACATCAGCTAGAAGAGAAGGTGTAGTTTTCACAAACATTATTACAATTCCTAATAGATAAGGTAAAGATGTTAATACACATCCTTTTTAGGTTTTAGTAATCATTGGAGATTTCAGAGTAAAAAATTGTATGATACATAGTTGGGAAAGTAGAGTGGTGATTCCCAAACAAATAGTTGATAAGTTAGGCCTACAGTATTAGCCTAATGCTAAATGTGTATTAAAATTAGATGGTTTAACTACTAAAATCATGGGGGTAATCAATGCTTTGAGCCTTAATCTTCATGCTTGTCCTAATTTATCTATATCTCAAGATGTGGTTGTAGTGGATTTTACACCATACTTTTCTGTTTTCTTGTCAAGATATTAAACTACCAAGATTGGAGGCTACTTATCATCTGATTAGTCATACATGGATTTTAAAACTAGATATGACACCAAGGTTACCATCAGATCTGAACCTATGTCTAATTTTCATCTTGATCCCTAAAATATAAACATTTATAATGTCAATTTCACTATAATTTATGAGGAGAATCATCCTAATGACCAATAAAAAATTGTCCCTCGAAGACATTTTAGATTTCTTCCTTGATGAGTGGGGGGTAGAAAATCATGAGTAAGATATATATAGAGGTGTTGAAGAATCTGGTATTAGTGTCTATTATTTGCATGAATAAGGTACATCCATACCCTCTCTCTCTAATCTAAGTGATTAGAGTGATTACTTATGGAAATTATTCTTTGATGGTTCAAGAAGTAAGGATGGAGTAGAGGCAGGTATAATGCTAGTTTATCCATGAAATGAAAGGTACTATTCTAAAAATATATTTAAATTTAGTTATACTTGTAATGTAGCTGAGTATGAGGCTGTTATACATTGGTTTCCATGGGTAATAAATAAAGGTTTGAAACAAGTTCAAAATTTTGAAGATAGTGAACTAGTTGTCCACCAAGTAAAAATTAAGAATACTACCAAAAACCCATTTTTGAAGTTTTAAAATCATAAAGTATGGCACCTTATTAAATGTTTAGAGGCCTTCAACATCCAATCAGTTCCAAGGGAAGAGAATAAACATGATGATATGTTATCTTCAATTAGATCTTAATTTGACATCCCCAATGATGTGAAGAACTCAAAAACCTAGCCACATATCATGGTGGTAGTAAGGTCATCAATACCAGATAATGATGTCAATTGGTAAGTGTTTTAGTGTGATAAAACATAACATGTTTTATTTACAATTATATTAGTTATCTTGTAAAAACCAATCCAAATTACAACACAAATATAGAGACCAAATTGTAAAATTGAGGTTTAATAAGCTTCCCAAAGGGCTGGTTACTCTTGAGAACATATTCAATGAAAGTGATAAAATGAGAAGGGATAAAGTAAGCATGTATAAAAAATATGAACATCATGATAAGGTTTCCATATTCAATGTAAAGATCCTTAATCTTGGAAAGGTTTGTGTTCCATTGAGAGAGCTGAATTTATTGAGTTATGTAAAGATTTTTCTGATGTCTTTGCTTTGGAATATAGTGATCTTAAGGGGTTTGATCGCACTTAGCCCAACACACTATAGAACTTGATATAAATTACAAGCCTATAAGGCAAATAAAAATACCCATCAATCCTAAATTTGAGATTGTAATGAGAAAAGAACTAAACAAATTGATAGAATCAAGAATCATTTTCCCTATCAAGCACTCTTCATGGGTTGCCAACCTCATTACTATGAGAAATAAGAGTGGATAGATTAGATTATGTGTGGATTTTAGAGACTTTAATAGGGTGTGATTTAAGGATCATTATCCCTTACCTTATATGGATAAATTCCTTCAAGTGCTTGTAGGTTCTCAACACTTCTCTCTCTTGGATGGCTATTCAGGTTACAACTAATTCTTGGTGAAAGAAAAAGATCAATATAAGATAAATTTTACTACTAAAAGGGGCACATATACCTATAAGATAATGAAATTTGGGATATCTAATGTATGGGTTACATTTAAAAGAGCCATGGATATGGATTTATAAGGTTTGATCAATCAAATGTTGCTAATCTATTTTGATGACATAATAATTTTCTCTAAGAATGCTAGTGATCACCTAACTCATCTTATATTGATTTTTGAAAGGTGCAAGCAATATTGAATCTCTATAAATCAGAATAAATGTTTTTTTTTAGTTTAAGAGGGTAAGTTATTAGGACATATTATCTCTAAGGATGGGCATGCTATAGATCCTAAAAGGGTGAGTGCCATATTGGCTTTGTCTTTGCCCAAGCATAAAAAAGGTATGCAAAATTTTCTTGGGAAAATAAATTTTGTGAGAAGGTTTATACTAAAGAAGGAAAAAATAGTTGTGAGGCCATTAAGCAAGCCATTGTACAAGCAACAAAATTGATTAATCTTAATTTATCTAAGGATTTATTCTTATATTACTTTGATAAACTTGAAACCATTTTCCATGTTAATTAAGTATAATAATTAAGGTATTGAGTATCCCATTACCTTTTTTAGTCAAGGGCTAGAAGAGTATGAAGAGAGATATACCTTCATTGAGAAACAAGTGTTGTCAATCATAAGGAGCCTCAAAATGTTTAGGCATAATGTGTATAATAACAAGATTAATGTCATGGTGACCAACCCAATCATGAGATACTTCCTTTTGAATAAGTATTTGAATGAAAATAGGGTTGGATGGATAACCAAAGTCATGGATTATGATGTGGAGATTAAGGCCACTAAATTGGTAAGAAGAAGAGGACTATGTGAAAAATTGGTAACAAACCTTCAAGAATAAAAAGAGGTTATTTTTGGCATTATAATATGACCTTATTGCATTTGTATCTTCAATATGTCCATTTCAGACACAAGATATGGTAATATTCATTCAAACAGGTGAGTGTCCTATAGATTTTTATAGATCAAAGAGTAGATATTTTAGATTGCAATCCATTCCTTATGTTATTATGGATGGAGTTATTTTTAGGAGAGTATTAAAGTTATTTTTTAAATATTTATTGAAAATAATTATATTCATAAGTTATTAGAACAATTCCATGATGGACCAGCTAGAGGCTACTTTGCACCTATGACAATAATAACAAAATTAATGAGGGTTGGGTACTATTTGCCTAGTTTGTTTAAGGACTACTATGCATGAGTTAGGAGGTTTCCAAAGTGTGTATTTTATATAGGTAAACAAAGGCTTATATCCCTTTCTCTAAATCCTATTTAGGTAGACCACCCATTCATGCAATGATGTCTTGATTTCATTAGCATGATAAATCCACATTCAAGTGATGGACATGCATGGTGCTTACAACCATTGATTAATTCACAAGGTGGGTGGAAGACATAAATCTCAAGGAGGGTAGTGAAAACTCAGTTCTTGACTTCTATGAAGGCTTAATGACTAGATTTGGAGTGCCTTCAACAATAATTTATGATAATGCTTTAGTATTTAGTGGTGATATAATAATTGAGTGGGCTCTCAAGCATGGAATTTATCTAATTTATTATTCTAATTAATACCCTCATGGGAATGGGATATTTGATTCCACTAATAATAACTTGATTATAATTATTAAGAGAATAATATAGGACAATTAAATATCTTGGCACACCAAGTTGAGGACAAATCTATGGGCTGCCAAGAAGGATATTGGAAAATCACCCTACATGCTTGTATATGGGAGAGAATCCAAGCTATCTATCTCCCTTGAACTACTAACCCTTGAAATATCTCATCAACATGAGATGATGGAGAGTGATCCTATGCAGATAATATTGATTAAATTTATGGCCTTAGAGGAGACAATAAATTATGTTATGCATATCATGGAATTTCAAAAAACCCAAGTAAATAAGACCTTTTATAAGAGGGTTATTTCAATAACATACCAAGTGGGAGATACTATGTTAAAATGGGATGAATATAGGGACAAACCTCATAAACATACCATGTTTGACAGATTATGGAGTGGTCCCTATATTGTCATTGGTTGCAAAGAACACAATGCTTTTCAAATTGCAAGGCTTAATGGAGAAGAGTTGAGTATCATAGTTAATGGGATACATTTGAAGCCATTATATTGAGGTCATATTTCTAATTTTGTACATAGTATAATAGGTTTTTTCTTTCTCTAAGTATATAGTGTACATGTTGCTTGTTTGATTTTAGTTATTGTCCTTCCTCCAAGTGTCTTGTGACACATGTGTGTGTGTGTAGTGTGTTTGAGTGAGTTCAATTTTAGTTGGTTTCAAGGCTCTTTTAACGTCTAATTTTTATTTTTTATTAAATTAAATTTTCATTTATGACCCCCATATCCCAATGGATTATTAATGCCACTAGTTTAGATGCATAAAAAATATGCAATCCTAGGAGGTTGCCAAATATGTTAGCCAAAATTTGGCCATCATGAATGAGAGTCATTCAAAAATTTCTTGTATTTGACCTTAACTTTGTTGATATCCATTATGAAGGTTTTTTATTGGTCATTAATGATATATGATGCTAGGTAGTTTGTTTTACTTGGAAGCTTACAAGGTCATTTATGATGGTCTAGTGAGTAGCAGGTTTAAATCACTTGGTCTTGTCATCAAAGAGTCATTGTTTGTAAGCCTTAATTATGTGTTTAAAATTATTTAAGGTAAGTTTTAAAAATTTAAGGTTAAGTTTAAATCAAGTCCATGAACAATCATGCTCAAGGAGACAAGGTGGTAAACCTTAAAGGAATAAATATGGTCTAAAGATGATCATATTGGTCAAAAAAGTAAAACTAGTAAGTTAATCACATTGTTTTTTAAGTAATTTCAAGACTTTAAGGTAATTATGACAAGATTAAGGTATTTTATTACTAATAAAATAACAAATTTGAAGGTTTAGTTCTTGGATATAGGTCTTTTTTAAGTCATCTAACATTAAATGATGACATCATCTTGTATGTGTCCATACATCTTCTCCAAGGTCTTATATGACTGATTTCTAATCTTGGAAGTCTTTTTGTAACTACCATTCATCATTTTCAATGGAAAAATGAGGAGTTATTATAGGATTTTTAGGAAAAAGGAGGTGGGAAACATTTTGACATAGTCCATCTCTGTACATGTTAGGGGAAGCTAAAGAGTCACTTGGTTCACCATCTCCAACAGTTCCAAAGAGTAAAACAATCATATTATTGAATAAATCAAGATTTTGGAAGTATTATGAAGGGGGTTTATATTTAATGATAATTTAAAAAATATTTTAAGGGTCTTAATGTTCTTCTTAGATCCAAATCCATATAAAAAGTTGAGATGCAGAGCCAAATAATACAAAAACACACTCCATTTCTCCATCGAGTTTCTTGGCATCTCAAAGCAGTCAACTAATTTTAACTTGGAATTATGAGGAGAGATAAATTTTAGACCCAATATATTTTACATATTATGGGACCCTAATTACATTCTAATTTTAATAGTTTTTTGTTTGGTTATGGTCTTTAACTTTACGAACAATTGTTAAGAAGTCAAGGTGTATAAAAATGACTAAAAAACACACCAGGGTCTATTTTATTAAAGTGTAGAGTTATAAATATATATTAATGTATGAGAATTATTATTAATGGTCTATTAATCATTCATTTATCCCTTAAATATCACTTTTATTCAGGTTAAAGTTTGGTGTGGTGTCCAATAGTCAAGTTTTGATACTTGGATCCAGATGGTCAAATTGTAATAGTTGTGAGTTGTTTTGAATTAATTAAATGGATGAAATGGGATGATAAATAGTTTATAAAATCACATAAATATATCCCATACATTTATAGGCAACATTAGAGTCATGATATTCAAGAACGATAGGGAGTTTTACATACACATTTGGACTATGTGAATTTATAGACATGGCTGAGAGAGACCTCATAAAATAAAGTTTTATTTTAAATATATAAAATAATTTAATGGAAAATTTAATTTTATATATCATTAAATATGATTCTCATGGGTGACAAGCCTCATATATTAATATTCAATAGTTCTTCTTCAGGTCCAATCCAAAGAGAGTTTGTGAACCTACATGTCTGCAGACTTCTAGGTCACCATTGGATTAAAAAATACTATTGATGAGAATGAAAATGGTATTTATAAAATATGAGTGTATTCAAATTCTTTTAATTATAAACTATAAGCTTGATGATTCAACCTTTTTAGGTTCATGGTGAGTAATGAGGTTAAAGGCAACACCAACCAATATTAGCAAGTACAGTTATGCTTCTATAGGTTATTGGCACATATAACACTTTGGTGGTTATAAAAAGGTCATATGAAGGTTATTAAAGTTAAATATTTGGAATATTTAATCTCATATCTCAATTCACCTTGCATTCAAAGGTATTATATGAGCAAAGAGGACTGTGTAAGTCACGATGGTTGTGTGAACCTAAGAGGAAGACATGAGAGTTTCAAGATTTGATCCATGTGATTTAGACCAAATAAACTGAAAAAATGGATTAAAAAAAATTATAAATCTCTCCACATACTCACATAATCAGTTTATTGAACTCAAAGAAGACCAAACAAGGAAGAATCAAGACTTTTGACCAAATGGCCACCTATAGGCTTGTGGCAGGCAGTAGGGTCAAAAATTAAGTTAGTGACATATGTTTCAAGGATTGGGAAGATGTATATAGGTTATAATAAATTTTTATTGAGATTTTAAAGAATATAAGACATCTCAATAAAGCTAAACTAGAGTAAGAAACCTAATATGATCAACTACAACCAAAAGGTCTACATGACTGCATATAGACTTGCATCTATGAAGATGATTTTTTGTGTTAGATGGAGACTTAGAGGTTATTTTTGTTGTGAAAAATTATAAGGTTAGATTATTAAATATTTTAATATATGTGAAGGAGGTAAAAACAATCAAAAAAGGATTCCTAAACATTGACAATCAAGACAAACCTAAAACATCACCTATAGGTTTCTCATAACAAAATAGAGGAAAAGGGGATGTTTATGATGAGGAAAAAGGTTTTAAAAGTATAAAAAGTTTAAATATGATCATGAGAAACATTTTAAAAACATTAAAAAATTCCAAAATTTCAATGATAAAGACAACGCTCATAATTTCAATTAGGCAAATGTAGTAAGCACCTACAAGCAGGTTTAAGGTGAGTTAAGCAAAATGTGTTGATGAATATTTGAGGCCATGAAGGGATGATGAGAGTGAAGGAGGTATTTTAAATTGAATACTAAATTATGAAAAGGTTACAACTGAGTGTCAAATTGATTGAAATTAGTGAAAGGATCAAGATGGCTAATTAGGCTTAAAAGACCTAAATGAGCATACATAGGCCTATGTGTGAGGAATTTGAAAAAATTGCACATTATAAGGTGTTTTGTAAATTAAGGATAATAAAGGGATAAGTTATAATTTTTAGGATAACTTCATTAATCTTGGAACCATTTATAAATAAGGAAAGTTTGGGAAAAGGCCTGTTAGGGTCAATTGAGTAAGACTGTGTATAAGCCCTTACTTAGGTCTTAAGCAAAATACAGAAGTTTGAAAGGTAAATTAACTAAGATAATCACTGGGATATATCATAAAATGTTGAAAAAACCCTAAAATGGAGTTTCAAATCCAAAACAAATGTTTTAAAGCATCTTCTTGCCAAATCACCATCTTCAACTACACAATCATTCTAGTGTGGCTCAAAAAGTTAATTTCTAGTATGTGTGAGCTCACATGATGAATGGGACATTGAGACTATAATTTAAGTATCAAGGGTTTTTATACTAAATATTATTATCATTTTTTCTTGGGTTATGTTCATCACTTTATGAATCACCCTTAGGACTCCAAGTGCTCTAAAACCTCTTTAAACCTTGAATGTGACTTGATAGAAGAAACAAGAATTTTGAGCACTCAATATGATTTGAAGTGGACTATAAATCACTTGGATGATCTTACTACACATAAAATTCATATTAATAATTATAAATTTGTCATGTTTGGAGTGCTATTGTATGTAAAAGGGCCTTAAAAACTTCCTTTTGTGCTTGTGTGTAGGGTTTTGAGTTAGACAAAACTTACTAATAAATTAAAGAGGGTATTTCAGGAAATATATAAGTTTTATCATCATGTTTATACCATTAAATAATCTTATAGAGTAATATTACATGTTACAAGTTGATAAATAGGCTTCAATGAATAAATGTGACTAATCTTGCATTAAAGAGGACGAGTTGCTGACTTATTTCAGACCTCAAAAATAAAGGAATTTTAGAACATATTAGTGAACATATAGTAATATATATGCAAGGTATTTAGATTAATGAAATAGGTATAAAATACATTCTCAACCCCAAATTTTTTTAAATCTTCAAGACATGCATGTCTCTTGCTATCCCTTACCAAACAAGTGTGAGTGATACAATTGTAAGGTGACTTCCGCTATTTGAACAAAGGTTCTATGACCTGATGAAATACCTATAAGAAATAATAAACTATGATTGAGGTATATAAAACACAAAATAAAATCTCACTTATAGAATCAAGCCTTGGTGTAAGAAATATTGTGAAAATGAATCATGGAGTTCAAATGCAAGTCTCATATGATGAAGAAGCATTGCAAGGAGAGAGTTAACATAGAAAGTTACCAACCATGCCAAATGTTAAGAATATGAATTGTAACTTCCCTAAAGAGGAATATGTGTAACTCTTTGTGAAGGAGTTATGATCAATAAAACATCTAAACTTTCAAGAATACCTCCTATGCCACCCCTATGAATAACTAGTCCAAAACATGTGCTCGAATGCTAAGAAGGAAGATGACAACACATTATTTAAAAGCTTTGTGTCACTCTTTATCTATTTTTTAACTAATCTGATCATGATTGGATTTTCATGAGTTTCTCTTCTTGTCCTATTCTTTTTTTTCCTTCTAATTCATCCATAAATGAAGCCTTGAGAGGCATTGAATGCATCCTCAAGTTGGTCATGGTAAAGCCCTACCAATTTTAAGACTTGTACTTGCCTTTGGAAGTAATTAAATCTGAGTTATATCATTTTCATCTTACATAAAATTATCTTGAGTGAGTTTTTAATGAATTTTTTGTGATAGTGAGATTGCTTCCATGCATTTTTCCCTTTTTTGTGTGCCTCTATGTAAGTTAATTTCTTTTCCACAGGTCATATGATGTATAACACATGGTTTGATGAGTTTAAGTGTTGAAACATAATTAGTGTCTACTCTTATGCCTCTTTATTGATTACCTTAGCTATTGAAATAACCATGGCATTCATATAGAAATACTAGTGTGGTAGGATTTGCTTTGAAATTTTAAAAATTAAATTATAACTCATCTTTTCATAGTGCAAACAATAACAAGTTGAGCACTCTATATTAGGTCCATCACCTCCATGTTTGCTTACTAGTTTTAGTTTATTTCTACCCCTTTTATTTGGAAGTGTGATAAGTTTTTTTGAATTTTTGAGTGAAGCATCAAGGGAGATATCCCAAACTAGAGGTTTAATCTACTTTGTAGGTCACCGAAAACCTAGGATTGTTCCCATGCTATCAACTAGTTAGTAAGGCTTGAACAACCTTATTAGGGGTGAAAATTAGATAGATGATAATACCCAAAATAAATTATCCAAGGATCATCAATATAAATTCAAATCTTGATTCTCATCTTCTAAGTGCCATAATAAAAACAACTTTCTATGGTGAAATATAAGAGCATTGAATAAGTTTTGTGATATTTACTATGAGGACCATGATATGTGTGCATGTCTATTTATTTAAAGGGAAACATAGGCTAAATTTTCATTGTATTAGAATAATGTGAAGCCTCCATTCATAACATTGAGGATTATTAGGTGATATATGAAATTCATGAGGCACGTAGTTAGTATATGTACCAGGAAATGGATGGAAATCAAATCAAGAGCAAATATAGTATTATGGGTAATGTCCCTACCAAGGAAGAGGTGGTGGGCATGGGAGTGGAATATTTTCATCATCAATATCAAAGGGACTACCCTAATTTTCCTAATTATAGGTAATATTATTGTAAACACCAAATGGAAGAATGTATAGACCTATACATAATTTAACATATAAAGATAGATTATAAAAATGGGCAGGGATGATCAACATATATGCCAAGTGAGATAATGGATGCCAAGGGAGGAAGTTAAAAAAAAACAAGGACCAAATGTAAATATTATGACATATGAAGGTTTTACTATCCCTTCCAAAGTAATACCAATTGAGAAGGTTTGGCTGGGGTATAGACCTAGAATGGAAGAGAATGTACATTATGCATATCCCTCCACCACTAACCTCAATGGGTTTCACTAGAAGGAGATATTTTATGAGGCCATGGATTTGATTCAAAACCTAAAGTACAATCTATAATTATTTAACCCTAAATTTGATAAGTTGTGTTATAGGGTTAATAATATATAAATAGTTTAAGCATAAGGGTGATATACTAATCTATAGTAGGCCACTTAATAGAAAATTTAGATAACAATATTATGAATTTGTATGACTTAGATTTCTAAAAATAGTAAAGTAAAACTATTGAAATATTTTAAAATAAATAAAAATAATGTTACTTGGTTGTGAATAGGAATATTTGGACTAGAAACATGTGTAAAGTATGTAGGATCAATATTTTGGATCATTCATTAGATACTATAAATTACACTTTTGTTGCCACTAACACTATTGGTAGATATAGACACTACCATCATTGGTAGTGATTGAATATGACATAGGTGTACAATATATAATAATTATTGGATTAGGATTCTAAAAATTTATTATTTTAGGTTTTTTTATCATCTTTCTTCCAATTTACTCAGATATGGGATATAATAAATCTCTCTTTACTAGTTGATCAAACCCTAGATATTCACCCTTGTAATGATTTTTCCTAAAAAATGGGTTAATGAGATCTTGATGTTAAGATATAAAAAAAAATACCCTCTATAAATGGGTGCTTCTTAAATAGCCAATACTCCAAGGAGGGTGTCAAACTTATGTAGTTCTCCCCTATGTGTGGGAAAGTATATGCACAAGGGTGAAATATACTATATGAACATGTGTGCAGTGATATAGATTGTAATTAGAAAAATATCACTCATGGGATGATATTTTAATGTTTAAAACCTATAATATGATTTATCCTATGTCTGATAAGAAAATAGGAATGGATATGGTAGAATAGAGTGTTTTTGTAGTTGATTAATTTAGCTTACGTAGGTGTTTTTTAGATGAGGAATGAGAAAACTTATACTTGTATTTATACCTTTGAAAATATATCATATTATGGTTCAATAATATAAATAGGTTGAACCATAGGTTTTGAAACATTTGGAATTTAGATGAATTTTGGAAACTAGACACTAGATAAGAAGGTGGACACTACCATCGGTGGTAGTGTCCCTTTGTGGCTGATAGTTTCTAGAAGGATAGAAAATAGGTATGGATATGAAACTAGTAAAAAATAACCCTAGGTAAGTAAAGATAAATTAAATTGAGTTAAAATTTATCATGTAATTATGATTTTCAATTATTAGGCATGGATCTCAAATTAGATATTTTTAGACATTTTGGAAGAGCTTGACAACTCATAAAGGTAATGATGAAAATGATTGATATTTTCCATTTTTAGATATTAATTAATTAAAAATAGATAATTAATCTAAGCATTTAATATATTTTAATTATATGATTCACTTTGATTAGCATTTTAAGTATTTTAAAAATTGTTTAAGTTCCCCACTTAATGGGTTTGTTAGTTGTTAGGTTATAAGATGACTACAGATGAATCTATGACAGGTGATTATTGTGTATGATATAATACCCCAAATAGGGATAACTCAACATGATTTTAAGCTTTAAAAAATGATTTTTGGATGAAATTGGGATGCTTAGTGATTCCTATGATTAATTTGTAGTTTTGGTAGGAATCAATCTGAAGTTTAGGCATGAGCTAATTATGGTTGGAATGGGGCATCTATAGTTTTTCCATATTTAGGATGGAATTGAAATTTATATGCATAGTAAAATATTATAAAAAAATGAAAAGTTAATATATGCCTAATGCCCCAATAAGTGATGGATGATCCCTAGATTCCCCCTTCAGGGAGTGAGTGGCAAATAAGGTTGATGATCAATACCTCAAAAGAAGAAAATGATAGGACCAAAAATTTTAAGGAGGTGGAAAAAAATGATTTACCCAAAGGCCATTATATTCAATGGCATTTTGAGATTCCCCAATTACTCATAATAGAAAGGATGATTTTCCCAAAGGTGGTTATAATCATCAGCATAACAAGGTAAAAATATAATGATTTTCCCAAAGGTGGTTATAATCATCAGCATAACAAGGTAAAAATATAATGATTTTCCCAAAGGTGGTTATAATCATTAGCTAAATAAAAATGAAAAAATATAATGATTTTACCAAAGGTGGTTATAATAATTAGCTAAATGAAAATGAAAAAATATAATGATTTTCCCAAAGGTGGTTATAATCATTAGCGAAATAAAAACATGCCCCAATTGGGTGGATAGAGATAATAATTTTCCCAAAGGTGGTTGTAATCATTAACATAAGGAAAACATACCCTAGTTGGGTGGATAGAGGTAATGATTTACCTAAAGATGGTTATAATCATTAAAACCATGAAAAAATTCACTGATTGAGTGGATAGAGGTAATGATTTTCCCAAAGGTAGTTATAATCATTAGCATCCATTAGATCAAAACATAATAATTTACCTAAAAGCGGTTATAATCATTGGTACTATGGTTTGAAACAATATGGAAAATTGGAAAAGTAGGCTTACATACATAATTTATACTAATAGAGTAAGAGTAATCTAGTATAGAGGAGAAAGATGAATTTGAGTAACCTGCTAATATGGAGATGCACATCCTAACTCACAAGGATTTAAATTATTTCATGTTGTAATTACACTATATTTGGGTAATAATATGGATAGATCAATAATTGTTTAGGTGACTAAGAATAAGTACCATAACATAATTTCTTATAATATTTCTTGATTTTATTTTTATTGTAGCATGTGATGGTATTGACCATTATATAAAACATCATGATAACTTAGCCATAATATGCATAAGGATTGACATGTGAACCAATAAAAATTTGAAAATAATGCACCAATGATAAAAACCATGATGATGATGATGATGATGATGATGATGATGGCATATGAATATGTATGTACATAAGTATAATGCACAAGGAATCACCCAATGAACATAGATATACTAAGTTAAGGCATAACAATGAAAGTAAACAAATAGGCAAAGAAACAAATAAACACCAAGAAATAAAATAATATTAAACATAAAAGAAAGACAAAACACAATAAAACATTGAGAACAAAATGAAACAAACACAAACAATGGTGAATCATTAATTTATTACAAATAGAAGAAAAATTGTTCGCGTATGTGTAATAAAGGGGCTACACTTGGAGATAAGGTGACCTTGAATTTAAATAAAAATAATGCAAGTATAAAAACACAATAATAATGGCACAAGGCTTCCAATAGACTATAGGGATGCAATGACACAAATAAGATGACAAACATTGTCCCTAGGCTATAGGAGATATTGAAACAAATAAATGAAATGTGATTAATAGATAAAAAGGAAAGGTGTAGCAAAACTAACTCTAGGTGAATTTGGTAAGTGGATACTACCTACATAGTTCCATGGAAAAGATCCAACATGAACCTTAGGAAAAATATAGTTCTCCTAGGATATGAGGTAGAATAAAATGATGATGATTGGTAGAAACATCATTAATTCATAGATTAAAAATAGAATGGTTTTGAAAAATGGTGAGAACATGACATGAAGCCTATCAATTAATAATGTAGAAAATTTGAATATATAATGAACATAATATAGGCTCATAAAATAGAGATAACATGAGGAATAGAGGCTTGAAAAATGGAAAGATCATGGATTGAGGCCAACAATGATGGGGAAACTGAAGGACAAGTGGTTACTTGTGAAACAGTTAGGAGTCCCAAGATCCTTATGGTAAAATAATGGTTGAAAAGAAATGAAGGTGAGAACAAGATAACTTGAGATTCCCCATGTATCTAAGTACTACCTATATTAAATAAAAAATTCATCATTTCTATAAATAAATCTTAACTTAGAGAAGATAGATCATACCATACACTTCTGATTGGAGACACATTAGATAATCAGGGACATGACCAATATGGGGATTTGCTAGACCTAATTAGGGGGTCTCTTACCATAATAAATTATGGTAGGGAGGGCTCCAAAGTATCTAATCAAGTACAATAATGTAATAACCCAAAGGGAGTCCTATGTTTTATATTCACTAAATTAATAAAAAGTAAAGTCTAATCTAGTGCTCACCAAAGCTTGTAGCACAAAGTGGGGGTAATAAACAATAAAATTAGACATGAATAGAAGACATATACTCGTGTAAATGTATATAGAATCATAATTCATAGAAGAGAAGTACAATAGAATATATATCTACTCTTACAAAGGAGTAACAAAGTTAGGAATACTTACCTTTGAAGATGAACTCATCGAGCCTTAATCTCTCCCTTGGCTAAGGTCATTCACAGGTGTTTGGTGTGGTATGTAAAGATGAAAAGGATAAATTATCTCTAAGATACACAACCTATAAATGTATCGATAAGATAAGATCCATATCTCTAAAAAAATTATGAAACCCTAAGCTTGCTCCTCAAGTAGAATGGTGGATAAGAAAACACATAATAAATCTTACTTATTCCTATCTTCTATAAATAATGGTGAAATGGACTTGTATATATAGGTGGATTTAACACTAATCCCTTCTAAAAGTTTTGGTTGATAGGGTCAAACCAATAAACCTAGCATAATGTTGGACAAAAATTCACTAGGTCATGGGCTAGGTCAGCCAAGATCTGACTTGGACCCTAAGTGAATTTTACCCAAAATGTATAGGGTTAACCTAGTCAACCTAATATAGTAAATAGTCAAAAAAGGGTTAAGTCTAAGAAAATGAGGATAAAATGTGGTGAATGACTGGAGAGTGTGTAATAGAGAAGAACCTTCTTAAGGATAAGGTTTTTAGGAGACAAGTGTGTAGATAACAAGTGGAGAAAGGGACAATAATATTATAAAGCACCAACGGTCTACCCACCCCTTTCTAGGTTTACTCTTTAAGGCATGCACTTAGAGATATTTAGTCTTAATGGGTTCCTTCAAGATGTACAACATTAGTAAGTGATAAAATTTTGATAATATTATGTACATACATATACCCCACTCAAAGCTCATCATGTTTCACATGATAGCAACATGGGATGGTGCTTTGGGAATAGAACATGATAACACATAATGTTGATGCTAAGTAAAATGCAAGTAGAAAATAAGATAAATGAAAGGATAAAATTGAAAAACACATACATTTACTTACCTTAGTGTTGTAGATAAATAAGTAGACTATGATAGATGTGAATGCATCCAAATGTGAAGAACATTAAGCAAACCTATAGAGATTAGTGAAAAAAATAGCCAATTTTTTTGGAAGATAGGCATATATTAGTGGAAAATATTTACATCCTCATGATTCTAGAAAATTTTATAGTTTAAAAAATGGATAAGTAGAAGTAGAATATGGGTAAAACAAGGATTGTGATGGAAAATATTTCAAATATTAATATTTTTAAAAAGTAAGTTTAAATGGGGTGAAAGGGAAATCATTTGTTATTGTTGACTTGTGGGTGGGAGAAAAAGAGCTCTAAGATAATGTTGGCCAAATTTGGGCTAGATACAAAAATTAACCTAATCCATAATAAGAAACTGAGTAGGGTCCTAATTAAAGAGTGATTAAATGGTGGAAAAGATAATATAGACTTAACGAGAAGATCAATTACCATTTGTATGCTTTGGAAACACTTAAAGAAGGCTTAAAGTGTGAATTTGGTGATCTTAAGGAGATAGACCATCATAACATGTCATGCAAAACCAAACATATCAGTCTGGTTATATATTTGTTAAATCCACTTAAGAGGCCTCTCAGAGCCCAAAGACCACACTGACATTAAGTTATTCATGCCTAGATCATGATCTACAAAAATTATAACTTGATGTATTTTATATCTCCAGATATAAAGCTTCAAAGTTAGACTTGTAGAGTAAGATGTGCATGGAAATGTCAAGTTAAAGATGTGGTAAATAACCATTTAAATTCAAATGTTCTAAGGATGAACATGTAGCTAATAATTGTCAATATTATAGGAGCTAAGATCAAATCTAATAGTGAGTAGGTGATCAATGATGTTAGTGGGCCCAAACAACTCTATGGTTCATGTTTAATCATGTGATCAAAGATTAATAATGAGTATCAAGTCAAAAGTTAAACATAAATATGCAGCTAACAAGTGTCAAGATCCCAAGTTCCCAAATGAAGATTTAATGGTACATATCAACATACAAGGCTAGTGGGCCCAAGATGATCAATGGTGCACATTCATACCAAAGTAGTTTAAAAGAGAACGATAAGTCAATAGGTGAGTTAATCTTGAAAGATAATGATAATTTTCCAAGTGTCAAGACCATGGTAACTACCAAATATATAAATAAAGTGAATTTAAGCCATATAAAAGTTGATGGATGGTGTGCATAGGGTCAAAAGGTCATTATGATCTTGAAAATGATTGAAAAGCTACCAGGTGGCACATTCTTAAAAATCTAGATCAAGATCAATGGCTAATATGAAAAGTCAAAGACAAATATGATCAAGGTCAAACTAGAGATAATATTCCAAAGGGAAGCCATGGAGATAGACACATCAGTTTTGATGGGTTTATTACCAATGTTAGTAGCATCATTATGACCCTTTTTCTCCATTCTCACATTCTAAAGATGAACTCATAAGTAACAATCCACATTGGAACAAGATCATAATATATTGATCTAATTATTGTAATTACTTCAACATCAGAGGAATATTTTTAATGATTTGGTCCTACCATTATAACCATAAGGATCATCAATGCATGATAGAAATAGATTGAAAGGGATTGATGCAATTGTTATGGCCATTTTCCATAAGTAATATTAGGGATTATGATATTTTATAATGTCATAAATGTTAGAATGATGGGAAATATTGATCATTATGCTCCCTTTTCCATCCTTCTACATATGATCCCCATCTCTCTCATCCCATTTTAATATAAATATAGGATTATAAGCCTTGTAAATGATCCCTCTCTTTATCATTACTAGACTCTATCGAGATTTGTACTGTAACACCTATTTGATGTAATAAAAGATTGAATTCTTCTATTTTCAAGCTAAGTTGAAGTGTGTCTCATGACTTCATTGATGTGGTTAAGTGAATGTATGTTTTCCTTGCCTATGCCTAAGTTTTCTCACCTTCAGGTATTTATATTGTAGTTCTCATAGGTCATTCTAAGTGAATATATAGTCTATTGGTGATTTTAGAAGTGAGTGAAGTGATATTATAAATTATTTAATGTGTCTTATATTGTGTCTTATGCAAGTATAAGGATCAAAACATTTGTTTCATCACCTCATTTTTATATTATTTCATGGATTAATGTTAATCTCTCTCCCTTTTCCCAATAGGAAGCTAGTTTAAGTGTAGCATAGGTGATAGATCCAAAATGAATCCTTCCTTCTCTAGAGGTCTACCTAAGATTAGGTGACCCAAAAAATAGGGTCATTCCCATGTTGGATTAGGTTTGAGTAAAAGGTCCTTAAAAATCCCTTTGTTCAGCTAGGCTGCAACCTAGGATGCCAATAATTCTAGCATGCCTGATGGGACGAGGTCTCCTAGAGGAACTAAAATTTGGAGATAAGGAGAAACATATGGAGTGTAAAATCAGATACATCATCATCATGATCTAAATACCTTCAAAGTTATAGAGTTCATAGCACTGTCTAGACAACATTCTCATACCAAAGGTTACTACAAGGTCAACTAGTAAAGGCATTCCCCATTAATTCATTGAATACCTTCTATTTCATATAAGAAAGCAAGATTTAATAGGACAAGAACTTATCCCTAAAATCAATATTCATTTCTTGATCATCCTATTTTTTTAATTAGTGTAATCCCCACTACCCAAATGGCCATTAAAAACAAGTGTTCATCCCATTCAATAGAGGTATTTCAATGAATTTGACCCATTTTGATGGGATTCTTATGTCTGACCTTAAGAGTATCTCATTCTTCTTAGGAGAAGGTAAAATAAATACTATTAAACACATTTAGGATGTTTTCAACCTTTTTTCTATTCATAATGTTATTCAAGATAATGTGGCTATCAAATTGATAGCTACTTCCCGCAATAGAAACACATTGTAGTGGTATAGAAATATTCCATTAAATTTCTCTACTACCCAGGATGAGTTAGGTGCAGCCTTAGTCAGACAATTTGAATATAATTCTGATCACCTATCTTTAGTTGAATAACTAACTAACATAAAGAGAGATCCTCATGAGTTCATGTATGATTTTAACCTTAGATTCCAAAAGACATGGACTAGAATACCTTTTTTGATTAGATCATCCCCTGAATATGCCTTCTTGTATTATTTAAGAACCATTAATTATGATATTAGTGTGATTATATAGTCTATGAGTGGTAATACCTTACCAAATTCTTATGATGTTGTAATAAGAGAAGAAAATAGTTTGATACAAGCTGGTAATCTTGATCCAAGACCTCCAATTCCTATATTCCTAGAGTTTCAATCTATCCTACCCCCTTAAGTTCTTCAGTTTCCATCATCAACCCCTATTCCAACTCCTTAGGCTTAAGTTGTATCCCTGTATAGTTAAGGCAATGAACTTGGTGAGCTGAAAGGTTTGCTTCAATCTTTTGGAAATGAAATAGTATAACTCAAGAGGTAATGATATGAGACTAATAGGCCCTATCAAAAAAAAATTAGACTAATTTTCAACCCTTTATAGATCAAAAGACTCCTTATCAAGGATTAAGAGAAAATATACAACCCTACCAAGCACAAGGAACCTTAGTTCCAACTAATCCATATGCATCTCTTGATCATAATGCACCCTCCTCATTAAAATATATTGTTCCCACACTACCTTAAGATAATTTGATGCATGACTCAAATTGGCATCCCTCCCAACTCAATGATGTTCAGAACCAAGCCTTGGTATCATAAAACATTTCTATGTCACAAATGACACAAGAAGAGTTTTTTATTCAAAGAGGTCAGTATCAATAGATAGGTTTGGTACCCAAAGGAGAGGCTTAATAAGTTTAAGGGTATCTTGATGCCATTAATGTAAATTAGCAAATGGATGATTATGTTGTTTACAATCATGGTGGTGAGACTAGTAATTCAAGTAGTCAAGTTGTAGTTATAACTAGAGCTAAAAGAAGAGCCATGGATGAGGATCAAAATGTAACTAATGCTTCAAGTACTCATAATGTTGTTTATAATAGTACCAAATATCAAATTGCTACCTCTACAAAATATAAAAATTAGAATTTAGAGGTTGGGAAGGCCCCTCAAATACCTCTGGTCTATGAGCAACCACTGGATCAATAACAACCAAATTTTAGTGGAGATTCATTAAGAATAATAGATCATATGAAGAAATCCAATGTCATAATTATAATGTGGGATTACCTTGATATTATATGACAAAAATATACGTTCATCTAAGAGCTTTCATCTCTAAAGGTGTCTCTAGAACCAGTTGAGAAATAAGAAGTTGTCCTATGTAATTTAAACCAGCTAATGAAGCATCAAGTACAATAGGTACATAAAATGGAAAAAGGGGACAAATCTAAGGAAAATTCAAGTAAAAAATCTCCCTTTTACCTCTCTCTGATAGTTGGTAACTATTTATTTTATAATTGTATGGTGGATAGTATAGTTAGTAGCATTTTCATGCCTAAGAAAATTGTAGACAAGCTTGATCTTATCTATGAATAAAATACTAAAGGAGTATTAAAACTAAATGGGTCACTAAAAAAGATAGTAGGCATCATCAAAGATTTAAATTTAACACTACATGTTTATCCCAATGCTACCTTTCAACAAGATGTAGTTGTGGTGGACTTGCCTCCCTATTTATCTATGTGTTTTTTAAGGGACTTTACTTAAAAGATTGAAGGATACTTATTAGCTAATCAGACATACTTGATGTTTAAGACTAGGTATGGTACTATTGTAGGCTAGAATTTCACCCTTGTGGGAGATTTTTTAAATCTCTCTCACTCCCAGCTATAATATTAGAATAACCTCATGCTGTGGGTATCCTATAGTGAGGTTGAACCTCTAGGATTTTTAATGAGGCTAGCTCCTTAGATGCTTCACTTTGGCTTGTTTCCCACACTAGAATCTAATATTGACTAAGGAAAAGGGAGAGAAAGATAACATGAAAGGTGAACATAAGCTAAGGATGGTGATGCATTAAATATGGAATGATCCACTTCAGCTTGGGAGCCTTAATGACTACTAATGAATTCAAACAAGACAAACTAATCTAATCCTATCTAAAGGCTGCAAGCATAAGTATTTTATATGAAGGTTGAAGGGAAACCCCACAATTTGAAGGACATAAGGAAATAGGTCTGTGTGAGACACTATAAGCTCATGACACTTAAAGAAGGCACTAATGTCTAACACTTCACATAACCAATAAGGAACCAAAATAATTAAAGAAAGATACGTGGAGAATTTATATATTATGAAAAGGGACATACATCTAAAATTAAAACTCCAATAATGTACACTTGGATTCAAACTAGAATAGAAAAATTCATCTTATTTCTTCAAGAGAGTGTTACAAGGTGATTTTGATAGAGTAACTCTATCATCAGTTGAGGGATCTCTTTTAAGGCTCAAAATCCTATATATATAGCAAAAATGGATGAGAGAAGAGGGGGATTATGTGAGAGGATGAAGAGGGGGTCATAATGACCATGATCCTTATTATTGTCTTTGAGCTCTTTTTCATTCAAAACATGTAACTACCTTGACCATGAGATAAACCATATAAGATCACCACAAATTTCCTCAAGCCCCTCATGCATTCAGGTCTCCCTTTTTAGAGCTAAGATATCCATGTCAAAGGTAGCTACATGTCTCTATCAAGTGTGAATGATTTGATCCTTACATTAAAAACTTGGCATGTTCCTTCAATTTGCATGACCTACATATATAAGGATCAAATCCCCATATCTTTGAATCTAGACTGAGCCATGTTGCTTCTATGTTAAGTGGTTATTTGTCAAAGATGATGGCCATATCAAAGGATGAGGGCCTCTTCATTAATTACATATACTAGATCCTACTTTGAAACATGGACCCAATCTTTCCTATAGATGGAAAACTAATCTAAAAACATCAGTTTTCCTCTATACATTTATGTTGATGTAAGTCCATAGATTCTGTATCTTTTTTTGATCTTTATTAGGTCTAAAAGGGATATTTTCTCTCTACAGAGCCTTACTAAGAACACTTGACCCTTTTAATGCATCTAGTCCAACTCGAGTTTGCTTGAGCTCCTTTGTTATTTTTACCATCATGCACTATCAGATCTAGGATCTGATTGAATTATGGCCATAGATCATAATCTGCTTGATTGAATGCTATTGGCCCATGGGATCTATTGACTCTTTGACCTACACTTACACCATTGATATTACTTAGCATGAAGAAACACGTGTCATCTCTGTGTTTGGATGGAGACCCCTTTAATGGATTTTGAATGCCAAGGGATGTTTTATGAGACCCATGTTTGACATCTATGCAAACATCTCAAGATTTTCAAATCCAAATGGCTACTTATAGGGGTTTATATTTTGACATTTATGGGCCCGTCATGGGATATTTGAATCCCAATGGCTATTTTCTGAGCTTGAAATTTGACACTGGTGTGAATTTCATTAATCCTTTTAGGTAATTTCCTTTGGATGATTTGTTGATAGAAATCATGTATTTATAATTTTTTCTCAAATAATTTCTCTTAAATAATTTCCTTTAGCCTTTTTGCCTTCGAACAATTTTCTCTAAACAATTTCCTTTGGCCTTTTTGCTTTTAGATAATTTTTTCAAACTTTTGCTAAGTGTCCTTTTATGAAGTGAAAGTACCCTTTGAAACTTTGAAAAATTCCCTTTTTCAAAGGGAAAGTACTCTTTGGAACATTGTAAATGAACCCTTTGCCTTTTGAAAAAGAAACCTTTGGATTTTTTGAAATGGACCCTTTGACTTGAAAAAGTATCTTTTTTGAAGGGAAAGGACCGTTTGGTTTTTATATTTGGTCCATTTTACTGAGAATAACCCTTCAAAATTTTTGTAAGTGCCTTTGGCTTTTAGAATATGCCCTTCAGCCTTAGAAAAGATCTTTTGCTTCAGGATAAAAGTTTCAAAAGAAATATGCCTTCAAAAAAATTGTCTCGATCAATTATCCTGAAGGAAATGTGTCCTTTAGAAAATTCCTTCAGCCTTTTGACATAGCCCTCATTTTCCCCTTGGAAATGCCTTTTAGATTTTGAAGATATCCTTCAAGAACTTTTAAAAATGGGCCATTTATATAGAAGTGCCCCTTTAGAGTAATTGTTTTAGACAAAATATCTGAAACAATTCTTGACACTTAGTCAAATGAAGTAACTTTCCCTTTGAAACTTTCCTTTCAGGAAAAATGTCTGAAGAAATTCCAACACTTAGCATGAACAAATCTCCAAAATAAAATATTTAGTGAAAAAGAGTCCCAAAATAAATCAACCTTATACTTTTTACTTCATCAGGATCGCTACTCCTTCTTACTTTGGGTTTCTTTGGTGATGTAACTAATATATCAAAACCCAAAGTCTTCTTTCAACACAATCGCTTCTACTTGATCATGTACATCTCTTTAAACCAGTCATAAATTTGTTATGTGGGCTGAAAATTGGCCAACATTTCTAGTGACTCATAGAGAAGCATGCCTGATATGCTTGAGAAACTAGCTCATTTGCCTCATCCAATCCATTGGGCACAAAGTCACTAATATATTTGACAAGGTTGACCCTATCTTAAAACTCTGCTTGAATCAATAAGGTACTTAGGGAAGGGAAACACACAACCAAAAAGGATGTGCACAAGGCACTTAGAAGAAAACATGAAAAAACTATACAAAAAGTATAATATATATAATCCCTACAAATTCTTCTAATAACAAGGCTTAGATGAATCCCATTGACTGGTATGGGTAGTACCTCTCCATCAAGCTGGGCCATCTAAAAATCATTATGTTGTTTGCATTCTTAGATCAAATAAAGACCACTCCACATGCTATCAAATTTGGTATGGTTTCTTGGCTTGGCCTTATTTAAATCCCACTTGAGGAATAGATCCCTTTCCTTGAAGTCCCTTTCTATGGATATCTTGTCAAAGGATTTCTTAACTTGATCTTGATGTGACTCTAGTGTTTTCATTACAAGGTCTCTCATTTTTTAAAGCTCCATGAGTTCTATCAGTCTCACATGCATGGGCTCATCTTACATCAACTCTAGCTGATGGGCTAGTTCTAATGCAAGTAGATAAAGATAAATGGGAAACTTGACCTCCCTTCCATATACTAATACATATGGATAATTACCAATGGTAGCTTTAGGAGTTACCTTGTCATCTCACAAGGCTATCTTTAGTTTAATGTGCCATGTCTTTTAATTCTCTACCATAATTCTCCTGATGATTCTTAGAATTTTTTTATTTGTGTACTCATCCATTACATTTCCTTGAGGATAATAGTTGGAAGAGGTGTTGAGGTAAATGCCCATTTTGAAATCCCATTCACTAATTTTTTGACTGGGGAATGCTAATGCATTATCAAAAATGATAGTGGATGGAACACCAAACCTAGTCATAAAGCTATCATAAAATTGTAATATTTCACCTTCATTATCTTGATTCAACATAATTTCTTCCACCCACCTGGTGAAATAGTCTATTTTAGTAAGCACCCATCTATGCCTTGCACTTGATGGAGGGTTGATCATTCCTATGAAATCTATCCCCCATTATATGAAGGGTTACTCTACCTGAATTGGGTTGACAGGAAGGGCTACTAGTCTTTGCTTACCCATAAAGAAACCACACTTTATTACCCATGCATATACATCCTTGAATAATTTGGGCCAATAATAACCATATAAAATCACTTTTGTCACTATATTCCTTAGATAAAAATGGCCTCCTGTATGCCCATCATGGAATTGCTCCAAGAGCCTTGTCACTTGGTCATCATCTATTCACCTTAAGAGTACTCTATTGTGGTCATTTTTGAATAAAACCTCATCAACCAATGCATAAGATATGTAATGAAGTCTAAAATACCTTCTCTTTTCCCTGTCTATACCTTGTGGGCACTCACTTGTTATCAAGAAACATGTCATATCCTAGAGCCAACTAGTTTGAGGTGGAGGTGCATCTATCTATGAGTTATCTTATGTTACCAAGATAACCTATTTTTCTTCATGAAGGTCATCAACCATATGCTCACACAAGCATTTACCTCTCACTAGCTTAGTGACCTTGATCTCCACATCATACTCTATGACCTTGGTAATCTAACCACCTCTCTTTTTATTCAAGTCTTTATTAAGAAGGAAGTCTCTCACTCCAGGATGAGACACCATAAGATATATTTTTCTATTAGAGATCATTGGCCTAAAATTTTGAAGGCTTATTACCACTATAAGGACTTGATTTTCTATGAAATTATACCTCACCTCAAACCCCTCAAGCCCTTGACTAAAAATGCTATTGGTTACTCAAGTCCTTCACCATTCTTTTGCATCAACATATCTGATATATTGTCAATATTGGGAAAGGCACACAATATGAAATATCTTGATAAATAAGGATTCATGAGTGTGGATGCTTAGGAAATGGTTTGCTTGATAGCCTAAAATTCTGATTTACCTTAATTTGACCAAGTGAACACTTGGTTCTTCTTTAGTATGGTATTACTGGGTTTGACCAAATTTGAAAAACTAGGTATAAAGCTTCTCACAAAGTTTATTTTCCCAAGGAAACTTTGGAGTCCCTTCTTATGCTTGGGTAAGGATAAGGCCAAGATGGCACTTATTCTATCAAGATAAATAGATAATACCTATTTTGAGATAATATATCCCAAGATTTTTCTATCATGGATAGCAAACACACATTTATTGGGTTTCAAAGAGATCCCATATTCCCTATATCTTTCAGATATCAATCTCAGGTGATCTAAGTCATCATTAGCCCTCTTGAAGAAAACCATTATGTCATCCAAGTAGATAAGTACCACCTGATTTAGTAATCCTTGGAAGGCCATGTTTATTACTCTTTGAAAAGTTTCCTTGGTATTTTATAGGCCAAAATTCATCTTATAATACGCATATGTGCCCCACTTTGTGGTGAAGGTAGTCTTGTATTGATCTTCTTCTCTTACCAACACCTAGTTGTATCCCAAGTACCCATCCAAAAGAGAGAAGTATTCTAAACTAGTAGCCATTTGAAGGATTTTCTCCATTGATGATAAGGGGTAGTGATCTTTCAAAGAGACTTTATTCAAGTCTCTGAAGTCAACACATAATTGGATCTCACTGTTCTTCTTTCTCATATGTACCAGGTTGGCTATCCATGAGGAGTGTTTGATGGTAAAAATGATATTGAAATCAATAAATTTGGTTAATTATTTCCTCATTAGCTCTTCAATTTTTGGATTGACATGCCTTTGCTTTTACCTCATAGGCTTAGCATTGGCCTCCAATTCTATAATATGTTGGGTTAGCTTAGGATCAAATCCTCTTAGATCAATATATTCCCAAGCAAAGATGTCTGAATATTCCTTATAAAGTTCAATGAAATCATACCTTTCTTCCTCATTTCTTACCTTACCTATCTTGATGAGCTTATCCTTGAAAATAAGGACTCTTTTTTAGTTCTCGTAATCAATTGAAATCACTACCTTGCCTTTCCTTATATGGTCTCCTTCATGGAAAAGACCTTCAAGGGTGACCAACCCTTTAGGAAGTTTGTTATAACTTAGTTGAACAATTTGATGATCATAATAATGTTGAAGTTTGTCTTTGTTCATTGAGAAAAAATCTACTTCCTACTGTAAGAAATAAGCAATCTGCTTGTCATTATCAAGGACCTACCAATGAGCCTCATTATTTGGCACTAATGGTCTCAATTTTTATTTAATATGTGTTATACTTTGGGATTATTCAAATCATTTGGGATATCAAATTAAGGCCCCACAACTACCAACCTATCAACATGTTGATTTTGATTCCTTGGCACTACTTAGATGTTGAAGGCCTCAAAGTCTTCAAGTATATCCCACACTCTATGTTTGTAGTATTTCATCAAAAGATTCTTTATGATGTTTTGGCCTTTGACCTGATGCACTATTAGATCACTATCCCCATATACTTCTAACTACCTAATTCCAATTTTATTATCCCATTTTAGGCCATGGATAAGACCCTCATACTCAGTTGCATTACAAGAACAACTGAATTAGAACTTGTAAAAAGAAAAGTAATTATCATCTGAAGGGGAAACTAGCATTGACCCTATACCTACTCCATTTTTTCTCCTTGAACCATCAAAAAACAACTTCCACGTACCATTAAGGTCTTCTTTAGGTCCAATGAGGGAAGGCATGAGTTGATTTTTTTCATGTAGAAAATATACACCCATGTCTCTTTCTTTAACACCTTCCAAAGGGTTGAGAAATTGATTATCCCCCCATAGCTCATTCAAGAATAAGTCTATAATCTCCTCAAGAAAGTATTTTGTTCTTGATCAATTATAAATTCATCCTCATCAAGGATAGTAAAATTGAGGTTTATCCTATCTAGATGATGGGGCTCAATGTGAAATTATGACATGGGCTTAGCCTTGATTGATACCTTAGTCCCATACCTTGTTCTCAAAGCCATGTAAGACCAATTTGCTTCTAAATAACTCCCAATTTTGGCTATGAATTCTCTAGAAAGGCATAACATAAAGTGAGGAGTTACATCAAGGATCAACACATCTTGAACCACTAAAATACTAGGATAATCATGCATGGTCAAGCTCTAATCCTTGATGATACTAGATGGCTTTGTGGAAGAACTTTCAAGCTTCAAAACTTCCTTAGTATATGGCTCATATTTGAGGTTCAATTGATCAACTCTAGACTTTGGCATTACTGAAGTGATAGCTCCACTATTTAACAAGCAATTATGCACTAAGGAATCACCAATGATTAATGAAATGTAGAACAAATGAGGTTTGACCACCTTACTTGATCCTTCTCCCATAGGACCTTGGGTTGCATTGGTGAGGACCTCAGTTTCTTTGCTTGGTTGTTTGCTTGCAGTTATTTTAACACAGATCTTAGACAAACCTTATTGAAATATATCCACTTTACTAGGCATGGAAAGCATGTCCCACATCGGTACACACACTAGATTTTTTCATTTTCTGAACAATGTTGATTGGTGGACCACCAACCTTTGCCTATGCTTTGAGGTCCACTACTATTTTTTGTTGAATTTGTGATTTTTGTGGATCAAAATGGGTCCCTTGATTTTGATTTTTAGGAGGTGCTAGAACCTTTGGAGTGATAGTAGGCTCATTAGTCTTAGGAAATGAAGGAGTAATGACAAGAGGTTTTTTTAATGTTCCTTGGTTGTCACTCACATTCCTTATTTTGAATCTCATATTAGCTACCACTAAAATGTATGCTTTTCTAGATCTAGCCTACTGATTGAGTGCATAACACTCTTCATGTTAATAATTAACCATTATAGCACCAAACTGGTTTGGTTATTCATTAGGACCCTAGCCTTATCGAGGTTCTTCTGGTCTTATCATCATATCTATTTATGTATTCTAAGCCATAAGAGCTTAATTGTATCCATAAGAAATAACTTGAAACCATTAGTCATTGAATGTCTCGTTAAAATGATTAGATGGGATAATTGATTGCCCAAAAGATTGATTTTAAGGTATGGTCCTTTCAGCCTCTTAACCCATATTGTTTTGAATAGGAACCAAAGAGTTAGAAGAGCCTATGGCATTTGGGTTATAGTTATTTTGTCTAACATAGTTAGGCTTCCCTAATATTTGACCTTGTCCTTGGAAATTTCCTTTATAGGGTGGCATATTTGCTTGATAAGACTATTATTGAGGCTGATATGGAGATTGATAAGGTTTATTGAATTGAATTTACTTCCTCTTCACATTCACCAATTCATTTCCAAAGGATTGAAACATGCTCTTAAGCTCTTAGAAGTTTTTATACTCTTGGGAATCACTTGATCTATTAGGGGAGGCCTTTCCTTGCTTAGGTGAAGGTATAACAACAATTATCAGATTTGGAAGAATAACATCAAGTGGGGGAATAACCATAGGGGGTGGTCTTATTTCAAGGAAAAGAGGCATTAGGGGTCTAGGAGTAAGCTTGCCAGCTTATACTAAACCATTCTATGTTTTGATTGCCACCTCATAGGTATTTGGTAGTGCATTTCCTCCCATAGATTGAATCATTATTGTAATATCATTGTTAAGAGCTTACATATAGTAAAGAAAAGCATAGTTAGGAGTAGGTATAATAGAGACTAGAATTATATCCAATGTCTTTTGAAACTTGGTATTGAAATCCTATAATATCTCATGAGGAGCCCTTTTATTGCCATTAGTTATATAACAAGTGACAAGTGGTCACTCTTGTATTCAAATTTATTACACAATACATGACCCAACTAATCCCATGTTGCGATGGAGTTATCAATAAGGTTTCTATACTAGTCTAGGGCTTTACTCTTGAAATCTATGGCCAATAACTTGATAGCTACATTTTCCTCACTGATGTTATGAATATTGAAAAAGTTGGCTATATCCCTAAGGTGATCAAAAGGGGTTGTAGATTGGTCCCCCATGAAATAAGGAACACTTTTAAGGGCTACCACTAGAATAGGATCATACTACTAGAGGTCTAAAGGAATATGACCATTGAAAGCCACAATAGGGAAAGCTCTAGGGGATTCCATGGCAATGAAAGGACCCAACAAAGATCTTCTTGCAGAGTTAGATTTTGAAAATGGTTTAGGAGGAAATTTTCCCACATATGGGTGAGTGTTATAAAATATTAACCTTCTTGCTGAGTTTAAAGGTAATTCAATAAATTTAAAAGGAATACCTCTAGAAGCTGATCTTATAATCACCATTGGCATGAATGATTACTACTATTCTACCACCAAATTGTTGAGTGTTCTTTAGAGTCACCAGATACTGAAAGATGAAAGCTATAACCACTACAAATTGATCAAACTAGCATCAAACTTGACAAATATTCTTTGAAAGAGGTCCCATCAGGCATGCCAAAAATTGTTGTAGGATAGAATTTCACCCTTGTGGGAGAGTTTTTTAGCTCTCTCTCTCCTTTTACAGTATTGGAACAATCTGATGTTGTGGGTATCCTATAGTGAGGTTGAACCCCTATGATTTTTAATAAGGCTAGCTCCTCAGATGCTTCACTTTGGCTTGTTTCCCACACTAGAATCTACTAATGACTAAGGAAAAGGGAGAGAAAGATAACATGAAAGGGGAACCTATGCTAAGGATGATGATGCACCAAACATGTAATGATCTAATTCAGCCTGGGAGCCTTAATGACTACAAATGAATTCAAACAAGAAATAAGTATTTTGTGTGGAGGTCGAAAGGAAACCCTATAATTTGAAGAATGTAAGGAAATAGGTCTATATGAGACACTAAAAGCTCATCACATTTCAAGAAGGCACTGATGTTTGACACATCACACAACCTATAAGGAACCAAAAGAATTAAATTTAGATACATGGATAATTTATAGATGATAAAAATGGACATACATCTACAAATTAAAACTCTAATAATGTACACTTGGCTTCAAACTAGAATAAAAAAATTCATCTTATTTCTTTAAGAGAGTGTTAAAAGGTGATTTTGATAGAGTAAATATATCTCCATTCGAGGGATCTCTTTTAAGGATCAAAAGCCCATGTATATAGTAGAAATGGATGAGAAAAGAGGGGGCTTGTGTGAGAGGATAAAGAGGGGGTCATAATGACTGAGATCCTTGTTGTTGTTGTCCTCAAGCTCTTTTGCATTCAAAGCATTTAACTACATTGACTATGAGATAAATCATCCAAGATCACAATAAATATCCTTGATCCCCTTATGCATTTAAGTCTTCTTTTTTGGAGTTGAGAGAGACATGTCGAAGGTAGATACATGTCTCTTTCAAGTTTGAATGATTTTATCCTTGAATTAAAAACTTAGCATGCTCCTTCACTTTACTTGTCTTGCATATATAAGGATATAATCCACATATCTTTAAGTCTAGACTAAGCCATGTTGATTCTACATTGAGCAGTTATTTCTTAGAGATGATGGCCATGTCGAAGGATGAGGGCCTCTCCATTACATGCATATACAAGCTCCTAATTTGAAACCTAGACCAGATTTTTCCTATAGATGTAAAACCAATCTAAGGACATTGGTTTTATTGTATCCATTTATGTAGATGTAAGAACATAGATTGCATAGCTTCTTTTGATATTTATTAGGTTTAAAAGGCCTATTTTTCTCTCTACAAAGCCTTACTAGCAACACTTGTCCCTTTTAATGCATCTGATCCAAATCGAGTCTGCTTGAGCTCCTTTATTATTTTGATCATCATGCACTATCAGATCTAAGATCTGATTGAATGTGGGTCATAGATCATAATCCACTTGATTGAATGTTATTGGCCTATGGGATCTATTGATGCTTGAACTACACTCACACTATTAATCTTGCTCCGTAAGAAGGAACACGTGTCATCTTTGCATTTAGCTAGAGACCACTTTGATGGATTTTGAATACTAATGGCTATATTATGATACCTAGCTTTAACATCCATGCAAACATCTCAGGATTTTTAAATCCAAATGACTACTTGCAAGGGTTTATATTTTGACATTTGTGGGCCCATCATGGGATATTTGAATCCCAATAGCTATTTGTTGAGCTTGAACTTTGACACTGGTGTGAACATCATTAATCCTTTCGAGTCATTTCTTTTGGATATTTTGTCTAAATTAAATCATGTCTTTGGACTTTTTTCTCAAATAATTTCCCCCAAATAATTTCCTTCAACATTTTTGATTTCAAACAATTTTCTTAAAATAATTTCCTTTGACCTTTTTTATTTCAATTTTTTTTTAGACTTTTACTAAGTATATTTTTCCAAAGGGAAAGTACCCTTTAGAACTTTGAAAAATGCTCTTTTTCAAAGGGAACATACTCTTCAAAAATTTATAAATTAACCCTTTGCCTTTTGAAAAAGATAACTTTAGATTGTTTGAATTGGACCCTTTCACTTGAAAAAGTATCTTTTTTGAAGGGAAAGGACCCTTTAATTTTTGTATTTGGTCCATTTTACTGAGAATAACCCTTAAAATTTTTTGTAAGTGCCTTTGGTTTTTTGAATATGCCCTTCAGCCTTGAAAAAGGTCTTTTGCTTTGAGATAAAAGTTTTGAAAGAAATATGCCTTCAAAAAAATTGTCTCAGACAATTTTCTTGAAGGAAATGTGTCCTTTAGAAAATTCCTTCAGCCTTTTGACATATCGATCATTTTCCCTTTGGAAATGCCTTTTGACTTTTGAAGATATCCTTTGGGATCTTTTGAAAATGGGCCATTTCTATAAAAGTGCCCCTTTGGGGAAATTGTTTTGGATAAAATATTCAAAATAATTCCTCACACTTAGTCAAATGAAGTAACTTGCCTTTCATAACTTTTATTTTGGGAAAAATGTCTAAAAGAAATTCCAACACTTAGCCCGATTAAAACTCCAAAATAAAATACTTAGTGAAAAAGAGTCTTAAAAGAAATCAACCTTGTAATTTTTATCTCATCATTTTCTCTACTCCTTACTTACTTTGGGTTTATTTGGTGAAGTAATTGATATATCAAACACAAAGTCTTCTTTCAAAGTAATGGTTTCTATTTGATCATATCCACCTCTTTAAACCAGTCAAAAATTTGGTATGTGGGCCAAAAATTAGCCAACATTTTTGGTGACTCACAAGGAATCAAGCCTGCTATGCTTGAGAAACTAAGTCATTTGCCTCATTCAATCCATTGGTCATAGAGTCACTGCTCTCTTTGATAAGGATAACCTTATCTAAACACTCCCCTTTAAGTAATGAGGACAAAAAGAACAAAACAAACATTGTACCCAAGGCACTTAGGGAATGGAAACACATAACTAAAAAGTATGTTCTTAAGGCACTTAGAATAAAACATGAAAACCTATACAAAAAGTATAATATATACAATGGCTATAAAATTTTCTAATATCAAGGCTTTAGATTAATCCCATTGACTAGGATGGGTAGTTCCTCTCCATCTAGTTGGGCTAGCTGAAAAGCATTATGTTGTTTGCATTTGTGGATCAAATAAAGACCACTCCACAAGCTATCAAATTTGGTATGGTTACCTAACTTGGCCTTATTTGAATCCCATTTGAGGATTAGATCCCATTACTTGAATTACCTTGGTATGGATCTCTTTGTAGAGGCTTTCTTGACTTGAGATTGATTTGATTCAAGTGTTTTCATTACAAGGTCTCTCATTTCTTCAAGCTCCATGAGTTCTATCAGTCTCACATGCATGGGCTCATCTTCAATCAACTCTAGCTAATGGGGTAGTTGTAATGCAGTTAGCTCAAGATAAATGGGAAATTTGGCCTCACTTCCATATACTAAGACATATGGATAATTATGAATGGTATATTTATGAGTCACCCTGTTAGCCCATAAGGCTATCTTTAGTTTAGTGATCCATATCCTCTGATTCTCCTCCATAGTTTTCCTGATGATTCTTAGAAATTTATTATTTTTTGACTCAGCCAGTCCATTTCCTTGAGGATAATAGTTGGAAGAGGTGTTTAGGTATATTCCCATCTTGAGATCCCATTCACTCATTATCAAACTGAGAAATGTTAATATATTATCAAAAATGATAGTGTATGGAACACCAAACCTAGTCACAATGTTGTCATAAAAGTCTAGGACTACACTTTCATTATCTTATTTCAACACAATGGATTCTACCCACCTGGTGAAGTATTCAGTTGTAATAAGTTCCCATCTATTCCCTACACTTGATGGAGGGTTGATCATTCCTATGAAATCTAGCCCCCATTATATGAAGGGTTGCTCTACCTAAATTGGGTTGAGAAGAAGGGATGCTAATCTTTGATTACACAAAAAGAAAGCACACTTTTGACACTTTATTACCCATGGATGTTCATCTTTGAAGATGTTTGGCCAATAATAACTAGCTCTCATCACTTTTCCACAGTATTCCTTGGAGGAAAATGGCCTCCTACAGGCCCATCATGGAATTAGTCCAAGAGCCTTGTCACTTGGTCATCATCTATGCACCTAAGGAGCACTCAATTGAGGTCCTTTATAAATAAAACCCCATCAACCAATGTATAAGGTATAGACTAAAGACTAAAATTACTTCTCTTTTCCCTATCCATACCTTGTGGGCACTCACCAATTATCAAAAAACATGTCATATCCTGGAGCCAACTAGTGTGAGGTAGAAGTGCATCTATCTATGAGTTATCTTTTGTTACCAAGATAACCTCTTTTTCTTCATGAAGGTCATCAACCATATGCTCACATAATCCTTTACCTCTCAATAGCTTAGTGACCTTGATATCCATGTCATACTTTGTGACCTTGGTAATCCAACTTGCTCTCTTTTCATTCAAGTCTTTGTTAATAAGGAAGTCTCTCACTCCAAGATGAGAAACCATAAGATAGATTTTGATATTGGAGAGAATTGGAATAAAATTTTTAAGGCTTTTTACCACTATAAGGACTTGTTTTTCTATGAAAGTATACCTCACCTCAAACCCCTCAAGCCCTTGACTAAAAATGCTATTGGCTGCTCAAGTCCTTGACCATTCTTTTGCATCAACATAGATGATATATTCTCAATATTGGTAAAGGCATGAAATATGAGTGTGGGGGCTTGGGCAATGGATTTCTTGATATCCTCAAATGCTAATTTACCTTCATTTAACCAAGTAAACACTTGGTTATTCTTTAACATGGTAGTGATGGGTTTGACCAAGTTTTCAAAACTAGGTATAAGCCTTCTCACAAAGTTTATTTTCCCAAGGAAAATTTGGAGTCTCTTCTTATTCTTGGGTAAGGATAAGGACAAGATGACACTTAATCTATCAAGATCAATAACTAATCCTTAAATTGTGATAATTTGACCCAAGATTTTTCCCTCATAAATAATAAACACACATTTATTGGGATTTAAAGAGATCCCATATTACCTACATCTTTCAAAAATCAATCTTAGGTGATTTAAGTGATCATTATCCCTCTTGGAGAAAATTATTATGTCATCTAAGTAGACAAGAACCATCTAATTTAATAATCCTTGGAAGGCCATGTCCATTACTCTTTGAAAAGTGGCACTAGAATTTGATATGCCAAAAGTCATCTTCTAAGAAGCATATGTGCCCCACTTTGTGGTGAAGGCAGTATTGTATTGATCTTCTTTTCTTACAAGCACCTAGTTATATCTTGAGTACCCATTCAAAAAAGAGAAGTGTTTAAAAATAGAAACCATTTGAAGGAGTTACTCCATGGATGGTAAAGGGTAACAATATTTCAAAGAGACCCTATTTAAGTCTCTAAAGTCAACACCGAATTGGATCTCACTATTATTCTTCCTCATAGGTACCAGGTTGGCTATTTATGAGGAGTATTTGATGGGAAAAATGATATTGGATTCAATCAATTTGGTTAATACTTTCCTCATTAGCTCTTCAATTTTTGGATTGAGAGGGATTTGATTCTACCTCATAGGTTTAGCATTGGCCTTTGATTCTATAGTATGTTGGGTTAGCTTAGGATTAAAACCTCTCAGATCACTATATTCCCAAGCAAATATGTCTGAATATTCCTTAAAAATATTAATGAAAGCATGCCTTTCTACCTCATTTCTTACCTTCCCAAGATTGAGGAGCTTATCCTTGAAAATAAGGACTCTTTCATAGTTCTCCTCAATAATTGACATCAATGCCTTGTCTTTCCTCATATGGTCTCCCTCTTGGAAAAGACCTTCAAGGGTGACTAGCCCTTTAGGAGGTTTGTTAGACCTCAATTGAACAATTTTATCCTCATACTGATGTTGAAATTTACCTTGGTTCATTAAGGAAAACTCTGCTTCTTACTACAAAAAATAAGCAATCTACTTGTCACTATCAAATACCTACCAATAAGCCTCATTATTTGGCATTGATGGTCTCACTACTAATTTAATATGTGGTTTTACTTTGGGAGTCTTCTACTCATTTGGGATATCAAACTGAGCCCCCACAACTACTAACCTATAAGCATGCTGATTTTGATTCTTTGTCATTCCTTGGATGTTGAAAACCTTAAAGTCTTCAAGCATATCCCACATTATATGTTTGTAGGATTTCATCAAAGGATTTTTTGTGATGTTTTATCCTCTAACCTAATGCACTATAATCTCACTATCCCCATATATTCTTAACTACTTGATTACCCTCTTATTATCCCACTAAAGGTCATGAATAAGACCCTCATACTTAGTTGCATTGCAAGAACAATTGAATTAGAACTTGTAAGAAGAAAATTACTTATCATCTGAAGGGGAAACTATAATTTACCTTGCACCCACTCCATTTGTTCTTCTTAAACCATCAAATAACAACTTACACATACCATTGAGGTCTTCTTTAGGTCTAATGAGGGTAGGCATGAGTTAATTTTCTTCATCTAGCAAATAGACACCCATGCCTCTTTCTTTAACACCTTCTAAAGGGTTGTGAAATTGAATATCTCCCTATAACTCATCTAAGAATAAGTTTGGAATCTCCTCAGGATAAGTATTCAATTATTGACCAATTGTAAATTCATCCTCATCAAGGATAGTATAATTGAGGTTTGTGTTATCTTTTTGATGGGGCTTAATGTGAAATTGTGCCATGGGCTCAGCCTTTATTGATACCTTAGTCCCATACCTTGTTCTAAAATCCATGTAGGACCAATCTATTGTTAGCTAACCTCTAATTTTGACTATGAATTATCTAGAAAGGTATAACATAAAGTGAGGAGTTACATCACAGATCAACACATCTTGAACCATTGAAACACTAGGACAAGCATGTAGGGTCAAGCTCAAATCCTTGATGATACCAAATGGCTTTGTAAAAGAACCATCAAGCTATAGAACTCCCTTAGTATATGGCTCATATTGGAGGTTTAACTAATCAAATATAGACTTTGGCATTACTAAAGTTCTAGCTCCATTATCTACCAAGAAATTATGCACAAGGAATCACCAATGATAAATGAAATGTAGAATGGAGGAGGTTTTACCACCTCACTTGATCCTTTTCCCATAGGAACTTGGGTTACACTGGTGAGGACCTTAGTTTCTTTGCTTGGTTGCTTGCCTACTATTATTGTAACATCTATCTTAGACAAACCTTCTTGAAGGATATCTACTTGATTGGGCATGGAAAGCATGTCCCACATCGGTAAACTCACACTAGATTTCTTCATTTGCTCAATAATGTTGATTTTTGGACCACCAACCTTTGCTTATGATTTGGGGGACACTACTATTATTTATTTAATTTATGAGTTTTGTGGATCAAAATGGGTCCCTTGATTTTGATTTTTAGAAGGTGATAGAACCTTTCGAGTGATATCAAGATCATTAGGCTTAGGCAATGAAGGAGTAATGATAGGAGGTTCTTTGAATGTTCCCTAGTTTCCACTCACATTTCTTCTTTTGAATATCTTATTAGTTAGCCTATTGATTGAGTGCATAACACTCTTTATGCTCATAATTAACCATTGTAGCAGCTAATTATTTTGGTTCTTCATTAGGACCCTATCCCTATCAAAGTTATTTTAGTCTTATCATCATAGGTATTTCTGTGTTTAGAGCTATAAGAGCTTGATTGTATCCATAAGCAATAGCTTGTTGTAAGTGGTCATTGAATGCCTCATTAAAACCATTAGTTAGGATAATGGATTTCCCAAAAGATTGATTCCAAGGTATGGTCCCTTCAACATCTGGAGCCATATTATTTTGAATAGGAACCAAGGATTTAGAAGAGCCTACAACATTTGGGTTATATTTATTTTATATAGCGTATTTAGGCTACCTCGATCTTTGACCTTGTCCTTAGAAATTTCCTTTATAGGGTGGCCTATTTACTTGATAAGACTATTGTTAAGGTAGATATGGATCTTCATAAGGCTTATTAAACTGAGCTTGTTTCCTCTTCACATTCACCAATTCATTACTAATGGATTGAAACATGCTCTTAAGCTCTTGGAAGTTTTTCTTCTCTTGGGAATCACTTGATCTACTAGTGGAGGCCTTTTATTTATTAGGTGAAGGTATATTAGAAATTTTTGGAGTTGGAAGAATAACATCAATTGGGGGAATAACCACAGGGGGTGATCTAATTTCATAGAAAAGAGGAATTGGGGATCTAGGAGTAAGCTTTCCAACTTGTACTAAACCACTCTCTGCTTCGATTTCCACCTCATAGGCATTTGGTAGTGTGTTTCCTCCCATAGACTCAATCATTAGTGCAATATCACTAATAAGATATTTTAGATAGTAAATGAAATCATAGTTAGGAGTAGACCTAATAGAGATTTGAATTCTATCCCATGTATTTTGAAACATGGTATTGAAATCTTACATAATCTCATGATGAGCCCTCTTGGTTGTCATAAGTTATTCAGCAAGTGATAAGTGGTCAATATTTTTTAGATTAGGTTAAAAGATAAATGGTTAATATTGTCTTCAAATCTCCTAAAAAATACATCACACAACTTATCCCATGATGTGATGGAGTTAGTAGTAAGGTTTCTATACTAGTCTAGGGCTTTACCCTTGAAAGAGAATGTCAATAACCTGATACCTACATTTTCCTCACCGACATTATGAATATTGAAAAAGTTGGCCATATCCTTGAGGTGCTCAAAATGGGTTGTAGATTGGTATCCCTTGAAATAAGAAACACTTTTAAGGGCTACCACTGGAATAGGATCATATTACTATAGGTATAAAGGACTTTGACCATTAAAAGCCATAAAAGGGAAAGCTCTAGGGACTGCCATGGTAGTGAAAGGACCTAACAAAGATCTTCTTATAGAGGTATATTTTGAAAATGGTTTAGGAGGAAAGTTTCACACATATGGATGATTGTTATCAAATATTAACCTTATTTCTAAGTTTAAAATTAATTCAATAAATTCAAAAGGAATACCTGTAGATGTTGATCTTGTAGTCACCTTTGGCATGAAAGATAATTACTATTCTGCCATTAGATTGCTAAGTGTTCTTTGGAGTCACCAAATATTGAAAGATGGAAGATATAACCACTAAAAATTGATCAAAATAACATAAAAATTAACTAATATTCTTCAAAATAGGTCCCATCAGGTGTACCAAAAAATATTTTAGGCTATAATTGCACTCTTGTGGGAGAGTTTTTCAGGCTTTCTCACTCTTAGATACAATATTGAAACAACCTCAGGTTATGGGTATCCTATAGTGAGGTTAAACCTATAAGATTTTTAATGAGGATAGCTCCTCAGATGCTTCACTTTGGATTGCTTCCCACACTATAATCTATTACTGACTAAGGAAAAGGGAGATAAAGATAACATGAAAGGGGAACCTAGGATGGTGATGCACTGAACATGGAATGCTCCACTTCATCCTGGGAGCCTTAATGAATAATAATGAATTCAAACAAGACACAAACTAATTTGATCCTATCTCAAGACCACAATAATAATTATTTTATGTTGAGGTTAAAGGGAAACCCTACAATTTTAAAGACATAAGGAAATAGGTTTGTATGATACACTACAAGCTCATGACACTTCAAGAAGGCACCAATGTTTGACACTACACATAACCTACAAGGAACCAAAATAATTAAAGAAATATACATGGAGAATTTATAGATGCTAAAAAGGGGCATACATCTATAAATTAAAATTCTAATAATGTACACTTGGATTCAAACTAGAATAAAAAAATTCATCTTATTTCTTATAAAGTGTGTTATAAGGAAATTTTGACAATGTAACTCTATCACCAATAAAGGGATATATTTTAAGGCTCAAAATCCCATATATAGTAGAAAGGGATGAGAGAATATGGGGCTTGCATGAGAGGATAGAGAGGGGGTCATAATGATTGAGATCCTTACTATTGTCCTCAAGCTCTTTTGTATTTAAATCATACAACTAGCTTGACCATGAGATAAACAGTCCAAGATCACTTTAAATCTCCTCAATCCCCTCATGTAATCAAGTCTCCATTTTTGGAGTTGAGAGAGCCATGTCAAAGGTAGCTACATGTCTTCACCAAGTGTGAATGATTTGATCCTTACATTAAAAACTTGGTGTGTTTCTTCACTTTGCATGTCCTGCATATATAAGGATGAAATCCCCATATCTTTGAATCTAGATCGAGTCATGCTACTTCTACATTTAGTGACTATTTTTTAGAGATGATGGCTATGTCTAAGGATGAGGTCCTCTCCATTAATTACATATACCAACTCTTTCTTTAAAACTTGGTCTAGATCTTTCTTATAGATGGAAAACCATTCTAAGGAAATTAGTTTTCTTGTATCCTTTTATGTTATTGTAAGTTCATAGATTGCATAGCTTATTTTGATATTTATTAAGTCTAAAAGGCCTATTTTTCACTCTATGGAGCCTTACTAGAAACATTTGTCCCTTTTAATACATCTGGTCCAACTCAGGTCTACTTGAGCTCTTTTATTATTTTAACCACCATGAACTATCGATCTAAAATATGATTGAATTCAAGCCATATATCATAGTATTCTTGATTGAATGCTATTTGCCCTCAGGATCCATTGACACTTTGACTTGCACTCACACTGTTGATCTTGCTCAGCATGAAGGAACATGCATCATCTTTGCATTTAGAAGGAGACCCCTTTCATGGATTTCAAATGCCAATGGCTATTTTATGAGACCCATATTTGATGTTTGTGCAAACATCTTAGGCTTTTCAAATCTAAATGACTACTTGTATGGGTTTATATTTTGAAATTTATGGGCCCATTGTGGGATATTTTAATCACAAAGGCTATTTGTTGAGATTGAACTTTGACACTAGTGTGAACATCATTAATCCTTTTGTGTCATTTCCTTTGAATGCTCTGTCTGAAGGAAATCATGTCTTTGGACTTTTTTCTCAAACAATTTCCCTTGGATAATTTCCTTTGAACTTTTTACTTTTAGACAATTTCGATAAAATTTCCCCTTTGGGGAAATTGTTTTAGACAAAATATCTAAAACAATTCCCAACACTTAGTCAAATGAAGTAACTTCCCCTTTAGAATTTTTCTTTCGAGAAAAATGTCTAAAGAAATTCCAACACTTAGCCTGAACAAAACTCTAAAAGAAAATACTTAGTGAAAAAGAATCCTAAAAGAAATCAACCTTGTAATTTTTTCTTCATCAGGCTCTCTAGTCCTTACTTTGGGTTTCTTTGGTGAATTAAATGATATATCAAAACTTGAAGTCTTCTTTCAAAGAAATGATTCTGCTTGATCATGTCCATCTCTTTAAACCAGCCAAAAATTTGGTATGTGGGATAAAAATTGGCCAACAGGTACCAAGGTAACCATAAATTTTAAACCTATTTCATGGTTCCATTTAGAACCATATATACCAAGTGTTGTGAACACTAATTGCCTCATCTCAGATGAGGTGATAGAATATAGTGTACTAGAGACTGAATCACCTTTAGATAGGATTTCAAACTTGTTCCTTTAGATAGGATTCCAAACTTGAAGAATAATGACTTGGTGTTTATTTCTTTCATGAGAAAGATGCACTAATTCTAGCCTTGGTGAAGGATGATGAATCTAGTAATGATCTTTGTGAATTATACTTTGATGGGTCAATGTAAGCATGGTACTAGGTCTAGAATGATGTTGATTTCTCCATCAAATCAAAGCAAATTTTCATCTATTAAGATTCAATTTTATTATTCAACTAATGCTACAAAATATGAGGCACTAGTTCATGGTTTGCAATGGGTTAGGAAGATGAACATCAATGCCCTATAAGTATTTAGTGATAGTGAACTTGTATGTCACCAAGTGAGAGGTCTTAATGTATGGAAAAACCCATTGCTTATATCTTATAATTATAGGGTATGGGACTTTCTTGAAGAATTTTATGCCTTTAACATTTAAGAAATACCAAGAGATGAGAACAAACATGCAGATAGGTTGGCTACCATTGGGGCATAATTTAGTATCACAAATGATGTAAAAAGTGAAAAGGTCTAGTCACACATTAAGGTGGCTGTAATGCCTTCTATTTTAGATAACAATGATAGTTTTTAAGTTTTTGAAGATGAAAATTAGATTTTCATATTCTTTCAAGAGGAAGTTGAGTTTTCCTCAAAAAATCAATCAAAATACTTGCAACAACATGGTAATTATATTGTGTAATTTAAAATATATAAGTTACCCAAGGGATTGGTCACACTTGAAAACATATTCAATGGTGATGATGAGTTAGGGAAAAAAATCCCTCTTTATTAACAAAGGAAGAACATTTTCATTGAGTTATGTGCAAATTTTGTTGATGTATTTTCATGGAGATATAGTGATCTCAAGGGATTTGATCTGAGTTTAGCTCAACACACCATTGATTTAGAAGATGTAACTAATACAATAAGACAAAAACAAAGGCTTATTAATCCTAAGCTTAAGACTTTGATAAGAGCTGAGCTTCATAAGCTCATTGAGTTAGCTATTATATTTCCAATCAAGCACTCAACTTGGTGTAAAACCTTGTTCTAATACAAAATAATAATGGTGAAATTAGACTGTGTGTTAACTTCCATGACCTGAATAAGGCTTCCCTTAAAGACCACTATCCACTACCATTTATGGAACATATTTTATAATTGTTTGCAAGTGTGAAAAGGTTCTCCTTTTTGGATGTCTATAGTGATTATAATTAGATTTTGGTCAAAGAAGAAGACCAATTCAAGACAACCTTCACAATAAAGTGGGGGACATTTCCATATAGAAATATGACCTTTGGTTTATCCAATGTTGAAGTAACTTTGTAGAGATCTATGGATATGGATTTCTGGGACCTTCTTAACAAATTTGTATTGGTCTATTTTGATGATGTAATATTGTTATCAAAGGATGCAAGTGAGCACATAGTTTTCCTTGAGCAAGTGTTTGAAAGGTGTAGGAAATTTGGGGTACCCATAAATCCCAAAACTTATGTCTTCTCAATTCATAAAGGTAAACTTCTTGGGCATATAGTTTCAAATCATGGTTTAAGCATAGATCTTGAAAGATAGCTTCAATTCTTTCACTTTTATTTCCCAAGAACAAAATATCTTTGAAAATTTTCTCAAGGGAGATCAATTTTATTGGAAGATACATCTTATATTTTACCACTTTAGCTAAGCCACTTATAGCCATGCTAAAGAAGAATTAGAGCTTCAGTTATTCCAAGGAAGGAGTAAGGATTTTTGAGGAAATTAAGAAGGCCATGGCTAGTACTCCTATGCTCATGAACCCAAATTAATAAAAGGACTTCATTTTGTATACTTATGCTAACATTGACACCATTTTATGCATTCTTATATATTAGAACCATGAGACCTTAGAATAGTAAATAGCCTTCTTTAGTCAAGTCTTGGAATAATATGAAATGAGGTACTCTTTTATTGTAAAGCATGTACTTTCATTCATAAAGTCTCCCAAAAATTTAGATAATTATTGTCTAACAATAAGATACACCTAATGGTTGCATATCCAAGTGTCAAGGAGTTTCTCTTGAATAAGGACATAAGTGAGAAAACATGTGGTTAGATAACAAAAGTAATGGAGTATGATGTGGATATCAAAGTCACAAAGTTAATTAGAGGTAAAGGATTTTTTTAACACCTATCCAAGGACTTTCAAGAAGCTAATGAGGTGGTTATGGTGTCAATAGATGAAGAGGTTGTAGTTGATCATACTTCATCTTCTAGATATTATCATGATTTGGTAACATATCTCCAAGATGGTCTTTATCCCTCTCACCTAGATCCTTCAAAAAGGAGATATTTAAAATTGTAATCCATTCCATTTCTTCTTGTTGATGGTGTTATATTCAAGAAAGATATCAATGGAATGTTGTTAAGATGCATTGAAAAACATCAAAAGGAAAGTATACTTGAATAATTCCATAATGGACATGGTGAGGGGAATTATTTATCAAGGGCCATATTCCAAAATATCATGAGAGGTGGGTATTATTAGCCAAGATTATTTGGTTATTGTCATGCATGGGTTAAGAAATGTAGACAATGTGTTATGTTTGTAGGAAAGGTGAAATTTATAGCTTTACCTCTCCAACCAATTATAGTGGATCAACCCTTTGTCCAATGTGGATAAATAGATAGTGAATGTTATAGATTACTTCACTAGATGGATAGAAGTAGTGGCATTAAAAGAACCAAACAAGTCCAACATTCTAGATTTATATGAAGGTTTTCTTACTAGATTTGGATTCCCTTCAACCATTATTTTTGATAATAGTATGGCCTTTTTGAGGACTAGGATCATTCTCTTGTCTGTTTAATAGGGGATTTATCTCAGCACTTCATCAAACTACTATCCCCAAGGAAATGGTCTTGCTAGGTCCATTAATAAGAACCTATTAAATATCATAAGAAGAACAATTAAAGATAATTAGAAGACCTGGCATATCAAATTAAACTATTTTATATGGGATGATGGGATCACCTACAAGAGGGCAATATCAAACTCTCCCTATAAGTTGGTAAATGGTAAATAAGCAAGGATGCCTATTTCTCTTGAATTTCCTACCCTATAACTAATGCATCAACTTGAGTTGTTGAGAATGAACCTACGTAGATCAAATATGTTGAGCTTATGGAGTTATAAGAGATAAGACATCAGTCTATTCTAGCCATGAAAATCCATCAAAAACATTGAAGAGAGCCTCTAACAAAAGAGGTTCTTCATGAAGTTTCAAAGAAGGAGATTTGGTCCTGAAATGGGATGAAGATAGAGCTAATCTAGGAAGGCATACAAAGTTTTACTCTCTTTGGAGTGGTCCATACATAATATCCAGCTACAAGTCCCATAATGCCTTCCAAATTGAAAGGATGGATGGTGAGGAGATTCCTATCTCAGTTAATGGGATACACTTAAAACATTGATACTAAAGGTTGAGTTCCTTTTACATAATTTTTAATGGCTTTCTTCCAATTGTTATCCTGGCACATTATTTTGTTTCCTTTGGTTTTATTTAGTTAGCTTCCCTATTTTTTTGTTTCCTTCTTTATTTTTGTGGAATTCATTTTCTTTATAAGTTAAAAGGTTTATTGTAGTCATATATAAGATTAAAAAGTATTAGTGAATCCAAGAGTCATTTAAATGGTCCAATTTCTCAAGCATAGCAGACATGTTGCCTAGCTAAGTCATCAAAGATGTTGGCCAAATTTGGATTGCATAACAAAATTCACCTAATCCAAAATAAAGAGTTAAGAAGCGTCCTAATTGAAGAGTGATCCAATGGTGGAAAAGAGTAGATAGACTTTAGAATAATATTACTTGCCATTTTCAAGCTATGGAAACACTTTAAGTAGTCTTAAAGTGTGAATTTGGTGATCTTAAGGAGCCAGACTATCACATCACATCATGCAAAAACAAATAGATCAGTCTAGGTACACATTTGATAAATCCACTTAACAGGCATCTCAACACCCAAATATAACATGGACATAAAGTTATTCATACCTAGAGCATGTTAAAAAAAATTCATATTTTGATGTCTTTTCTATCTCAAGATATAAAGCTTCAAAGTTAGACTTGCAGAGTAAGATGTGCATGGGGATGTCAAGTTAAAGCTACGATAAATAGCTATTTGAATTCAAATATTCCAAGTATGAACATGTAGCTATAAAATTTCAAGATCATAGGATATAAGATCAAATCTAATGGCGAATGGGTGATCAATAATGTCAGTGGGCCCAAATAGATCTACAATGGATGTTTAATCATGCGATCAAAGATCAATGGTGAGCATCAAGTCAAAAGGTTAGCATAAATGCAAGGATAATAAGTGTCAAGATATCAAGTTCATAAATGAATATCTAATGTAAAATGTTGACTAACAAGGCCAATGGGCCTAATATTATCATTGGTGCATGTTTAATTATACTATAACAAATCGATAGTGAGTAAGAATTTAGTGGGTTAGCAAATCTTGAAAGCTAATGAGAAGCTACCAGGTGTGAAGACTATGATAATTACCAAATATATTAATGAAGCATGTTTAATCCATGCAAAATTAGATCGATGGTACACATAAAGTCAAAAGCTTATCAGGATCCTCAAAATGAATGAAGAGCTATCGGGTGGCACATTTTAAGAAAGCCAAATCAAGATCAAGGGCTAATATCAAAAGTTGAAGCCAAATACAGTCAAGGTCAAACTAGAGCAAATATTTCAAAAGGAGGCCATAGAGGTAGACACATCAATTTTGATGGGTTCATCACCAAAGCTAGAAACATGATTATGACCCGTTTTCTCCATTCTTACATGCCAAAGATGAACTAGTAGGGAACAATCCATGCCAGAAGAAGATCAAAATAGATTGATCTAACTATTGTAACTACTTTGATGCCAGAGGAAGATTGATAACAATTTGATATTACTATTATAATCATAAGGAACATCAATACAAGCCAAAAATAGATTGAAATGTACTAATATAGTTGTTATGGCCATTTAACATAAGTAATATTAGGTATTATGATCTTTTATAATGGCATCAATGCCAAAATGATGGGAAATAATGGTTATTATGGTCCCTTCTCCATCCTTCTACGTATGATCCATATCTCTCTCAGCCCATTATGCTATAAATATAGGATTCTAAGCCTTGGAAAGGATCCCTCTCTTTGTCATGACTAGTCTATGCTAAGATTTGTACTGCAACACCTATTTGATGCAATAAAATATTGAATTCCTCCATTTACAAGTTGAGTTGAAGTGTGTCTCATGAATTCATTGATATGGTTAAGTGAATGTATGATTTCCTTGCCTCTGTCTAAGTTTTCTCACCTTAATGTAGTATTTTAGTAGTTATCATAGGTCATTCTAAGTGCATATATAGTCTATTGGTTAGTTTGGAAGTGGATAACTACCCTTCCATGCTAGGTTGATAGCTAGTCCATGTCTTTTATAAAATACTTATGTGAAGGATGATTAAAGAGTGATTAAAGTGATCTTCTATAATCTTGAATATGTCTTCTAGTGTGTCTTATGTAGGTATAAGGAACAAAACATTTGTTTCATCCCCTCTTTTTTATATGCTTCCATGGATTATTGTTAATCTCTCTCCCCTTTCCTAGCAAGAAGCTAGATTAGGTTTAGCATAGGTGATAGATCCAAGAGGAAGCTAGAATTTTTTAGAGATCTAACCCAAGATTAGGTGACCCACAACCTAGGGTTATTCCCATGTTTTATTAGGTTAGATAAAGAGCACCGGAATAATCCCTTTTCTTAGCTAGGATGTAACCTATGATGCCAACAAAGACTAAATGAGCTAGAATGGCAAGGAGATGATAGGAAAGATGAGAGGGACTCTTAGTGGTGGTAGTGGGTGAAACATAGGTAAGAAATTGAGAATATCAAATTAATTTTTGAATATTTTATTGAAATTAAGTGTTTTTTATAAATTTGTGTTTTAAAAAAATTCTAAGAATTGAAATGAACCCAAAAAAGTTGCTAGGGATAGGAAAAATCAAGTAAGAAATAGGATTGAAGGGTTGGAGTAGTAATTTTTGGAATGCATTTATTACTAAAAATGTAATGGGTTGGTAGGTAAAAATAACTAGGTTGACATAGTGGGCTGAAAATTTTCAAAATCCATATTACAAACCTAGTAGGTATGTGTTGACCTAGTGTGTTTTCTAGACTGTCACCTTAGTAAATGACTGCCAACCTAGTAAATGAGTCCACTCTACCAAATTAGTACTAAGGGGGGAAAATAAAAGGTTCAAATTAGTTTTTTAATTCAACATGATCAAAATTGGGAAATTTGGGTCAACCTAGTGTTTGACTAAGTGAACAGAGTAGTACAAAAATGTGTGAAATAAGCTAAAAGAGTGCTAGAAAGGCCCAAAATGGATGACTAAGGAATAAAAGGGCCATGTAAGATAAAAATAGGTCAAATTGATTAAAAATGAATAAATTAAATCAAATTAGGCTTGTTTTTTTAAAATTTGAAAAGAATGTATTTTGATTATAAATGGCATGGAGGTTTTAATACATATTTTATTATTTTAATAGTTATAGGGGTGTCATCAATTTTGGCACTTAATGGATGTGGCATGGCTCCTAGATATTTTAGAGATATTGTCATTTCAGGATCTAATGAAATTGATTGTAGTAGGTCTAGGAGGCATTGTAGATATGTGTAGGAATCCACAAAGTTTAGATTTGATAATCATGTTCTTGGAGCCTGGGAATGGTTACATAATAGGTTTAGATGGGAGGTAGAGGGGGACACCATTGAGGTGGGTATCACTTTAGAGTATGTCCATTCTATCCTTAGACTACCTATAGTAGGTACACCCATGGTTGTGGGAGTACAAAATGGTGAGGAGGAGAGGAGAGCCTTAGTCATATCAGTAATAATCTCATAGAGGATATATCCTAGATTGAGATTTAACTTGTTTGATGTTTATAACTTATATATTTTGGATATCTAAAAATTAGTGATAGGACCTGGGATAACATGAGTACTATGTCATAATTTAATAACATGAGTACTATGTCATAATTTAGATGTCAAGGTACTACTATTTGTGATAGCCTTATGCCAAATGATATTAGAGCATGTGGTGTTGTATGACTTAAGCTCTATCATTTGGGCAAATCTTTTGAATGACATGTATGGGATTTTATCTAGAGGGCACAAGTCAATAGGACCTATTATATTATTGACTATGTTTATATATGAGAGGTTCCCTATGTATTAGTTGATTGGGTTTCCTCATGTAGTTGATGATAGGTTGCCTCAAGTATAAAGGTGGTGATAGGATCATGTAGCATGGGCCATGTCCCACATGCTAGTGTTGTATATAGTTAGGGGAGTGGACATTATATGGTAGTATTATGGGCACATTTTTATGGTGTGGTTGAGTTGGGAGATAGTGGCACTAGCATTGACATATACATAGATTATCGACCACTATACATGGTGGATGGAGTTGCATCTAGTGGCACATGTACTAGGTTAGATGGGATTTCCTCACCTAGTGTCACTAATAGTGGCACCCACATTTTGGGCCTAGAATGTAAGAGATAGCTAAGGAGTAGAGGAGGATTATGGCCACTCATTTCTAGGCTAGTGATCAGGTCCTAATGTGAGAGACTATGGATAAGTTAGGTATAATAGGTAGTAGAGAGAGGAGATAGATGTAGATGTAGGAGTACTAGAGGTAACACCATCAACACCATAATGGGAGGAGAATCAACCACCTCAAACATAATATCATTAGAGGCATATTCAATAGGAGAGAGTAGAGATAATAGTAATCCTAGATGATCTATTAGGTGGTCTAGGATAGAGTTGGGTAATAAAGAAACCAATCAGGCATGCCTGAGGTAGGCACACGTGGTGACTTTAGGATTTGCTTTTGGGAAGAAACTGACAGATGAAGTTATCAAATAATGTGTTGATGGGGATACCATGCTCAATAGTTATACAGATGGTGAGATAGTGTTAGACAACACACATATAGGTAATAAAATATGGTTTAAAATTTTTTGTAAGTTATTTGAGATAGAGTATAGATAGATAGATTTTAACATATATTAGTGATCTAATATCTATCTAGTTGGAATTTTATAGATCCTATAGAGGAGGAAGAGACCACATGGGGATCCCTATTGAGGGGATCAATCCATGATATCCTTGATGAGGCTTTGACACCATACAAACCTGCCACACTATAAGATCTCATGGTACCATCTACCCCAAATCAAGTGAGCTAGTTTAGACTAATAGGAGAGGTTGTGACATTGTTACAAGTGCATAGAGAGGGGATAAAAAAATTGTTAGGGGTGGGTATAAGAGAGTCACAAGCAAGGCAAGACCTAGCTTAGGAGAGAGTAATGCATCTATCTACCATGACACATATGGGATAGGTACAGGCCTAGAAGAGAGTGTCACATCCAACTACCCTAACCCAATTGGGATGGGTATAGGCCTAGGTGGATCATCTACAGGGGTAGGTATCATGATTGAAATCTTAGATAGAATCTTTATATCATTATATTTGGAGGATTCATATCAAGGCATCTATGGGTAGATTGGCTTGGCTAAAAGATAGGCATGATGGGGCCCAACCATAGAGTTGAAGCTATATATTTTTGTACTTTATATCAAAAACACATGATATATATAGATGTTATATTTTGGAAGTTGGATGTTAATTTTATGTGGTTGCATTATGGTTATGGTTTTGGATGCTTAAATGTATTTTTGTCTAGCACATGTATTTAGCTTTTTTTGTATATGCTATAAAAATATATGACTTTTGGTTTATTTTCTAGCATCATGTAGGACACATGCATGGTTAGAAAGAAATAGGTGAAAAAGATTTGGCTAAGTATAATCAATAAAAAATGTACTGCACACTATTTCATTTTGGGAAATGTGTAATAACAAAAAAATTAATAAATATAAGAAACCAAAGGGTGGTAAACAATATGGAAAAAAATTGTTTTTAAACCATGAAAAAGAGTTTTTGGCACCAAATTACAAGAAGTAAAATCACATTGGGAAGTATGAAAATAATGAAATAAAATGGAAATCACATGAAAGGGAAATGGTGTAAAAACAAATTAATCAAATCCATCAATCAGACTAAATAATGTTAGGAAGTATAAAATTATAAAAAAATAGGCTTAAATTTATCACACTAATTCAAGATGGGAAGTATGAAAAATTCAATAAATGGTTGGATTCTTACATGCAATTGAAAAATAAAAAGATAAACGTGAATGAGAATTGAAGTAAGCATAAAAAATACTAAATCATGTAGGAAAACAATGTAAATGATGTGTACTTCATGATCAATCACATTTTATCTCATATTTAACACATGTAATTTTGATTGTGACTTGGATTATTGGAAACTTTTTTTAGGAAGGGAAGTCCTATCCATTATCTTACACTACAAATCACAAAGGGAACACCAATGATGTGGAATAAATGTAAAAATATGGTAAAAAGGGATGTTATTAATAGGAATGTGAAATTATGGTAATTTGTGAGGAAGTACAGGTCATATCCATGGTCTTATAGTGTAACTCACAAATGAAATCCCTAGTAGAATGATCAGTGAACAAAATAATATTTCTCAAGAGGAAATATGAGGAATGTAGGGAATGTAAAAATCATAACTTAGGCATCTTATGAAAATATCTTAAGAAACATAAGGCATACCAAGGACATGAGAAAACAATAAGTAACTAATGACCATCAATGTATAAAGGAAACATGTTTGATATAGACACAAAGATATGTATGAAATAAGAATGCTACTAAGATCAAATCATAAAGATAGATTGGTACAAGAAAAGTAAAATGGACCTACCTTCCCATGATGTGTTCCCCATTCCTTAGGACCCCTTATAGTGCCATCAGTCTATTGTGAAGATTGGGTACTTACATGAGAAAGTAGGTAGAACTAAAAGATTTTTTATTCTCCTTTTCTAATCTACTAGCTTACCACACCCCAATGGACCTTATATCTATCATGATTCCAATTGTGGAGTTTGAGATTTGACTATAAGAAAGATATGTGATTTGAATCATGTCTTTTAGTGTGATTTGACTTTTTAAGAATTTTGAATGTTTCTACCTTTTTAGATCATTTCATTTTATTAAATGATTGGTTTTTGAATATTTTGATGTGTTTTTTTTATTTTTTAATGGTTCCTCTTCCATACAAACTTGGAATGACCAGTCATGAGAGATAGAGTGATACATATGAATGAGTTGTAGGCTTATGCTAAAGGAATCTAAGTGACCAAAGATAAAACTGACTAGAACACTTAGGCTTAATAATGAACCAACATGTTATCTCAAGTCTCAACCATAGGGAAGAAAGGAGATCCAAAGTGGACCAAAAGTACGAAATTATTATAAGATTAATTGTTTTCTAACTGATCACATGGTAAATAAGGAAGGACTACAGGGAAATAGGTTTGCATAACCAAGTTACAATGATGATTATCCATGTAGATAGAGACAATAAAGAAAATAATCATGAAAAGATAACAAGGGAGTTTTTAAGAAAGAAACTCAAGAAATAAAAAGAAAGAAATGATAAATAAGACATCCATAAGTAAACATAAATGACATTATAAGTAATATAAAATGTGAAATTAATATTATCATGGAAGATTAATAATAATTTGACACAATGTCAAATGATATAACAAATAAATTAAGATAATATTAGAGAACACATCCAGTCTAAAATGAAAATGTGAGAACACCATACATGTGTTCATAAGTAATGATATATTTACCCACACACATTATCCAAAACATTTGATAGATCTCTATGAATTTGGAGTCGAACTACAGATAATGTCTCATCTATCTTCAATGAAACTAGGAAAATACTTCACATCTAATCTCCTTAATATAAAATATAGGAATGCTTGATGGATCATACTGAGGAGGGATATCAAGAAATAGATTCTAAAGAGAATGCATGGGAATGGACTCTATAGGAGATGAAGGGATCATCAGAGGGGAAGGATCCATAGGTGAGGGGATAAAAAGTGGAGAAAGATCCATCAGTGAGGGAAGGTCCATGGGTGAAGGATTTATATGTGGAGGAATAAGAGGTGAAAAATGGACCACATGAAGAGATGGAACCATAGGAGGTGGAACCATAGGAGAAGAAGGTAGAGCCTTGTCATAATGTTGGTGGAATGGTGAAAGGTGAAATAATAGTTAAGCTATGATCTTTAAGGTGTTGTTGAAGGATGTGGAAATGATTAGTGTGATGGGTGCCACATTGGTGTCAAATATAATACACCTCTCCATACTTAGGAATATACTCAAGTAATAACATTAGGGGATGTATGTCCTTATTTGAGGATTGAAAGATACAAGATATCAATATATTTTCACATCTTGTGACATTGTATAGATGAATGATTATCTATGTCATGGAAGTAATAGATACATCGATGAGTGGGCTTAGTATAAGTACTAATAAGAAGAGATGTAACAGAAGTAGAAGGAACTTGGGAAGGCTTATTAGCCCATTTGGTGTGTAATGGATCCATCTATGGTAAAGGAATCAAACCACCACTAAGAGAAGGTGGTTTTGGTGAAGGCTAGACTAAGATCGATGGAAAGAGCAATGGGATTAGAAGTAGGAATAAACTCAAATAGAGTAGGAGTACGAATGGGATATAAAGTGGACTTTGTTAAGGGAGGGTGGGGTCTATAAAAGGTTAAAGGATGGATTCAATCATCTCAAGGATAAGTAGTCTATAAGGGTCAGGGTACCTATAAAAATGGTAATACCTAGTCATAACATGATCCATAAGCATACTCCTACATGGATCTTCAAAAATTGGAGGTGTTTTCACCATTTATACGCTATGATAAAGAGGAAAAATATTAAAATTAGGAACTATGTATGATGGTATTGGAAAGATACACTAGACTACTAAAGTAAAGAGGAATGATAATGGATAATATCAATATCACAAACCTATACAAGACTACCTAAGAATGGATCATCTAAGGTATATTCATAATCATAATCAACTGTATGAAGATTAATGATGTAGGTAGGGATGACATTATCATCTAATGAGGTCTGATGAATGGAATGTTGAGTCTTAGTTAAGATAATAGGGATGTCATCACAAGGTGGTTTGCAAGAATGAGGATAAAAAGATGGAAGATGAGAGATGAGATGAGGTAAGAGATCAAAAGTTTTAATCTTTGGATTCATCTCATTAGGATCATTATCATCTAAATCTAAGAGGTTAGGGGGAATATTCCCACTAAGTTTAGGATGACCATTGTAACCTCAAGTATAATTGATGAGAAATTTAAATCATTGAGAACCATGAAATAAAACACTAGGCAAAGGTTCAAGAGTAAGAATATTGAAGACACCGTGATATTGGAATTGTTTAAAATTATAAGGGTTGGTGTCACCTTGAATCCTATAGATAGATCCATTGTGAGGTAATTTAATGAATTGGTAGGTATAAGAAGTAACTACTCTCATAAAATGATTCCATTTCCTACCAAGCAGAATGTTATAAGATAGAGGAAAGTTAAATATCATCACCTTCACATGAACAGTGATAGGTGGGATGGTAATGGGAATCCACACAAAACCTAAAGTAAGATTTTGATTTATATCATAGACTTAACATGTGTTATGTGTGGATTTGAGATTACATTAAAAATATCCAAGGGTTTTTATAAAATAAATAGAGGTAACACATGTGTAGGAACCCTCACCAATCAAGGCATGCTTGACTTGGATATCACCAATTTGGATACTAATGAAAAGAGGAGGATCATTCACATGAATCAGAATCTCATCAGGAATCATAAAAGTGATGGGAAAATTTAAGGAGAGATAAGTGTCCATTATTTCATCAACATGGATGGACATCTATTCACATTGTTGTAATATACTATCTTTAGATCCATATAAGGTTACTCCACATCTTGATAGGGTAGGATAAGGGATGTTCATTTCAAGTAAGATTTGCATAATATGGTTTTGATGATGTAGATAAGAAATAATAATATCTATAAATGGGATTTGGGATAGGAGATTAGTGAGATCTATGATGGGATCCCACTAATCATAACCTATAAGAATATTATTAGAAATAGGTGCATAGTGTTGAAGAATGTCCTCAAAAGGAGGATCCAAAGTGCGTTGGAATTTATTTTGATGAGAGGGAGAAGGTTTAGAACAAGGTTTTAAAACATGTTGAGAATATGAATTAGTTAGTGTAGGGTGGTTTTAGGAATTTTTGACACTTGAATTCACACCCTTGAAGAGATGATCATCTCTCCTCATCCAAGTGGCATAATGGAAACATCTCTCTTGCTATGGGTGAAAATTTTGTTGAGATGAATCTCTAGATAAGGGGCTATCTCCCCTTGATGCACCTTTAAAGCTCTCTCTCTCTCTCTCTCTATAACTTAACAATTTGTGTATGAAAAGGGGTAAGGAAAACAAATAGTAAACCAAACATTGATGCACCAATATTTAATGTCTTCTCAATTGACTGAAAAACACTACTTAAAGACAAATAAGGTGTTTCTCACACAAGACTCATAACTTAGGATTCATTATTACATCAATGTTTTATATGCTAGATTGAGGAAGGTATATGATTATTAGGAATGAAATGAATGATTACAAGGAGGGATAAAATCATGAACCATTTCTAATAAATCTCTACACTTTAGAAAATAATACTAGCAAAGACTTAGAACAATCTCCTTTCTACAAATTAGAAGGGCATAAAGAGTACAAGCTAGAAAGATAATCCTTCACTAGACTATACCAATAAGATTCAAGTAATTACTCAATATTGCATTATATGAGTGGAAAAAACACTTGTATATTAATTAAAAAGTTCTTCAAGTATAAATATGGCTAGAGTTTTTCTAGTAACCAGTGAAGGCTGCTCAAAGAGCTGAAAGACTACATATATATAACTTTTGAGAAAGGAATCAAGGGAAGTCCAAAGGTCACTTAGACATGTGTCACCTTAGGAATATCAATTAAAATTACATGTGAAAGAGGGGTGAGATGAGTCATGTCATGTCAGGAGTCTACTCATTTGAAACCAATCATAAGAATGGCAAAAAGAGGCACAAAACCTCCAAAATTTGCATAGGTAACTGCCTCCATCATAAACCATCTAAGAGCATTTGAAACTTAAAATGGGGAAACTAACACATAAAACTACTCAATGGACATGAGACTCATTATGACAGTTAGATAATACCCTTTCTAACTGCCAACCATCTTATGGATACTTGTGTTCATTGATTTCATGCGATCTCTTTAGTTTGATCGACTTTCAATAATGACTTGAACTGTCGACCTACCTATTATTCACTTGTTTTGCCTAAAAAAATGATCAAAATGTTTCCATTTTTTACCTTCATATTTTTCATTAATTCTCATAAATATTTTTTGAATCTAAAGGCTATTTTCTATAGTTTAAAGTTGATGTTTATGGGGCCATCACCTTCCTTATCCTTCAAAACATTTTCCTCGAACTTAAGTTTCTTTCAAACTTTTTCCAAGTGCTCTTTAGTTATGTAAAGTGCCCTCTGAATCATGTAAAGTTCCCTCTAAATCATGGAAAGTTCCCTCCAAATCATGGAAATTGCCTTTTCAGAACCTTTGCATGGGACATTTTTGCTTACAAGATGTCTTTTGCATAACTATTTAGGGCACTTGGATTCAAAGGTGTCCTTCAAAAGATTTGTATCGATCACTTTTATAGAAAGAATTCCTTCAAGCATTTTTATTTATGCACTCTTTTTGTTTTCTTCAAAATTTTTGGTGAACCTATCCTTCAGAATTTTTTGCCAAGAAAACTTTTTAGTCTTTTTTATTGAACCTATCCTTTAGACTTTATCCTGAAGAAATCATTTAAAAAATCTTTTTGAAAGAAATATTTCATGATTTTTGTTTGGTCCTTTAAAAATATTGAAAGTGTCCTTTTAGCTTTCTGTTTGGTTTACTTCACTATGGAGGGGTACCCTTCAAAAACTTTGAAAAGGAATATTTTTCTAAAAAAGTACTCTTCAAAAAGATTGTAGAGTGTCCTTAAAAAAATGAACTACCCTTCAAGAAAATGAAAATTACTCCAAATTTTCTGAAATATACATTCAAAGTTCTTGCAAATGACCCTTCTAAAAGGAAAATTATCCCTTCAGAAACTTTGAACTCAACCAAAAGTTCCCTTTAAAAAAATGAAGATGACCCCTTCAACTTTTTGAAATGGTCCCTTAGCCTGAAAAAGGTCCTTCGAGGAAATAATTTTGGATAAAATGTCTAAATTAATTCCTGACACTTAAACAAAAAACCCAAATCAAAAACTCTAAAAGAATGAACACTTGTAATTTTTTTCTGGCTTTGTATAGAACATCTCCTTTGAAGGAATTATGCATACTGGACCTAGCTAAAAGGTATAGACTTAGATGATTAGGCTTGAATGACTCAGTCCAAATTTTCTTTTGAAGCAATTCTTTGAACATGAATAACTTTGCTTGTGCTTCGGTGAAGAACCTTAGACTTAGTACATAAGAACCTTAAACTAGGATGAACAAACCCACATGATTAGTGTCCTTTGCAACTACTACATTTTTAATATTTGGCACTATGAAAATGTTCTTTAAACCCTACTCAAACCTCTTAGAATGACTCAAAGCAAAGTAAAATGGACCTAGACAACTAAATAATCAAAGCTAATATCATTCATATTACATTAAATAAAATTGAGCTCACACTAAGACATGATAGTCACCCCTAAAATATCTAAAGGCCAAGTTTTCATATAGAGGTGCCTAATTTTGACCTATAAGGTCAAAATTTGGTTAACAAATTGGTAACTCATAGGGGTATTTATGATTTCTATACTAACTAGACCAGTAGCCTTATCAGTCTATTGGGAGTCATATAAGGACTAAAATAAATAAGAAACCTTGACCATGATTCATAGCTTGATCAATAAGATGAGTAGTTACCACCTCAAAACACATAAGGGAAAGAACAAACACACATAAAGACAAAATTAAACGCACATATGATACTAATCACTTAGGAAAACTAAACATAACAAAAAGAAAACTAATTATATACAGCTAACCAAGTATGCTCTTCCCCCTCCTAGATTAAAGGGGAAAATTGAGAATCTTCTCACTTCATGGCATAAAGGTTTGGATGAGTCAAGAAGCCTTTTTTCTCCTATCATTACTACCACCATGCTTCTCACAAATTCTACCAACCTTATTCACATGATTCTCATAATGAACCAAGTAACTCCATATAATTTAACCAAGGAAATGAACTCTTATTATACATGATCACTTTCTTCATGCTACTTCCCATTCACTTTCTCATGATTGACTCCCATCCTCTCTATAGGAATGATTTCAAAAGGATTTAATTCATGTTCATTAGAAACTTTAGGCCAATATGATCTTTCTCCATCTTCAAAAGCTGACGACTTCCTTCTAGAGGGTAGTATATCCTCTTTATGATTTCAAATATATCATTCTTAATTTCACAATCCGCTTGAGAGAGTAAACATGAAATCTTGTTTCTGCTTTGCATACTTATTTGATTTCTAATTCCACATTCTCCATCTTTTACCAACTGATAGCTTCCTTGAAGGGGAGTATAGCCTACTCCACTAAATTCAAACAAGTCATCCAAAGTCTGATAAATAACCTCTCTTAGTCCATCCATAGTATCTTGAAAATTAAGAAAAGAATAAATGATCCTTTAATCCTCATCAAGTATGGAGGCAACATCTTATGAATTATCTTTTTTTTTCACCAAGGGGGGTACTTATGGTGATTTCCTCCTTATCTACACTCATGAAGTCTCCTTGATCAGTCATGAATTGAGAATATTATTCTTCACTTTCCTTTCTCAAGATAGGTTCCTCAACATAAGGAAAACATTCTTCATCAACCAAGAAAAGGAATTCAACATAAGGACTCTCAAAATTAGATGGGGAATGGAATGTAAGGGGTTATTTTGAAACCTTATGAGAAAGAGGGGGAAAACCTTGTGCCAAAATTACTTGATTCTCTTCCTTCCACTTGACCAACACTTTATCAACATCAAAATTAACTTAAGGACTCTCTTGATGAAAGGTAGATGGGGTGTGTTTAGGCATAGTATTTTTATTTAGGTCTAAACCTTCCATCTCACCTTGACTAAGCAACCTCATCTTTGCCTCTAATTCCTTAATTTGTTTAGCTAGATACTCTTAGAAGAGTATTTCTTGGAGCTCATAGGAATAATTATAGAGATGGGGAGTACATGAAGGCTTCCATGGAGTACACGAATCTTCTTGAGGAAGGGTGGAAGGGACTTGAGAAGGATTAGTTTCATTTTTCACTTCACACTCTTGAACAATAATCTTATCTTCTTTCTTACCCTATGATTTCACTATTTCACTCCAATTCATGATCTTAGGATTGGGACTCTCTTCTTGAGGAAAGTTAGGAGAGGTTTGTGTAGGATTACGATCTTCTTCAATTTCATATTATTTGACAAATCTTTTCTCCTCTTGATGATAGGTAGCAACTTCATTCACTTTCTCTTGATCTTGAGCTGATTCATGATAGACATTTCTCTATCTTGGAATCATGACATCATGTTGAGGGGATTAAGAATGTTGAGGGAGACTAGGAAGAGTTTGCACATGCACATGAGGAGTTGCTTGAGGATGGATGTGTTGGTTTTCAAAGGAAATAGAATGACCTTATTCAAAGGATGGCTCACAATCTAAGGAATTAAAATAGTTAGTCTCTATAGAAGGTTGTTCTAATACCTTTGGTATTGGCTTGCTAAGTTTCAAGGACTAACAACATGAGTATTTAGTTTTGGTATAGGATAAAATGCATTAAATGGGATATAAGGTTAACTCACTTTATTTTGGTGAGCAAGTGCTATTTGATAGAAGGGATTTGGTGTAAAAGACAAGGCTTTCTTTTGTATGGTAAAAGGTTATCTTGAGATGGAAAAAGGCATACAAGGTTGATTTCCTTGAGTCGGTTGACTCCTCTATCTTATTAGTTTCTCCTTCATGGATTGCATAGATTGAGCTTGTATAAATAAACACTCCTTGTACATTAGCTCTTGTTGATATATATTTTGTTCATTCAACCTATCTATCTCCAACATTTGATGCTCAAACTCCAACATTATCTCCCTAGCACTCTTGGATTGACTAGGAGAATGATAATTAGGAGAGATGCTTGAGGTGATTCCATGAACAACATGAGCTTGTTCAACAATGTACGAAGGAACATAAGAGCCATACTTCTCAATAATGGGATTATACATACCAAATATGATTTTTTGATGCACTAGGGCTGCTTGACCAACTGATTCAACTCAAAGTCACCATTGGTGTTGATTGAAATGCCTCAAAAGGTTGATTGGTTGAAGAACACACAAAGAATTCTTCACCTCATTGGACAAATAATCCCACTAAGTATGCCAAAAACTATTGACAGTTAGATTCACACCCTTGAGGATATGATCATCTCTCCTCATTCAAGTGGAAAAATGGAAACATATCTCTTTTTATGGTTGATAATTTTGTTAAGATGAATCTCTATATAAGGGGCTAGCTCCCTTTGATACACCTTTAAATCTCTCTCTCTCTAACTTAAAAATTTGTGTATGAAAATGGCTAAGGAAAATAACTAAGAAACCAAATCGTGATGCACCAATATTTAATGTCCTCTCAATTGATTGAAAAATACTACTTAAAGATAAATGAGGTGTTTCTCAAATAAGACTCATAACTTAGGATTCATTGTTACATCAATATTTCATATGCTAGATTCAGGAAGTTATATGAATCTTAGGAAGAGAATGAATGATTCCAAGGGGGGATACAATCATGAAACACTTATAATATATCTATACACTTTAGAAAATAATACTAATAAAGACCTATAACAATCTCCTTTATACAAATTGGTAGGCCATCAAGAGTAAAAGCTAGAAAGACAATCCTTCAGTAGACTAAACCAATAAGATTCAAGTCATTACTAAATTTTGCAACATATGAGTGGAAAAAACACTTGTATATTTCTTCAAGAGTTCTTTAAGTACAAATATGGCTAGAGTTTTCCTAATAACCAGTGGATGTTGCTCAAAGAGATGAAAGAATGCATATATAGAGCTTTTGAGAAAGGAATCAAGTAAGGAAAGTCCAAAGGTCACTTAGATATATGTGACCTTGAGAATATTAGTTAAAATTACATGTGAAATAGGGGTGAAATTATTCATTTCATTTTATGAGTCTACTAATTTGAAACCAGTCATAAGAATGGCAAAAGGTGGCATAAAACCTCTAAAATTTGCATAAGTAACTGTCTCCATCATAAACCTTCTAAGAGAATTTGAAACATAAAATGGGGAAGCTAACGCATAGCATTGTTCAATGGACATAAGACTAATCATGATAGTTAAATAATACCATTTTTAACTACCAACCATCCTCTCGACACATGTGTTCATCAATTTCATGGGAGCTCTTTGGTTTGATCAACTTTCAACAATGACTTGAACCATCGACCTATCTATTATTCACTATTTTTACCACACAAAATGCTCAATATATTTACATTTTTTCCCTCCATATTTTCTCTTAGGTTATTGGTAATATTTTTTTTACTCTACTAGATATTTTCCATAGTTTAAAGTTGATGTTTATGGGTCCATCACCTTCCTTATTCCTTCAAAACATTTTCCTTGGACTTAAGCTTATTTCAAACTTTTGCCAAGTGCTCTTTAACTATGGAAAGTGCCTTATAAATCATGTAAAGTTCCCTCTAAATCATGGAAATTGACCTTTAAAAACATATATGTGGGACACTTTTGCTTGCAAGATGTCTTTTGGGGAAATTTTTGGGGCACTTGGCCTTAAAGGTGTCCTTCAAAAGATTTGTCTTAGTCACTCTTCCAAAAATAATTCCTTCAATATTTATTATTTATGCATTCTTTCTATTTTCTTTAGAATTTTTGGTGAACCTATCCTTTGAACTTTTTCCCCAAGAAAATCTTTCATGCTTTCTTGCTGAACCTATCCTTCAGACTTTCTCCCGAAGAAATCATTCAAACAATCTTTTCAAAAGAAACATTTTAGGATTTTTTTTTGGTCCTTTAGAAATCTTGAAAGTGTCCTTTCAACATTGTGTTTGGTTTAATTCACTATGGATGGGTACCCTTCAAAAAAAATTCAAAGAAACATTTTCCCCAAAAAGTACCCTTTAGAAGGATTGCAGAGTATCCTTCAAAAAAATGAAGTGCCCTTTAGGAAAATGAAAATGACCCATTAATTTTTTTTAAAATAGATCTTTAGAGTTCTTGGAAATGATCCTTCCAAAAGGAAAATTGTCCCTTTAGAAACTTTGAATGAAGCCAAAAGTGCCCTTAAAAACATGAATATGACCCCTTTGGCTTTCTAAAATGGTCCCTTAGCCTGAAAAAGGTCCTTTAGGGAAATTATTTTAGATAAAATATCTAAAACAATTCTTGACACTTAAAAAAATTGAGAACAAAAACTCCAAAAGAATGAACACTTGTACTTTTATTGCAAGCTTTATATGGAACATCTCCTCCAAAGGAATTTTGCATATTGGACCTAGCCAAAAGGTATAGACTTAGATGGCTAAGATTGAATAACTAAGTCCAAAAATGTTTTCAAAGAAATTATTTAAACATGAAAAACTCTAATTGTGCTTCAGCGAAGGACATCAAACTTAGTACATAGGAACATTGAACCAAGATGAACAAACCCACCTGATTAGCTTCCTCTACAACTATTGCACATGCAAGATTTGACACTATGAAAATGCTCTTTAAACCCTACTTAGACCTCTCAAAATGAATCAAAGAAAAGTAAAAGGGATATAAACATCTAATTGATCAAATCTAATAACATTCATATTACATTAAATAAACTTGAGCTCACACTAAGACATGATATTCACCCCTAAAATATCTAAAGGCCAAGTTTTCATAGAGGGGTGCCCAATTTTGACCTATATGGTCAGCATTTGGTCAACAAGAATCATTAGAAGAAGTGTTAAAAGATGCTTGAGTGTCATTAATGTTATGGAAAGAAGATGGAGGGATAGTAGAAATATAATGGGAAGTGTTACCTAAGGGAGGAGCTAGAATTGGATCATCAAAAGTTATAATATAATCTTTCCCCAACTCATTTAAGTAAGTTAGAATAAAATTTTAGATAACATGTAATATGTGAGATATTGGAGGTGTGTAGATGGGTTTAGGATAAATGAAAGCAACCACCCTTCTCATATTAATGATATTAACCACATTCTCTTTAGGAGTTGGGTCAATAAGACTATCAACATATTAGTGAAAGGGGTTGGCTCATCTTGGATATCTTGATGATTTGGAAGAGGATCTCTATATATGGACAAATGAGAATTAGCTTGATTCAAAGCTTGAGATTTAATATTAGTTTCATGGGATTTGAAAGTAGTGTCATAGGCTTATTAGTATTTCTAAGTGATATAATCACGGTCAAAACTAGGACCAAGAAGAAAATTCATAGCCAAATTATGAATCTACCTATATGTATCATGAGAATGACCCTAACTAGCATGAAACCAACAAAAATTATTGGGATCATACCAATATTTTATAGGTCGAGTGGGACCAAGTTCTCATGGAAGAGGCCTATGTAAACATTTTATCAATTTAGTTAATGATAATGGTTTGTGAACATTGATGTTATTAGTTGAAGATAAATGAGGATTGGTGAATTGTTCAGAAGGGGGAGCTAGTTTTGAAGACTTGTTAGGAACAACAAATTGAATAGTGTGAATGGTATGATAAGTGTACATGATACCATCATTGGTAGCATGAAAATTCTTGTTATTAAGAAAGATATGAGTACCCATAGAAGGTTGGGGTAGCTTGAGTTGATGCATAAGGAAATATTGACATTTATCTTGGTCAATGTCATCCTCCAAAGTACATGGAGAGAGAGAGAGTGCAATATTAATATTATAACTTGGGGAAAAGAGCATTGGTAAAGAGATGGAAAAAGTTATCATAGACCATGTTATGTTCACACTTGTTGGATAATTATTTCCACCTTTTAACAAAATCTTGAGAAGTTTTAGTCTCAAATTGATTATAATTGATAAAATGGGCCAAAGTATTCTCAAGAAGATCACTAGTTTAGAACTCTTAGACTATAACATTTACTAAATCTTCCAAACTAGTAATAGAATGAGTTTTAATTTGGTTGTACCAATCTAAAGCATCACCCATGAGATTTTTGGCTAGTAGCTTGTTAGTGGCAAAGGTGTTTAATTTATATTAGTATTTATATAGATTTATAAATGTTTTTAGATGAAGAGTAGGATTAGTTGATCCATTATAATAAATGGTAGGGGTGATACCTCCTATATTAATATTAGAAATTTAAGTTGTAAGAGGCTCATTTTGAATATGTTTAATTTTCTTATTGACAAGATGAGGTTGAGGGATGAGATTGACATAGGCATACAAAATAGGAGGTGGGGGAATATTTTGATTATGCATGACCCAAGGAATTAGTTGAGGGTGGGTTTGACTATGGAGAAGGTGATTTTACATTTTCAACATTTGATTTATAATAGGAGCTTAAAAAATATTAATTTGATTAAGCATTTGTAATAAAATTTGGTAGGTTTGATTGGTATTGTTAGCATTATTTGAAGCATTGGAATTACAATTAGTGGCTTGGGTACCACTATTGGTATTGATAGTAGATTGAGTGGAACTATTAGAATGTGAGGCACTAGTGGAAAAATGTTCTTGTGTGGAAAAAGATGAACTAGTGAAGAGGTGAGAAGAGGAAGCAATATAAGCATGATTACCTTGGGTAGAAAATGATGCACTAGTGGAAGAATTGAGGAGAGTGGTTCTTGAGAGATGCCCACTAGAGGTAGAACCTAACATGTTAGTGGAGATATTAGGCATGAAGGCAGAATAAGTTAAAGAAGAAAAGGTCATGGTATGATAAGGGATCAAAATAGAGGGAAGTGGCCATGAAGCAAATAAAAAATCATCCCAAATCCATGTGATAATGTGAGAAAAGGAAAATGAGGCTCTTCATCTTGACCACTAATCATGAGATGGTAAATGGTAGAAGGATCCTTTCCTTAATGTTGAGGTAATTCAAAGATAAAGAAGAGAATTTAAGGGGTATACTCTAATTTGGGTTGATATTCAAGTGAGGAGAGAATTATGTAGTAAATATGAATGAGGAGGGGTCCCATTGTTCATTGTGTGATTGAATATATAAACATTACTCTCATCTAGGAGAGGATCCTTACTTTGTTTATGGAAGACCCTATGAGGATTGGTAAGAATCATCATATCCATTGAATTCAACTCAATGTTGTCTTCAAATAGGGAGTTAATAATGAAGGAGAAGGAATAAATAAGACAAGTTAGATGTAAAAACAAGGAAATAAGAAGTGATATAAAATTGTACAAAGTCGAGTTAGTTAGGCTAATATAAAAAATAGGGTCTAAAACTATATAGAGTCAATAGGGTTGACCTAGTATTGGAAATAGAGGATAAAAAAGAGTACATAGTTGATAGAGTAAACCCAGTACAGTAGGTAGGATCTAAAAAAGTGTAAAGAGATGACAAAGTTGACCTAGTATAGTAGGTACGGGAAAAATAGATAGTCTATAAGAGACTATATCAGGAAAAAAGACTGTAAACTAAAATAAGAAAAAAATTGCTAATATTTTTTAAAGAAAGAAATAAAAGTAAACACACAATCAATTAGGTCAATGAGGTTTATCTAATTGAGGCACACAACACAAAACCTTACACCAACATTGGCTAATGCAAGTTTTTATATTATAACATACAATTGAGTAAAGAGCAAGTAATCAACTTGGAAAGTAAAAGCTAAGTGATCATCTTTAATGTTATTAGATTATTAGAATATGATTTTAGATGTGATAGTAAGTAGGTTTTAAGGAAATAGAAAGCAATCTAAGGATGGTTAGGATAAAAGGGATATATATTGGAAATGTTATTGGGTTCATATTGGGGCCTACCCCCTCACTTTACACACCATATAAATAAGGGTTTTGGGTGCTTAGACAATATATACAATTATCCATGTGTAGGTCTAGCATAATTTTGGATAAAATTTCACTAGGTCATGGGCTAGGTCGACCAAGATCTGACCTAGACCCTAAGTAAATTTTACCCAAAGTTGTATAGGATCAACCCACTTGAGCTAGTATAGTAAACATTAAAAAGGGGATAAGGATATGAAATGAGGATAAAAGGTGGAAAATGAATGGACCATGTGCAATAGATAAGAATAATCTTAGGGTAAGGTTTTTAGGAGATAAGTGTGTAGATAATAAGTGGAAAATGGACAATAATCATATGAAACACTAATAGTTTTCCCACCCCTTTCCCAGTGCACCTTTTAAGGCATGCACTTCGATAAATTGAGTCTTATTGGGTTCCTTCAAGATGTAAAGCATCATTAAATCATAAAATTTTGAAACTATTATGTGTATACATTGACTACATTATCCATGTGAACCTTGGTTTGATGTAGTTCTCCAAAAAATGGGAGGAAAAAGACCAAGGTGGTGTAGAAATAAAGTAAACAAAAAAGATGGCCAAACCCAAAATTTTTGATGCATTTATATCTTGCATTAAAATTCTAAGCTAATTTTCATGGTTTTGTGATTTTTAGGATTTATTATATCTTTTATAAATGTTTTTAAAATTTTTTATGCATCTTAACTCGATCGATAATGATGAGACATAGAGTAGTCCAAATCAAAAAATGATGAGATCATGGCTTAGGAATGCTCACAAAATGGTGAGAGCATGGCTTAGGGTTGACTGAGTTAACCTTAATGTGAATTGAATGCTACCTACATAATCTAGTAGGACCTCAAGTCATTATAATTTTTCCTATCAATAGAGGATTTGAATAGGTAGTGTTAAGTCTATGAATTATGAAAATGGAACAATATTTCATAAGAATTTCAATCTAATAATTAAATGTATGGTAAAGGTGTTGTTCCTAATTTTCCCATAGGCAATTATAATTAGGAAATAATGACATAGGTCAATGATACTAATTTTCCCAAAGGTAGTTATAATTATTAGAATGAAGTGGAACACTCATTTTCCAAAAGGTAGATATAATTAGGAACACTTAAATAATAAATGAAGGATGCAAATGTAAAATCACTATCATACTTGTCTAAGATATTGCCTCTATCTAGACTACTAAATCAACCATTGAAAATTGATCTGAGTCTTATGATTGAAGGTTCCTAAAGAAACAATGGAATATAACCAAGGTCAAAGCGGTGGGGAGGGAGGGTAAAAAAACTTTGGTTAGTATAAAATGTATGGTAAAAATGGAATATGATATGTTATAAATTATATGATGATATGGAAATAGGATATAATGGTAATAGGGTTGTCCCCAAGTGATAAGTTATGGTGAATGGTAGGGTATGAAACAATGGCAAATAAAATGGAAAAGGTAAGGTAAATGTTTTATTTGTTCCTATTGATGTGGAGATGGACATCCTAATCAACATATGATACAACTAGAATAGTCAAGTATGTAAATTGATAGCTCATACCTCTTCTAAATAGTGTCTCTATCAAGAACCCACTATAGAATTTGACTCTAATAATTTTCTTGTGATCTTTATTGGTTATTGATTATATTTACTCCAAATTTTAAGACAAGATGTCTTCATAACCTTTGTAAATGAAAGTGCATCTAGGGATGGTAAATAAGGATAAATAGTGGATAAAAGTGTCTGATTTGGAAATGAAGAGGTGGATCATAATAGAATGTACAATGATTAGACAATAAATGAAGATTGGGATTTTTAGGCACACAATGTTTATTGATTCCATATTCAATATAATTTTGGTTGTGTTAGGGCTGAATGATTTTGAATATGTTCTTGATAGGACCATCATATTTTTATATTATTTAATCCTAAGAGTAGCTACCATTTGATTATGCTATAAGCTGGAAGTTGCATTGATGGTATCTTTAATAATGTCTTCATCAGGAAATAAAGAACTATTGTGCTTAGCTATTGGTGCCTTGAAGAGGTTTTCACCAATAAATTTGTCTTGATTATTTTATAGCACCTTATAGAAGGTTTCACTAAGGAATGTTGACTTTTGAATTTAATTGTCTTCTATCACCTCAAATAAGGTTTCACTAGAAGATAATAAGTTTGGAATTTGATTAGCCCCTAATGCCTTTAAAAATGTTTTTCTAAGAGATTTTTCATCTTCTATATGAATTTAGTCTTACTCCCCATCGTATTATGGAACTGATATGTCACCATGGATTCATGTCAATATAATCAGTATGTTCGGTAGTGGTAATGGCATGTGGAATAGTAATGGAATGGGAAGAGGAAACATAATCCTCTTAAAATATACTAGGATAACTTGTGTTAGTGCTAAATTATTCATCCTTAAAAACCATAGAAACATCACAAATGTATATAAATTAATCTGCAAAGCATGTGTAACCACTATTGTAACAACCAGGAACATATTATAATCATGAATATGAGTCTAACTCAAGGGAATCTAAATGTGATGTTGATATTAATGTTGATTATACTTCTGAAGTTAAATCTAATATCAATTCAAAAATAGAACTTAACTTTAATTCTGATTCTTCATTTGATGTAGATGTTGCTACAATTATGTCTCATTAAATGTTTAGTAAGGGATAAGTAATGGCCTATGATGGTATAATGAGATATTCAAGAATAGACTCATCTAATAAGGGTTGGACATAGACTGGTTCATCTAGGTGAATCCCCTCAAAGAGAGAACAACTTGAGGGATAACTCCATAGAGCCTAGCTTGTCAAAGTGAGACTCCTCAATGAGGGGAAAAAGGTCAAAAGATGACTCCATAGAGACTATATTGTTAAAGGGAGGCTCTTTAAAAATATGATAATGAACAAGATAATGATTTTCCTAAAGGTGATTATAATCATTAAGAATTAACTCAATAAGGATTGGTTCATCAAATTAGACCAAAGGTAAAGGATCAAAAGGTGATTAATCATAGGTTGACTCATCACAAATGGGTGGCTTAAAAAAACATCATGAATCAATTGGTTCTCTTGGCCTTGGTTTATAATTGGTTGCAAAATATTAGTTTGGAACATATATTGGTCTTTAAATGATGGTTATTAAAGAGTAAATGATTAGATCTATTGGGGATCAATGATTGGCATAGATTTTCTAAAATGGGGAAAGGTTTTTAATGGATGAAGGAAGATATTTGGTTGAATAATGATATCTTTATAAGTAAGTTCATCAAATATTTAATCAATAAGGTATGTTGCCTATCTAAGATGGTAATTATGACCCATCTAATCATAATTTCACAACCTTGTTGTGATAAAGAGATATCATACTTGGAAGGGCTTGGAATGGTAATGAAAGGGCATTTTGAAGCTTGGTTTCTAACACAAGATAAAGGATGAGGGCCTAGAATGGTAATCCTTGGGTACTACAAAGCTTGGTTGATAGTGCGACCCAAAAGATAAGGGCATGGAATGGTAATAGATGGATGTTACAAAGCTTGGTTATTATCACAAGCCAAAGGATGAGGGATTATAATAGTAATGGAAGGTATTTTAAAGTTTGGTTGTTGATACAAGGTAAAGGAAAATTACTTGGTATGTTAATCCTTAGACATTATTAAGATTGTTTACTCATGTAGACTAAAGGAGGGTCAATGGTATATGTATGGGATTGAGTATTTTTATCATTAAAAGAGAAAATTTGGTATGTTAATTGGCCCAAATAAGGGAACTCATGGAATATGATAATCAACATGGCTAGGTTTGGAAATTATCCCAAAGAGGGTGGTATTGGTCAATTAAAATGGTCTTGATATAGGTCTAGGTTTTAAAATGGCATTGGCCTAGGAATGGATCTTGAAATGGAACCATTCTCCAAAATTTTGATCAATGATAAACTTAGTAAAAAATGTCTAATTTTAAATTTATCACATAAATGGTCAAGTGAGTGGATAAATATAAATGCCAAACTTAGGTAAAAAGTGTTTCAAACAATTCTAATCTAGGTCTAAAAATGAAAAAGGTTACTAGGTCCTTGGGAATAATGCACAAAGATAGGCTCAAAATGACTATGTCTAAAACAAAGAGGTAAGATGATAAGACTCTTGGAAACATTACAAAAGAGCTAGAATTGAAATAAAGCTAGGTTTAAGACAAACAAAAATTGCTAGGTCTTTTGGAAATAAGGCATAAAAGCTAGACTTTGGATAAAATAGGTCTAAAAATGCCAAATAATTAATATAATAAATTTGAAAAACTTGGAATCAAGCTAGGCATTTAGATTCAAACATAAAATTGACCTTTATAAAAATACATTGGAATTTAGGCACACATAAGATAGACCACTTACAAAATCTAGGCACAAAAATAGTCTTTAAATCGAGCAAAGACTTAGTCTAAGTTGCACAACCCAAAATTGAGATATAAATGTTGAAGCCAAAATTATGTGAGGCATAGGCATAAACTAGTCAATGTTTGAATCTAAACTTATCAAGACCAATTTTGAATTTTATTTAAAAGTCTTGATGCTTCAATGGACAAAAATGTAGGCCAAATGGATGACATAAAGATACTAGGCATAGAACAAGGCAGCACATATATTTTTGAAATTGTAATTGGATACAAGGAAAAAGTTCTTTGAAATAGTGAAAGTAAAGTAATGATTTTATTATTCTCTAAATGTATGACAAATGATTTGTTTAAAAAACTCCAAGGCTAAAGAATTGGATTGAAATGGGTAGTGTAATGACACCCCTTTAAAATAAGTAAAACACACACACACAAAATTTGACAAATGACTAAGGTAAAGTGTTGTATCAAATTGATGGAATAATACCTATTAAAATAAAAGAGTGATGTGTAAACATAACTTGTTCTGATCTTGGTATGAAAAACAAATAGTTTTGACTCAAGATAATGCAAGTGAAAAGGAAAAGCAATAAAAACACATAAGTATATCATCCTAATCCTTAAAATTGACAAGGTGGATTTGTACTATAAAATTTCATCTATATACTTTCTCTTGAGATGAAATTGAATTGTTAATCCAAAAATTAAAATGCACATGAAAATTATGGTTTTTAGGCATCCTCTTCTCTCAAGAGTTTTTACAATGACATGAAACTTTGGGTTACTCTCCCTACATTGATAGTATATCCAATGTAGGTGGAGTTGTCTAAATTATCAATTTTTGCATGTTCTAAATGGTCTCATATATGTATTTAACACTAGGGCACACCATGTCATTTAGATCCATGTTAACTAGATTTTTGTGAAAATGTCTTATCCTTTTCACAACCACTACATCTATCAATTGCTCAGTGTAGTACATTGTCTAGGTCAAATATGAATTATGAGGTATTATCTTACTAACAAAGAGTTCTTAACTACTCAAATAAGTATCATAGTAATTCAACCTCAATTTTTATACCCCTAATATATAGTGGGGTTGAAGTGATGCTAAAAGATGAATCCCTGGGCCAACACTTCCTTAGAGAACTTGTGAAGACTCCCACCCGCAAGCCAAAAAATGAAATAAAGAAAATGGAATGACTTTAGGGTTATTTTGGGTCACCCAAATCACTCAAGTTTTCATCAAGGGGATGGGGTGAGAGCATACATGTGACAAATATAATAAGTGATCATTTTTTATCACCTAAGTTCCCTAAATGGGATGGGGTGAGAACATACATGTGACACTCATCTTGCTAAACAAACACTAAAAAAAATAATACAAAATGGAAACTCTTATGAGTATTTAACTAAAGTGTGAATTCATTATTATAACACCAAATGAAATATGTCATGAAGTTTAGCCCATTAACAATTGTTTGTATTGTAAACTTTGAAAACCAAAAACTAAAACAAGTACCCAATTTTTAAACACCAAATTTAAATGTGAATTGAATGAATTAAAGTTATAAAAAAATCTTTTACCTTAGCCTTTAGGTCCTAAAAAATATGTTATAGGGTTTACTTGTTGCTTGACAAAAGTGATATCCTTATAAATTAGCTCTATAAAGCATAAAATCACCTCTCTAAAATGATTTCATAGTTATACAATAAATATTTAACTATGAAATTATTCTATCATAAAAAACATAGTCAAAATATGATACTTAAAAACTCATAGTGAGGGATTTTAAAGTTTCTAAATGATTTCTCAACTTTGATTGATGATTTCACTACTTAGGAAAATAAATTCGCTATTCTGGGAAACAATTTTGTACTTATAGGATTAATTTCACATTTTAGGTAGCAATATCATGATTCTAAAAAACTTGTAATAAAACAAATAAATACACAAGGGTGATTTATAAATTTTACAACAAATTCGTTACTAGTAAACATGATTTTGCTACTATACAAGATGAATTCACAGCTAAGCATAATGAATTTGTAGCCTAAAAGTGTGATTTTTATCCCCTTAAAAATAATTTTTCTGCTAAAAATAATGATTTCACTACTAATTTTAACAAATTCTTTGATCTGAAACAATTTTGTAGCTAGGTAAAAAAGTAATGAAATGGACCCCTTTTCTTGTAGAACAATTTCATGTTTTTACTCAATGATTTCACCATTTATGTGCCCAATTTTATAGTTTCATAGGGCCAAGGTGAATCCAAATAAATTTAAATATTTATGAGGTAAATTCAATTGATGTTTTTGTAGTTTACCTGACCTAATTCATAGTTTCATAATCATGAATTCACAAATACACAGTCACAAGGAAAACATAGAAAAGTTAAAAATAAATCACAAAATTAATCTCTATATTGAAGTATTCTTGGCTCTAAAAATATCTCAAGAGGCTCCATTCATGCTTGTGGGGTGTGTAGTCCCACTAAGCATGCCATCCTGTGAACATAGGAATCCATTAGAGGGGAGGTTGGTATAGTTTTATTCTAATAAAACCTAATCAAAATAACACACTAAACACAAACACCTCTTGCCTAGACACTAGGGATATCATAGGTAACAAAATTATAAGTAAACACAATTAGAAAATAAAATACATAATCCTTTTACCTTCTTTGTAGCTCCAAAATGGCTTGTTGAAGTGGCTTGTTCAATTTTGTGTATCAAAAAGTATTTATCAATGAATCTCCATTTTCTCCTCCTCTCCTTGGCACCTTGACTTGCCTTGTTATTTTATGAATTTGGCATGGTAGCACTACTTGAAAGGTTTATTTGCATCCAAATGAGAATTATAACTTTGGTTTATGAGAGATTAGATATCAATAAGTTATGACCTTGTATTTATAGCTTCAAAAGTTAACTCTCACCCAAGGTGAGTTAAGGTTGAGTTTAAACATGTAATGGGTTCAAACTAGCCCTAGGTGAGTTGAGGCTAACTCAAATTGAGTTAAAATTTATCATGCAATTATTATTTTTAATTACTATGCATGGTTCTCAAATTACATATTTTTAGATATATTAGAAGAGCTTGACAACTCAAAAAGGTAATGATGAAAAATATTGATATTTTGAATTTTTTAATTTCCATTTTAGATACTCATTAATTGAAAATGGATAATTTATCTAAGAATTTAATCTAGTTTAATTAGATGATTAATTTTGATTAGCATTTTACATCTTTTAAGAATTGTTCAAGTGCCCCACTTAATGGGTCCATAGGCTAAATTTATAATTGTTTAGTTGTAAGGTGACTAAGGATGAATCTTTGAGAGGTGATTAGTGCTTATGGTAGAATACCCCAAATAAGGATGACTCAACATGATTTTGAGAAATAATGAATGTTTTGTGGATGAAATTGGGATGTTAATGATTCTTAGTCTTAATATACAATATTTGGTATGAATTATTCTAAATTTTGGGTGGGAGCTAGTTCTGGTCATAATGGGGTATCTACATATGTTATCCTACTACCATAGGTCACAAGGCTAATTTTCCTATTTCTCCATATTTTGTGCTTCATCCTACTTTTTCACATGTTACTAAGACTAGTCCGTCATATCCTACTATTCATATTTTTCCTCCTATTTCTATTAGACACTATTGACTAATTTTGAATGTTTTATCAATTGGTCATGGTCTTAGTAAAAATATAACAATATCCATTAATACAAATGCTCATTATACTATATCTCATACACATTCTACTATAATTATAGATACATTGATTCAAAAAGATATTAAAGAGATGAAAGTGTAATCAAATAATTATCATAAATATGGTATATACATATCCATATGGTCACTACTCATGATATATTACACAACCCATTAGATCATGATGTTATTGTCTACCCCTTCTCTATCTATTTTATTGTGATTAAATTTAAAGTATATAACTGAAAGGGTGGTCCTTCAAATCATATTAAATCCTTATATTCTTCAATATTTGGTCTTATACATGATGATCTATCAAAGAATAATTTATTTCCATTAAGTCTCAATAACTATGCTTTGGATTAGTTTTATGCCCTACACACGAACTCCATGTATCATTCAAAATATTTTTACAATAGTTTCTTAGCACAATTTTATATGAATATTATCCAAAAGGTCACATTTTTACAACCTTTACAACTCAAATAAGGACCTAATTAGAATGTTAGTGAATATATGCCTAAATTCAAAATTATGCTTATGAAAATGTGTTGATAAATACTTGATAATGAATAAAAAAAAATTTTATCAAATTTTTTTATTTAAAATATATAATAAAAAGTGATGTTTAGCATATATTAATATTTAAATAAACTTTAATATGTGATTCAAAACTATTCTATTAAATTTGTAGAGGCTAAATGTTTAAATATTGGTCTAATTCCCCTCCCTCATAAATTCTAAATATCAACGTAAATCAAAAATCAAAGTTAATTATAATATACTCATTATTTTAAAGATAATAATGAGGCCAAACATTTAATAACATGTTATCAAAACCACCTTATATTATTATCCTTTCATCTAGAGTGCATAGGTCGTTTACCACCTTATAGGGTTGTCTTTCTATCTAAAGTACCTATATGGTTTACAATGTTGTCTAATAATCATCACATATAGTTTGTTTAAATTATATAAGTGTAAGGAAATAATATAACATTCAATATCAATTACTTCACATAAAAAAATACTTGAAATAATTAAATAATCCACTTAGAAAATTTGATATATTATAAATCAAGACAAATTTCACATGCCAATACCTAAATACCAACCAACATTTTCCAATTCTCATATCTTAGATGAAAATATATGTTTAGTTACAGGTTCACAAAAAAAATTCCCATATATTACATATGTATACCATGAGATTCCAATAGATCAAACAATTGTCTCTACATTATTTTTAGTATTTCACGTCATAAAATTATACAATGTGTAAAAAACCTCTAGTCAAACATTTAAAATACACTAAAAAATATTCCATGTAATTCCATGTTATCCTCCTAAATATTTATGAACTAATTGTAAATTAGTACTAAAATAAACTAATACATATAGTGTGTCTAAATTATACAATATTTTCTTAATATTGCCAATCCAAAACTTTTAGGTACTAATATTTCAAGTTTAAAATATTTAAAATTTCTAAGTTGAAATGTAAACCAAATTAAAAAATAATATTATTTAATTTATAATAATATTAGCTATATAAAATATATAAATTAATATTTATTTTTAATTTAAAATTATAGCTACAAGTACTATATTAATCTATAGAAATATCATAATTATATAAAAATAACAACTTTCCATATTTATATACATAAATACTCTCTTATGATTTCAAATATATTTTTGTGTTACATCATAATTAAATTTTAAAATATTACATCTTTCCCATAGAGTAATACAATATATTATATTTTATTATCCATGATAGTCATGTCAAAGATTAAGTATTCATAAATTAAAATCCATGTGAAACTAAAGATCACTAATGATGTTGATAACTATGTAGGAACATGGAAAGCATTATCATAGGCTTTAAATTTATCCATATATCTTTTTGGATCCCATACACACCTCTTATTACTAGGAGTGACCCTACCTTTCATAAGAAAGGTTGATGTAGAGTATTATCAAGAAAGATTATATTATATATACAAGTCATAGTACATTATTTCCATGCAACATAAATAAAGTTTTGAAAGTTAATTCAAATAGGAAATAAAAAATTCCTAATATGCATTGAGTATATAATTATATGGATAGAATACTTAGGATTCAATGATTCCACTTCATATCATTTGGACATAGTAAACAATTATAAACTACATAGTCATGTTGAAAGTAAGGACTTCAAAAATACAAAGAGTGTTCACATTATTAAGTACATAAAAATACCCAAACTCATATTTCCTAATAGTACTATACAACATAGGTATATTCATATAAACAAAATTACTTGACATAAGGAAAATATTTTAGAAGTGATATAATGATAATACATTGCACTAATGTCTGATATCACCCCCATGAAGCATCATCATCCTTCCACTTCCCAAGGATTATCAATAAACCATACAAAAAAAATGCCAAGTCATCATTGAGAAATTTATACAATGATAACACATAATATTACTATTCCATATCACATGTGTGAGGCATCAGGATCCATTTACCCTATTGATGGTTGAAAATAGGCCCAATGATATCTAAAATCAAATTTATTTATATATTAGTCTCATAAGAAAGTATAAATAACATAATTTGTTTACAAATAACATACAAGGAAAAGAGTTTTAAATCATTTCAAAAGAGAAACACATTTACTTTATAGTCAAAATACCAGTATATATGAAATTTTCAATATTTTGCATATTACTCATAAGTTCATAGTACTACCATAGTCTTAACCATGACGCTTAACTCACTATACAAGTGGCACATAAATAAATAATGTCATGAAGTCATAGTAATTTTTTTATTCATATCATATTTGTTTGAACTATATTCAGATCTTATTAACAATTTAGAATATATATTATGATAAGTTCTTTAGTTCATTAAATCAGTAAATAGGGAAGAATAAAATTAAATAAGGCTATCATAATCTTTACAAGTCACTAGAATAAAGTAATTAATAAAAAATCAAGGATTGATACATAGTTATTCACATATCATATGCCCTATTGGACAAAAATCAACCCAAAACTTTCCAAAACAACCATGTAGATGAAAGATAGGATTTGTAACCATAAAATCTAATTGTTATCTCTTTGTGTAATAAATATACAATTATGATGAGAAATAATTTTTATTTTGGATTAAAAATCATCCAAAGAATTTATAAAACCATATTTTATTAATGGTTATTTGTTAAAAATAATAAAAACAAAATACTACAATCCAAGTAGTATACACATATAACTTTTAGTTACTCATAATACCTCTTGTAGGACTCATCAATTCATAAATATCCTAGAGTGCATGTCCTAAGGAATGGATTGAGAAAAGGGTGGTGTTTTTTCATGGTGTTTTGTGAGAGATATTCAATTGAAATCTTGTTATACTTGTATATTATTTCATGAAACTGTAATACCTCTTATGATATATTCCTAAAATCTTGAATCTTTGAAACAAGGATAATTTTGAAATCATGAATTCTTGAGATTTGGTTAAGTTTGAAATCCTATAGGTTCTTTCAAAACATAGAATATGATTTATAACTCATATAGGTTTTAATCAACTCTCAAACATACACAAAGTACAAACACACATGCATACATGCACATATACATGTGCATGCATGCACACACACATGTGCGCACACGCGTGCACACACACACACACATGCATAGACACACACGCATGCATAGACACACACACACACGCACAGACACACATACACACATAGGCACACACACACACACACACACACACACACACACACAAACACACACACACGCACACACACACACACACACACACACACACACACACACATGCACACACACATGCATGCACACATGCATGCACGTGCGCATTCTCACACACACACACACACACACACACACACACACACACACACACACACACACACACACACACACACACACACACACACACACACACACACACACACACACACACACACACAAACACACACACACACATGCACATATGCACACACTTTAAATTATAATAAATTAATATTTTACATTTAAATTTAGATTATTCAAACTTCCTTGGCCCTCTTAGATTTATTATTTTGACTTTTTATTAATAGACTGATATATTTTTGTATGCCTCCCTATATTTATTACTAAAATTTCCTCTTCAATTTAGTTTATTTATTAATGGTGATTTTTTTCATAATAAATCATTAATAATTATTTATTTGTTTTCATATTTTGGAAAAAAAACTCATCTTGATTGATTTACTTGTTTTCTTATTTCAACTAGAATGGCATGGTTGACCCAATATTGTGTCATTCTTTATTCATTATACTAAGTCGATATGGATAAATAATGTTGGAATTTTAGATAGGTCACTTTTATAACTTTAAATATTATTTATAGGGTTTTAAAATGTCATTTTTATGGATAGACAATTCTCATATAATCTTCTTATGAATGAAAAGTTTACTCTAAGTACATAACAAGAATTAGAAGATAATAACATATTATTGTGGAGATCATATTTATAAAGGAATATGAATCTTAATAAAAATAAGTTAAACCAAGTAGTGACCATTAATATTTATATTCCAAAATAATAAAACTCAGGTCTTCATCATTTCCATTTTATTCCTTTACCTACAACATCTCTTCAAAAGTGTCACTAGAGGTAGGGGGATTGATACGTCAAAAATTTGACTTAAGAAAAGTATATTCATACCTAATATATCTATAATATTTAATTTGGTAGATAGATATATTTTCATATTATTATATTAGTATGTCTCTATCACTTCTCTCCCCACCTAAATTATACTTATGATTGTCTTAGTGTTATTGTTTATGCCTATAGGTACACCCATATTTAGAATCCTTTATAGATTCATAGGCTAGTCTTAACTACCATTTTATGTATCTAAAATCCATTATATCCATTTGGCATTTGTATCTTTTTATTTTACCTTTTTATCATAATGGATCTATTTTTACTCTTTTTTTCAATTATTTTCATTTGATTTCCTTAAAATATCCTTCATACCCATTCTACACACAACTCTCTTTCAACTTGTGTCCCACTTTATGATGCAGGAAAATATATGTAGTTGGTCCTAGTATGGTCTTCTCCCTTTCTTATATTATAGGATATTTATATTATTTAACATATTATATAAATATAAGCAAGCATTTAATTCAAAAAAGTAAGAAATAACTTGTGATAAATATTGAAAAATCTATAGTTGACACCATATCAAAATTCTATTCTTCATATTTGAAGATAAAAATTAAATAAAAAAAGGATGCTAAGAATATTGAGATTATTATCATACCCAAATGTAATTATAAATACCATATGTTTGTCACTTATATTAACAACAAAAATTAATTCTATAGTTTTTTATTTTATCTATGTATATGATCAAAACACATGTATGTATTGGGTGAAGAGAAAATCAACCACATGAATATAAAAAATCAAATGGGTTTATTCCAACCCATAATAAAAATACATTAAATTATTTTATATTAAATAAAAAACATAAAACTAATAATATAGTCATGGTTTATAGCATATTCATCTCATTCCCATATTGAATAAATTAATATAATGCTAACAAATAAAAATGGTATCCATTTATAGAAGAGGGATTCATATTAGTATACTAATGCACACTAATGTTAATACCACTTAATTTTAATGATTATTAAAAAAAAAATATAAAGTTAATTCTCAACACACACACACACACACACACACACACACACACACACACACACACACACACACACACACACACACACACACACACACACACACACACACACACACACACACACACACACACACACACACACACACACACACACACACATATATAATGTAAAATAAGATGAATGCATACCCTTTCCTATACAATCTATCCATGAAACTTGAATGGGATGATATAGGTCCTTCCTTCCATGTTGTGATCTACTTAATTTTTATTTTATCATCTGTTTTTCCTCAAGTTTCATGCTTTATTTCCGGTTCTTATATATTTTTTTAATCATTTCTCTCATATTCCCAAAATGGTTGGGAACAAAAGGTTCCAAGAATAGTTCTATCATTAAATCATGGATTGTTTTTACTTTTTAGTTTCATGGTTGATATTGTATACTATCATTTACCCTTATAAATTCAATTTATCACATTCAAAAATGGAACTAAATGTTTGCTTACATAAAATTGTTTGATATTTAATATAATTTTGGGAAATTAATTAACTTAATTAGATTTCTTTAAATTATTTTACACCTTTGAAATGATTATAAAAAAGTTTGAAAATCAATCAAGAAAGGCTCTAGAAACAATTATAATGGACCTCAAAATTTAGCTACACAATGTGAAGTGATAAATAATGATATGAGATATAATGTTTTACTTGGTAAGTCATAAATATATTCTTTGATTTTTTTCCCCTCTATTATAAATATAAGTATAATAATTTATGGGGGGTTATATATATGTCCAATAGATGATGTTCCTTTTTAGTTTTAAAAAATGGTCGAATGTATGGAAATATTTATTCCCTAGCTTCATACACTACAACTATATATTATATCACCAAATAAATTCATACCCATCTAAATATTTAATACATATTATATGGGATAAATTAGTAGACCGATGAGGATAGTGGAACTAGTAATGATAGTATATCCAAACATCTATGGAAAGATTCATTCCCCATATTAATACACTAAAAACATCTATTGGAACATCCAAGCAATAAAATTACATGGAAAAATTTAATTCATATGATATGGGAGAAATTAGTGGACCATTGAGGATAGTGGCACTAACAATGAGAGTAAGATAAGCATTTTTCCAAAGAAGCTTTTCCCTTATTAGTCTAGGGAAATATAGGGATTACATGCATACATTTGTTATTTTTAAACTATATCTCTCCCCTAATGACTATGGAATATTTTTTTCATCAGTTTTGATGAACTATACACCATATTTTGATGATAAAGTAAAATGACCTATGATGGACACTTATCTCATTACTAATAAACAAAAATGAGATTTTATTCTATCTCAATCTATTTTGTAAAAATATTGATTATGATTAAAACACATACAAAAAATGAGATTTGAAGGTCAAAATTAGAAAAACACGAGAAATATATTTAAGAACTAGTTCATCCCAACTCCTCATTAATCTATATAACGTATTTGTTATTGTAAATATAATAAATACAAAATGGTACCTTTCCATGTAGATCATGGGTATACTATTACTAAATTAAAATATATCAAAGATAAATTGTTAAATACTCACTTCCCCAAGGATAGTAAAACTCACCAACATAAATAAAATAATGTTACATATTTACATCTTGTATACCATGAGTTGATTGATAAAGATGCCTCATCTAATATTTTGACTATTAACAAATTTTAAAATGATGAAGGTCTTTAGGAATATGATAGATATTATGTAGATTTACTTTCTCCCCATTAAAATTTTATATTTATATTTTAGTAAAATAATAAAGAATATTTTTGGGAGTGTAATCCATCTTTCATTGATAATTAAATTTCATTAAATGGTATTGATTACTTACACACTAATGTAAATGTTTGGGTCTAATGTACATTAAAATGAAGAAACAAAAGAATTAAATTATGGTACTAAATAAGATATTAATATTATTTTATTAAGTGAATGGATGACACTCAAATAAGATAAACACCCTGGAGATATAGTACATGAATTTTTTGATTTATTTTCTAGATCTTATTCATACATGTTGAGAATTGACCCATCTATTGTAGTTCAAAATATAGATTTCCATCCTAATATAAAACCAATTAAGAAAATGTTTAGAAAGATGCATCCTAAAGATTTTTATATTAAATATGAAATCCAAAAGTTATTAAATGTTAGTTTAATATGACCTATTTATTATTCACATTTTATTTCCAAAAGTTTCTTAGTTTCAAAATTTGATAGATGCATTTAGATATATACAAACTTTTATAGCCCAAATTTACACTCTTAGAATAAATTTAAAGCCTTATAAATTTGGTATAACATGGAGACAAACCTAGGCTATGGATGACCTTTAGATGGATTGAATCTCTAGGTTAAAGGGCTAGATCCCATTAATGTATCACTTAGGCTCATTCACTAATCTACCAAATTACTAGGAAAAGAGATATAAAACCTATTATAATAGAGGTATGTACCAAATAAGCTCACCACTACCAACCATATGCATATGTACATCAACCATGAAACTAACTTGAAATAAACACTACTCATAATCTACCTCTCTACATCATCATTTCATATGAAGGTTGTGAAATATGCTTGGGCTAGGAGGACTAGACAAGAGATCATACAATGATGCTATTGAATATAAAAATAATTCAACCTTCACACCTCACTTAAAACACTTCATAAGACCTATAAATAAGCTTTCAAAATGAATATGAATGCTATAAAAGGGAAACATTCCAAGGAAACTAAGCTAATCACTTGGCAAGATCAATTAGTCATAAACACACATTGAAAACAATCAAAGAAGGAGGTAAAACTATAATTTTCCCATTGATAAAATATTTATAAATTGGAATGGATTCTCCATACCTATGTGGAGGATACATACATAACCTATAAAGGATGAATTTATATTGAAATGAGAGAGAAGAAGAGAGAAAGGTGTAAGAGAGAGAGGTGACAAATGTCAAGAAGAGTTACATTCAAGAAAGGAGGTATAAAATTATATAAACAGGTCTCAAAGTACATGAATTTATTTCCTAATATGCATCATCCTCCAAGTGGTGTGGGAGTCTTCAAACTTTACTTGACACCTTATCTTTTTCTTTAAAATTACCCCTTCTCTTGAATTGTGAGGTGAAAAATGACACTCTTAACCATAAAATCATCTTGAGTCACCTTATATCACTATTATTGACACTTTTAAATTGTTTATTAGTCTTTATAACTGATGTTAAAATGATGATTACACCTCTGATGTGTCTTGAAGCCCACTTGGCCTTACTGTACCTATCCTTGTTTGCAATTGTCAAATCTTATGTTTTTATTAATAGATAAAATTATTATTCTTAAAATAAATATTAATATCATAATAAACCTTAAATAACTCATTTGGAAACCTCAAGCACTCCCTAATGCTTCATCTTGCACCTAAAGCTCTCATTTGGCCTCAATTCCTTATAGCCTTGAAAACACACAAAGCTCATTGTGTGGAAGGATGTAGAAATTATCTTGGAAAAAAATTGTATTTTTTAGTACCAAGTATCCCTTTACATCTCCATGAAAAATTTCATGACTTTAAAATGAGTGGAAGTACACTTATTAGCCTATTTTCTCTCTCCAATTAGGTCTCCATTAGCCCTTTAGGCCTAGAAACTAAGTTTTGACTCAAATTGACTCCCACACATGTGAAACTTAGTAAAAATGTTTTATTAACTTTACCCATGACCTTACCATTCTCCATTCCAAGTTTTAGCTTCTAAGACCCTATATGGATATGTGAACCATGAAATAGCTAAAACCCTAGCCTAAGTGCTTGAACATGCTTGAGAGGTGATTAAAGTGGATTATCAAGAAGTTTTTAGGTTATAAAGATTGTAAATAGTTTTTTGAGGGATAAAAAATCATCATGAAACTCAACATGCTTAAGATAGGTCTCTTGAAGTGCTCAATAGGTCTTCATATAGGCTATTTGGTTAGCAAAATAGTGTATTTCTCACTTTTTGACCCACTTAGTGACTTGAATGGATCATATACCTCTATATGATACCTAAATATGTGTGTATAATATTTTATAATATTTATAAAATCCTTTATAGATCTATACTCTTTATTTTTAAGCCACTCCTTAATCTACACCATCACAAATGAGCTTATAGCCATGTATTTAGAGTAATTTTATATAGTTGTACCTTCCTACGTGCCAACCAATACCATGTTTAGGTGATAATGATAAATATGGAGATCACCAAGGTAATTTGGAGGTAAGATTAATCCATTATAAAGTTATTTTAAAGTTTTTTATCCTATTGGATCATTGGAGTGGTGATTGGTAGCGTATGAGTGCCTTACACTCTTAAAAATGATTCATAAATAAGAGGCCCCTAACTTGAAAACCAATGCCTAAAGTTTTTATAAAATAAATATTTATAACTACCCATAAGATATTTTTGCACCATGCATCTTTTCCTAGGAGATCTAAGCAAAAGTTGGTGCCTCTCAGGCTGGTAGACTATATGTGTAAGGTCTAAAAGAGAATTTAGGCCTAAAAATGTTACTTTGATGTTTAGTTCAAGATGCCAGTGACTATTTTATGTGTTTATCACTCATTATGACCTATTTAAATATTAATTTTCACCTTTATTTCTCATTAGGTCTCCTTCACCTTCATAAGCCCATACCTAGTGTTCTTTAGCAAATCAATACTAGTGAACCTAGTGTTGAGGTATTTTCTCATTGTTAGAGGATTTGGAAACTTCATATAATGTCACATTTAATTTTTAAAAACCTTATTAGGTAATTTTATTATAATATCAATATAAATCAATCAAAATCTCACTACAAACTCATACACGGGCTTGTGTGTGCATATTCAACCTTGACTATTTTTCTTGTAGGTTTTCATTACTATTTTCAAGCATATATCTACTCAATGAGAGCACTATGAGGATTAAAAAAATAATTAAAATGACTAATTTTATCCTTTAATCTGACATATATACCCTCTTATGTTTTCCATAGGGCTTGAGACCTCTTTCTACTTAAGTGGGCCATTTTGCCTGTAGGTTTGTAGGTCTGAAAAATACTTGAATGTTGAGCTTGAAATTTAGTCTTCTAAAATAAATCATACTAGTTTATTTTTTTTACACTTTTTATTAATTATTCATAATCTTAATAATATATTGGTACCTTAAATATAAACTATGATTTATGCCCCGAATGCTCATAAGGCTCTTCTCTTCATCTACTTGAGTGGGCATGTGAGTGCTTATTTGAGATGATACCTTATCATGGTTGAGAGTAGGTTATTGTATAAAAATATAATATCATGAATTTCATTCATAAGGCCTAGACATTACATGATCATCCTAACATGCCTTTATTCTATCCTTTGTGATCATCTTTGTAACTTTCAACAATACACAAATTCTCCAATATAGACTTGACTATAAGATGTTTGGAATGAGTACTTTCACAATATCATCAATTAATTGTGAGAATAAGTGAAGAGGTAAAAAATTACCTTTAAAACTCTCATTGAATTTTAACTAAAAAATTTCTCATCAAACGAATTTGATCTTTCATTGTCTTCAACCAATAATCTTTTTTCAAGCATAGGTTTGTCAGTGATCATTGGTTATCTCTAGCATTGAGTTTTTAAGTAAAACTCTCTCCATTCATATTGAATTATTTAAAATATATAGATAATAAATTTACCTAAATTTTAGGTTTTTAACTCAAATTTTGATGCATAGTTCAAACAATTTCAAAAAATACAGACCTACAAGTCTATAGACATATAGGTCTCCATTTCTTTATGTTTTAAAGCCTTATATGGTGATTGGATTGATGTCTTGATACTTAAGAACATATATAAATTTATCATTGCCTTCTTTATGATTTCAATACCTTTATATGCCCCTAAAAATGTAAGGTGAACCCCTTTTAAACCATCTTATAAGTTTGATCAAAACATAATCTTCAAATATGGAACATGAGCATCACTTAGAGGACTGGCACAAATTGAAAATTAATATTTAAGATATTTTAATGGAATATAAGTATGTTTAAAGACATTATACAATCACCTAGATGCATTGTAACCTATGGAAAACCTTGAAATAATGAAGAATCAATGACAATCATCTTGTAATATGTGTAAAAATAGAGTTTTCTTATCAATCTAAGATCACACATGCCAATAAAGCCATATAAAATCACATTAATTTTTTTCAAATACCATATACATCTCTTTAAATTTATCTTCATCCAACCAATCTAGAATTGTCATTTCAAGGAGAGAAACTAAGCCTATAGGGTTTGAAGTTAGTTTTTAATCACCCTAGAGTATTAATGATTGTTAATAAATATCAAGCCACTAGTATGATCACTATATCCATGTATTTTAATCTCATTATGACCCCTTCCTCTATTAAAAATATCAAACCCTAAATCTTTCTCCTCTATCTGTACTCAACATATGAAAATTGCCTTTATGAGCTTGTGAAGAGAGCAATGAAGGTAAGGATGCAAATTTTGCATCTCTGAGAGCTAAAAATTCACTCCAAGCATGGATTTATCCTAAATAATATTAAGAGACATGTATTCAATGTTTTTAAGTTAAAGTGATTATGCCATGTCTGTACAAGTGCTTAAAACTACCCTTTTAGAGTTAGAACTAAAGTAACTGACCTGTTATGACATGCATACTATTACTCTAACTTTTTTTGGACAACATGAACTTTATAAATCCTATTTAAATGTTTTTGATTTTTAAAATTATGTGTAATTCCTGAAATTTATCCTAGAAAGTGACTTAAATGACTTTAGAGTGCATTGAGAAATACCAAAGAAACTAATGCATGTTTGATGGTCTCATGAAGTGAACATAGATTTTATTAAGACAACCTTTGACTTTAAATAACCCATTAACCATTTAAATTAATGACTCATACAATAATGAGGCTTTGGGAAGACTCACATTGGCCACAATGGTAACCTTAACATTATTAAAAACCTTAAAATATGCTAAATTACTTAATTTCATCAAACAAAGCTTAAGTCTCATTAACAAGTCTAATAATCATGTTTCAAACTATAAGGGTTGACCTTTTTTTTCCTAGGTAAAAATTGGCCAATAATTTGGCAATTCACAAGGGTAGCATGCTTTTTATGCTTACTAGACTAGTTGCCTAGTCCATCCATTAGGCAATGGAGTCACTTGCACTCACATACAGACCTGATCAGATCTTGAACAAGAATAAATTTGATTTGACCACACAAGACAACTGACTACCTCTAAGACACACAACACAAGGAAAAACAAACATAATAATAGAAAATAAGAAACACATACACTGTGCAAACTAAGCACTTAGGGAACATAACAAACATAAGTAAATTACTATATATAACTAACCTCTAAGCATGTTCCTCCTAGATAAAATTGGAAATTTATGATATCTTCTGGTTCATGATTTAAACAATCATACAAGGCAAGTTACTTCTTGGACATTGTCCTTGTTGGCTTCATCCTCATATTGATTACCAATATTTTTGGCATGATTTTAAGTAGAGTAACAATAGTAAACCAATCACCTATGAAGATGAATTCATCATGTGGCTAAAAATCATTCTCGTGAATCTTATTCATGTTTTAACCTACCTTAAACATGACCATCTCTTGGCTTATAGGATAAACATCACCATTAGCTTCTATACTCCATGAAATGATGTATATAATATTGAAGAGCCTCTTTGAGATTTCCACATTATTTTTCAAGAAAGAGAGTAGCCTCAACAACATCCTCAATCTATCCAATATGATATATAAGCCCTTGAAGAGCCTCAAATTCAATACCAATCCACTACTTCCATAAGTTTTCATCCTTATATCACGCATGTGAAATGCCATAAGGGGCATCTAATTGAAGCTCTACTACAGAAAGCTCCTTAAACTCATGAAGAGTTTCCATTAACTACTACTCTTGATCATATGAAAATTCCTTGCCATGGTCAACTAAATAATTGACTACTAAAACCATTTCAATTTCTTTATCTTTCTCATTTTAATGCTCAATCACACCAAATATAATCTCTTGAAATAATCCAACATCTCTTCTATCTTATTCTAAAAATTCTATAATGATGTCTTGTTCATTCTTGAGGGTATCTTCATGATCATCTTGAGAAGAGATTACAATTAACTAATAATAGTCCTCACTCACTACTTCCTCATCATGTCTAAAAGTTAAATTACCTTTATTCTCACCAAGGGGAGTACCAATACAAATGTCCTCTTCACACACACTTTTTATGTCTTCATCATGACTATTCATAGATTCATTTGGAATTGGATCCTCTTCTTCAATCTTCTATACTATAGGCTTGCATTTCAAAGGGGAGATGATGGGAGGGCAAGGGAGTTCACTAGGTTGATTGACACTTGAAAGAGTTTCTTTCCAACTAGGGACCTTGAAAGACTTATTTGAAAGCTCTTGAGGAAGGGGAGGAAACCCTCTTGCTAAGACTCTCTCATTTTCCCTTTTCCATTCTTGAATTATTTTCTCTAAATCATATATACCTTGATTTTATTAGATATTTGGAACTTGAGGAGTGGGAAAATATATTGAGGATATTGATCAACATTATAACATGACAATACTTCCCCTCTCATACACTTTAAGAGGTTTTCTCCAACTAGTAAGAGTCATTGGTGTGGCTTCCAGGAAATTTTCTCTTACTTGATCTTGGGTAGGCATAGGAGAGGATTCATACATAAGAGTTGGCATGGTTTAACTAGGAATAATAGTCCAATAAGCCCTCCAAGATGAAGTGATCTTGGTTTCTTAATTAAGGGTAGGTGTATCTTAAAGGAAACTTGGAACACAAGAAGGCTGACTAGGGGTAAGAGATTATGGCTGAGGTTATTTGGGTTGGATCTCTCGATTCTCCTACCTCACTAATCTATCTACCCACCATTAGATCTAGGTTATCATTTAATAAAAATCATCAATCATAACATATTAATTTTCCTATCCAATTGATTCCCACTTATCCACCAACATTTGTAATAACATCCTCATCTTCTTTATGAGGTGAAAATGGATCAAATCTTCAAGATATACTCCTCTATCCCAAATTCTCATTACGCCTTCAAAATTTAGCATATTTTACATGAGGACCAACAAGTATGTTGTAGGGGAAACATAATTTTGAGTTAGAGTTGGAGTAGGAGGATGTGAGCATGACTATTGCAAGTCTTATTAAGGCTACTGAGGTATATAATTAGAATCATATGAGTGAAAAGTATGGAAATCATAGGACTGATATGGTTCATGATAAGGCTGATAAGGATCATGAAAAGGATGGTATGGATTATTATAGGACTGATAAGGAGGTATACCAAAAAAATTCTCTTCAAAACCAGCCATCAAACTTCATGAAGTAGACAAGAGCAAGAAAAAATCATCAACAATTCTTTCAAATAAATACTTGGGTTTCTAGAACCAATTGATTGAGCTTAGAGTTACCATTGATGTTTTTAATGCCTCCAAACGTTGATATGTAGAAATACAACACCATAAAACATTCAACAACTTTGGACCTTTGTCCCATTGACCATGTCAAAAATGTTATAGCCAATATTTTCACCCTTTGAAGGTAGTTCAAGCCTTCCAAATTTGGGATAACATGGAGACAGTCCCAGGCTATGGGTGACCATTAGATGGATTGAATCACTAGGTTAAAGGACTATATCCCCTTGTTGTATCACTTAATATCATTCAAAAATCTTCAAACTTGATAGAAAAATAGAGACAAAACCTATTCTAATGGAGGTGATGTACCGAATAAGTTGACCACTACCAACCAGTTACATATTCACATCAACCATGAGACTAACCTGAAACAAACACTACTAATATACCTATATACATCACCATTTCATATGAAGGTTATGAAATATTCTTGGGCTATAAGGAATATTAAATATGTCATATATTGAAATTATTGAGTATACAACTCACTCAATCTTCACACCTCACGTAGACATTTTACAAGACCTAAAAATAAGCTTCCAAACTAAATATGAATGCTAGAAAAGGACAACATTCCAAGAAAGTTAAGCTAATCACTTGACAAGATCAACTAGTCATGCACACACATTGAAAAAATTCAAATGAGGAGGTAAAATCAAATGTTTATCATTAATAAAATTATTCCAAATGGGAAGGGCATTGCCATACGTAAGTGGAGGATACATACATGGCCTATCAAGGCTAAATTTATAGATAAATTTAAGAGAAGAGAGAAAGTCATAGGAGAGAGAGGTGACAAGTGTCGAGAAGAGTTACATTAAATAAAGTACATGTGAAATTATATCAATATGTCTTCAAGGACATATTCTTCCTTATTGAATATGCATCATACTCTAAGTGGTATGGGAGTCTTCAAACTTTACTTGACACCTTTTATTCTTCTCTTAACTTGTGAGGTGAAAAATGGCACCCTTTACCATCAATTCATCTTGAGTCACCTTATACCATTGTTTTTAACTCTTTTCACTTGTTTAGGAGTCTTCATAACTTATTATACAATTATGATTACACCGCTTAGGTGTCTTAAATCCCACTTAGCCTTATCATGCCTATCCATGCTTGCAAGTGTCAAATATTGAATTTTTATTCATAAATATAATTGTTCTCCATTAAGTACATCTTCATATCATAAAAAACCTAAAATTACTCATTTTTAAATCTCAATCACTCCCCAATGCTTCATCTTTCACCTAAATCTCTCATTTGGCCTTAATTCCCTATAACTGTGAAAAGGCACATAGATATTTTTATGTAAGGATGTAAGGATTATATTGGAAAACATATGGTACTTTTGATTAACTAATATCCCCTTACATATATATTCAAAATTTCATGACCTAAAAATAAGGGGAAGTACACTTATTATCCTATTTTCTATCTCTAATTAGGTCTCCATTAGCTCTCTAGGCCTAAAAACCAAGGTTTTACTCAAACTAACTCCCACACATGTGAAACTCAATAAAAGTGTTTTATTAACTTTACACATGACTTGACCATGAGCTATGCCAATTTTTATCTTCTGAGACTCTATATGGATATGTGAACAATGAAATAGCTAAAACCCTAGCCTAGGTGCTTAAATAGGCTTGAGAGGCGATTAAAGTGGCTTGGAAATAATTTTATGGGTTATAAATCTTGAAAAAAAAATATGAGGCCTGAAAAATAATCATACAACTCAACATGCTAAGAGAGGTCTCTTTAAGGGTTAAATAGGTCTGCATATAGGCTCTTTAGTTAGTAAAATAGTGTATTTCTCATTTTTTTGACCCACTTGGTGATTTGAATGGTTCATATACCTCTATATGATACATAAATAGGTGTGTGTATGATTTTATAATATTTTTCAAGTCTTTATAGACGTCTACTCTTTATTTAAAATCCACTCCTTACTCTGCACCCTCATAAATGAGCCTATAATAATGCATTTAAAATAATTTTGTAAAGTTGTACCTTCCTACATGCCAACCAATACCATGTTCATGTGATAATTATACCTATTTAGGTCACCAAGGTCATTTTGAGGTTAAATTAATCCATTAGAAATGTACTTGAAGGTATTTTTTCCTATTAGGTCATTGGAGTGCTTGTTAGTAGCCTGTGAGTGACTTGCACTCTTAGAAATGATTCATAAAAAAAATGCCACTAACTTGAAAACCATTAGCTAAATTTTTTAGTTAATAAACCCTAATAACCACCCATAATATATTTATGAACCATGCAACTTTTCCTAGGAGATACAAGCAAAATTTGGTGCTTCTTAGGCTAGCAAACTATATGTGTGAGGTTTAGAAGATAATTCAGGCTTGAGAATATTATTTTAATGTTTGGTTCAATATATTAGTGATTATTTTATGTATTTAACACTAAATATGACCTATTATAATATCAATTTTCACCTTTATTCCTCCTTAGGTCTCCTACATCTTCATTATCCCATACCTAAGATTCTTTAACAAATCAATACTAGTGACCCTAGTGTCTATATTTGAGATATTTTATCATTGTTGGAGGAGTTTGAAACTTCATAGAATGTTCCATTTAATCTATCAAAACCTTATGATTTCCTTGTATTATCATATCACTATCAATCAATCAATCAATCAAACTCTCACTACAACCTCACACATAAGCCTGTGTGTGTATATTTAGCCTTGACTATTCTACTTGTAGGTCTTCATTATTGTTTTCAAGGATTTAGTTATTAAATGATATCAGTGTGAGGATAAAAAAAAAAATTAAAATTCCTCCTCTTATCCTTTCATCTCACATATATACCCTCTTATGTTCTTCATAAGACTTGAGACCTCTTGTTGCTTAAGTGGTCTAGTCTACCTATAGGTTTATAGGACTAAATGGCTTATTAATGTTAATATTGAAATTTAGTATGTTTAACTAAATTATTGACCTATATTTATTCAAATTTATATTAATTGTTAATAATATTCATAGTTCATTGGTTTCTTCAATATAAACTCTGAGTCATACCTTAACGATCATAGGGCTCTTTCTCTTCATCTACTTGAGTGGGCCTATGAGTGCTTATTTGAGAGGATACATAATAAAGGTTTAGAGTATGATATTGGTATGAAAATATAATATAATTGAATTTAATTCAAAATACTTAAAAATTAGATGAGCATCTTGGTATGCCTTTATTTTATCCTTTGTGATCATCTCTGTAGCTTTCAACAATATACAAATTCTCCCTTGTAGGCCTGATTGTAATATACTTGGAATGAGTAATTTTGGAGTCTAATAAATTTATGGTTTTAAAAAATTAATAGGTATATAATTATCTTAAAAAATTTAATTGCATTTTACCTAGAAAAGGTCTCATCAAACAAAGTTGATATTTCATTGTCTTCAACCAATAGGCTTTCTTCAAGCATAGGTCTGTAGGTGATCATTGGTTATCTCTATCATTAAGTTTTTAAATAAAACCACTTAAATTAATATATAATTATTAAAAATTTATATATAATACATTTCCCTCAATTTTGGGTTTTCAACTTGAATTTTGATGCACAATTTAAACAATTTTAGATAAATGCATACCTACATGTTTGTAGACATGTAGGTCTACATTTTTATGTTTTTAGGCCTTATATGGTTATTTTATTAACATATTGAGCCTATATAACATATATAAAATTTTCATCACATTCCTTTTTAGGTCAAGACCTTCATATTCCCCTAACAATTCAAGGTAAAACCCTTTTGAACCATCCTCCAAGTTTGAATCAAAACACAATCTTCAAACATGGAACATGAGTGCCACTTTGAGGACTAGTATGAAATAACCATTAATATTATATATACCTGAGTTTAATAGTTTAAAACACTATACAATCATGTATATGAATTAGAACCTATGCAAAACCTTGAAATAATGAATAAATAATGGCAGTCATCTTGTAATATGTGAAAAAATAAAGTTTTCTTGTTAATCTAAGATCACACATTAAAATTATGGATTTTATAAGCACATTAAATGTCTAAATATATCTTATAAATATCCTCCAATTTATCTTATTCATACAACCATTTTTAAACTATCATTTTAAGGAGAGAAATTGAGTCTATGGGGTTTAAAGGTAGTTTTTGAGCACCCTAGAGTCTTAGTGATTGTTCATAAAGTTTAGGTCACCAATATAACCAATATATCCATTTATTTTAATCTCATCATGACCCCCTCCTCTATTAAAAATCTTAGACCTTGACTCTCTCTCTCTCTCCTTTGTTTGTACTGAGCATATGAAAATTGCCTTTATGATCTTGTGAAGAGAGTGATGGAGGTAAGGATGCAATTATTGGATCTATGAAACCTATAAATTTAATAAAAGTGTGTATTTACCCTTAAAAATATTAATAGATACATTTTTAATGTTTTCACCTAGAGGTGAGTCTCCCAAGTCCATACAAGTGCTTAAAACTACCCTTTTGGAGTTAGAACTAAAGTAACTAGCTTGTTATGACATGAAAACTATTAATCTAACTTTGTATTGATGTAAATCACATTATAAATCTTCTTTAAATTCTTTTCATTTTTAAAATTACATGTAATTCCTCAAATTTGGACTAGAAAATGACTTAAATAACTTTAGACTATAGTGCCAAATACTAAAGAAACTAATGCATGTTTGATGGTCTCATGAAGTGAACATAGAGTTTTTAAGACCACCTTTGAATTCAAATATCCTCTTTACCATTGAACTTAATGACTCATACAATAATTAGGCTTTGGGAAGACTCACATTGACAATAATAGAAACCTTAACATTGTCAAAAACCTTAAAATATGCTAAATTACCTTAAATTCCTCAAATAAGGCTTAAGAATCATTAACAAGGTTAACAAGAAAGATTAAAGCTATAGGGGTTGACCCTTTTTGGCCTAGGGGATAAAATTGGTCAATAGGAAATTTAGAGACTTAAACAAAAAATCCCCTATGGACAATTTCACATTACTTAACATTGATATTATTTTTTATTATAGCACTAGGTATGTGATTCTCTTATTTATGAGTGTATTTTATGGTTACAATAAAAGTAAGATAAATATTATTGACCGACATAAAACTACTATCACCACTCTTTAGGCTATTTTTTCTATTTTATAATGCATTTTAAATGTTATTGAAACTTGTTAAATGGATATGACATATATTTCACAATTACATGCACAAAATTATACATAATTATGTTTACAATATCTTGGTAAAATCAAAGAAGTGTCAAAATCATGTTAAAGAGTGAAGAAAAATATTTGAAATAATACAAAAGTGAAATGTAAGACTAAATAATAATAAATGTGGCTTTGGTGTTACATCTATATTTTTGTTAGATTTATCATTTCCTAATACAACATTGAGTTTTATTCTAATAAATTACATGTTATTTTTTATATGCCTCTACCCAAGGGACTTAAATAAGTGAGAATTTTACAAGGAATAATCCAAGCCATTACATGGTTTATTGCTCAACTAGCTAATGAAACTCATTTTTAGATTACTATGCAAAAGCCAAATTTTTTAATGGGATTCAAAATTTAAAAATTATTTTTATGAAATAAAATAATATATATTTAATCCACTAATTATGATGCATCTGACACCTAACTAAATTTTGTTACTATACTTATCTACCACCATGGTCTATCTTTATAAACATATTAGCATAATATGATGATTACCATTAATAGAAAGTTTATTATAACATTACTTAAATATTGGTTTATTATGAATAAGGTCAAAATCAAATTAAAGATTATACTTTATATATTGTGTTTCCCACAGAGAAATTTTTGCATTATATGCTTAATACCAAGACATAAATTATTGAAAATATTGATCCTTTAAATTATATAATATCTAATAATTATCTATATGTGCACATAAATAGGTGGTTTATTATAATTATGGATGTTTTTATTAAGTGTCTACCACATAAATTAGAAAAATGGAATGTCATCATCGACAAACCACCTACAACTCCCTTATTACACCACACTCATATGGATGACTCTTATCATGATAAATTTTGTGTGTGTATGTGATAAAAACTTGGACCACGTATTTTTATGGGTTCAAACTTTCTTTAGGTGTTAGGGTCATCATTTTATTAGTGACATATTTGGGTTATACTATTACATTACAATGTCGATTGCCAATAACATTATAGATTATGAGGCTTTAATTTTAGGATTACATGTCACATGATCTTTAAATATTAAATACAAATATTGTTATTTAGATTATAAAAATTTAAACAATACATCAATATATTACTATCAAATATAAAAGTATAAACTAATTCCATATCAATATATTATGCATAGTTTGATCATTCACTTTGATGGCACCAAGATTGGAAACATTCAAACAAAAAATAATTGTCATATTGATATTAATGATGATCATGTTAAATTTAATATTGAAACTACAACAACCCACGATTTTATTAACATATATATATATATATATATATATATATATATACATATATATATATATATATATACACATATATATATATATATACATATATATATATATATATGTATATATATATATATATATATATATATACATATATATATATATATATATATATATATATATATATATATATATATATATATATATATATATATATATATATATATATATATATATATATATATATATATATACACACATACACACACACACACACACACACACACACACACACACACACACACACACACACATATATATATATATGTTAGGTTGTGGAGCTAAAAGCTTCACCAGGATGTGAACAAGAGGAGTTAGGGAGGTTGCAGAGTGTTTGCTGAGTGTTACAGTCACCAACGTCGGTCAGGACAACCGATGTCGACAGGGTACAGACAGACAGAAACTGACATCGGTCAGAGATCGGCTGGCGTCGGCACCCCCAGGCAAACAGGGACTGACGTCGGTCACCTGTGTGGTTCAGACTGCGTATATTACAGGCAGTTGGTTGACGAACCAAGTGTTTGCATGTTTAGAGTTAATTTTAGACTAAGAGCTGCGGATCTAATTATTGTAATTAGGTGTCTAATTATTGTTTGCATGAGATCTATTTAGGAGACTCATTGGTTGTATTGTAAAAGTGTGCTAGAAAGCCATTGAGCTTTTAGAGAGAGCTAGTGTAGCTCCTCTTAGTTCCAAAGGGGTGCTGAGAGTGTATGATCAGGGAGAGTTGCAGGGTCTGCAAGGTCTAAGAGCTGATCCATCAGGGTACTGGTTGAAGAATCATAAGGACTTGGGGAGGCAAGGACAAGGGTTCTTTAGGGATGTAGAGATATCTACATTGGTGAGTAAGGTCTAGTTATTTACAGGTAGCAGTAGAGAGTAGGAGATCTACTTGGAGTACGGTTGTGTACTTGGTGTACTGGCAGCGTGTTATTGATTGGTTGGAGAGGTGAACATCTATTCTATATTTGAGTTGATTGTTGGGACCGAGAGAGAGAGAGGGAAGAAGGTCTTGAGGCATGGCGAACCTTTGAGGTGGAAGAAGAAGTGGCATCTTCTTTATTGTATTTTCTTCTAAGTATTTAATACAATTGTGTATTGTCTCTCAAATCCTATGTTGTTTCATATTTCTAGTTACTTATTGATTCTGGTATAATTTCATGTTTAGTTGCTAATACAAGAAGTAATCATATGTGCTCTAATTAAGGATCAAGATCCTGACAAGTTGGTATCAGAGCTTTTGGTTGGGTTACTAACAGGTGGTTTCAGATCTGGTAGTGTTTATTGATTACAAGTTACTCACAGGGGTTTCTGATTGAGTGGGAGTATAGCAATGGCAAAAGGAAGTAAGCTACGAATGGAGAAACTGAATAGCACAAATGGTCTGATTGATGGAAAGAAAGAGTAGGTAAAAAGAGATTGTTGGTTGGTAGCAGATCAGTAGGGAGGAGCAGATGTTGCAAGGGATGTTGCACAGGATGTTTTGGATAAAGTGGAATCTTGGTTCACAGATTATTTTGCCTCTTTCCATGCAGCCCAAAATAGAGCATCTTTTCATGGGTATGTCTTTGGAGACTTTAGAGAGATTTATTTATGGGTTGGAGAGCCTTGTCAGATTATTGACGAAGGGGAAGTGAAGCTGAAATTGTAGACGGATAACACACAGGTGTTGAAGGAAGTCATGCAGATACCAGTCTTGGAGATGAGTCTAATTTCTTCAGGAAAGTTAGGTGATGGGAGATGCACAATAACTCTCACAGTAGATGCACTTGAATTAGACGGTGGTAAGAAAGTAGGTATCCTTTATCTATCTACTTATATTACTGATTCACCTTCTGTTACAGAGATGTGGCTTTGTAGGCTTGGTTACATATGTAGGAGGGGAATGCATGTTCTGAAGCGGAAGATAGATGTTTTTGACAAGCTAAAGAATTGGAAAGCCTTGGTGTTCATGGAGGAGATGATGGATAGAGATCAGTGGAGTGGACTAAATTATTCTGAGCAGGGCTATGCTAATTTGAATAGGATTTTGATGCATGGAGAGCTCGCAGGTAAAAATTTATCACTCACAAGCGAACACAGATACCGGCGTTGGTCATTAGGAACCGACGTTGAACAGACAGGCACCGACATCGGTCATGTGCAGATTAGTAGAGTCGGTGGTGTTGGGAAGCAGGAACTTCCTAGGAACCAATGTTGGTCATACAGTGACTGACGTTGGCAATAGGTACACTAACGTTGGTAATGGGACCGACGTTGATAGGTAGGGTCAGTCACAGAAAACCAATGTTAGTCAGGAGCAGATTGGGAGATGGCCGACATCAGTCACTAGAATGGATATTGGGTGGACAGCTAGCTATCAACAAGTCTCAAACGCTCATGTCAAGGTCAGAAAGGGTAAGTGAACCTCATATTCATTGTTCACCTTCTTTATATTGCTTATTGATGGTCAAGAACTAGGAAGATGTGAAGAGGCAATGCAGGTAGAATCCAGATATAATGGGAGCTTGGCATAGATGAGGAGTGTGAGTCCTTGGAGAAGAACCAAATAGGTGTTCATTGGTAGAGTTGTCAGCTAGAAGAAAGCACTGAGAGATGGATGGATCCCCAATGTTAAAGAAGAGAGTGGATGGATACGTGAGACGAAAGGCCAAGGCATATGGTCTTGAAGAAGCTGCAAGACAGTGGTACAGGTTTTGACAGGTAGATGACTAAGCATGGCTTCAGTCAATGTCAATGTAACTATTGTGATTTTGTTCTTACCAGGTGGATGATGAGTCGCAACATTATCCAGTTACTGTATGTGAATGGTTTGCTAGCAAGTTTTGTACATACAGGAATTTGCTGAGCTAAAAGGTAAGGTTAGTTCAGAGGTGTGTCATGAAGAATTTAGAGCAGCGAAATTCTTTGGCATAAGAGTCATGGAGATTTTATCTCCAGTGGGAGTTGATGTGAAGATGGTGTTGGCAAGGTTCATTACGCAAGATGCAGAATCGGTAAGCACACCAAGGGCTGGACAATTCAAGCTTAGCCTGAAATAGGGTTCAAAATCACATGAGGTCTAGTGTAGGCCTAAATTTTCCCAAGCAGTGGGAGTTGTCAAAAAGTATGGAGCTAATTTGGGGAAGGTAGATTCTCAGGTACTTGAGAGGGATCAGCAGTAGGTTAACATGTTATGCAGGGTCAAGGACTTCACTACATGGATATGTAGGTTCAGATATGGCAGGTTACTTGAATGACAGGTATAACATCACAGGTTGTGTGGTGGTTGGTCTTCATGATTGATCTTGAAGAGGGATACAATCTAGGAAAAAGATTAGATAGAGTACAGATATAGGTACAGGTGCAACTATTTATCTCCAAGTGGGACATTATTAGGTTGTGGAGCTAAAAGCTTCACTAGGATGTGAATAGGAGGAGTTAGGGAGGTTGCAGAGTGTTTGCTGAGTGTTACAATCACCGGCGTCGGTCAGGACAACTGACGTCAATAGGGTACAAACAAACAGAAACCAACATCGGTTAGAGATCAGCTAGCGTCAGTACCCCCAGGCAAACAGGGACCGACGTCGGTCACCTGTGTGGTTCAGACTGCGTATATTACGGGTAGTTGGTTGATGAACCAAGTGTTTGCATGTTTAGAGCTAATTTTAGATTAAGAGTTGCAGATCTAATTATTGTAATTAGGTGTCTAATTATTATTTGCATGAGATCTATTTAAGAGACTCATTGGTTGTATTGTAAAAGTGTGCTAGAAAGCCATTGAGCTTTTAGAGAGAGTTAGTGTAGCTCCTCCTAGTTCTAAAGGGGTGCTGAGAGTGTATGATCAGGGAGAGTTGTAGGGTCTGCAAGGTCTAGGAGCTGATCCACCAGGGTACTAGTTGAAGAATCATAAGGACTTGGTGAGGTAAGGACAAGGGTTCTTCAGGGATGTAGAGATATCTACATTGGTGAGTAAGGTCTAGTGATTTGCAGGTAGTAGCAGAGAGCAGGAGATCTACTTGGAGTACGGTTGTGTACTTGGTGTACTGGCAGCGTGTTACTGACTGGTTGGAAAGGTGAACATTAATTCTATATTTGAGTTGATTGTTGGGACCGAGAGAGAGAGGGAAGAAGGTCTTGAGGCGTGGCGAACCTTTGAGGTGGAAGAAGAAGTGGCATCTTCTTTATTGTATTTTCTTCTAAGTATTTAATACAATTGTGTATTGTCTCTCAAATCCTGTATTGTTTCATATTTCTAGTTACTTATTGATTCTGGTATAATTCTGTGTTTAGTTGCTAATACAAGAAGTAATCATATGTGCTCTAATTGAGGAGCAAGATCCTGACAATATATATATGGATTAGATGCATTTACCATAGATGATGATATTCATAGTTTAGAGTGGTATGTAAATATTTACAAATTTTTATTAGATAATACTATTTTTCCAATGTTTTCATGAAATAATAAAATAAAATCATAAATATATATTATTTTATATGTTGTCTTTGTTTATTCTCTTTTCAATATATAATTTTTATGGTCATTTACTTATATTACTTGGGCATGAAGAATCTAAAATTACATTAAAAGAGGTTCATGATAATGAATTTGGAGAAAATTTTAATGGAAAATCCTTGTCTTAAATTTTACTAAGAATGGGTTGTTATTGGCTTAGAATGTAAAATGAATTATAATAATATGTAAAGGTTTATGGATAATTTAAATGACATAATAATTAATCTATGCACCATTCAATAATTACATCTTATTATTCATCCTTAGCCATTTTCCATTTTGGGTTTTGATCCAATTGAAAAAATAAATCGCCCATCATCAAAAGGTCACACATTTAGTATTAGTGATACTAAATATATTACCAAATTAGTTTAATTTATTTATTTATATTCTATCACACACACACACACACACACACACACACACACACACACACACACACACACACACACACACACACACACACACACACACACACACACACACACACACACACACACTCACATGCACATGTGTGCACACACACTATCTCACATCATTTCTTAAATTTTTCTTCTCTCTTATATTATTATAGATAATTATTCATATTTCAAGGAGACTACAATAATAAAATTTGGAGTTAGCTATAATATTCAACACACATTTTATATTCTTTATTTCCTCCAATGGAATGGTCAATTTGAATCAACAAATAATAAAATTCTAAACATATTAAGTAAACCAATTACTAAATATGGTAATGATTGGAATGATAAGATTATATATAATTTCTAGGTATATCATAAATGTTTCAATATAGCTATGTGGAAAACTCCATATTTTATTGGATATGGTGTGGAGGCATTCATCCCTCTATAGTTAGGGATTAATTCTTTCTTTTTTTCCTTAAAATATATTATAAATGATAATGAATATAGATAAATATGATTGCATCAATTGGAAATTTTGGATGAGGCACACACACGTGTTATTGATGACTTGAGAGTTTAATTAAATCTCTAAAATAAATCCTATAACAAGAAGATAAAATCAAGATAATTCCATTTGGGTGACTTGGTATTAAAATAAATTTAAACTAATATCAATGTGGTAAATAAAATAAAGACAATTTCAAACCTAATGGATTAGGTTTCTTTTCTATTACAAATAAAATTCATACATGGGCCTATTTTATACTAGATTAGAAGGTGTAGTCATATAAAAAGTCACTTGAGTGCAATGGGTATCACTTGAGACCACCCATCCATAGCCTAGCCTTAGACCTATCTTAAGGCCTATTTCGACCCTTATCCAACTTTCATGTAGTCATTACACATCCCTAAACATCCCAAATTAGTCCTAGACCTTCTCATAAGGATATAGGACCCTAGTGCCTTAGGTTCTACCACCTAGAGAATAGCATGGTTCTTTGGACACTAGTTTTCTATGCTAGTGACCAATATGCAATGCTATTGTCCTTTGCCTAATATCAACCCCAATAGATATGTTTTCAATTCCTAAGAAACCTAGGGTAATACTAGACATATTTCACACTCCGCACAAGAACTAGATCAAAATAAATACATAAATTTTATCCCTTTATCCATTATATCAAAATTAGATGTAAATTACACAAATAAGCTTAGAAAAAGTTATGCATAATCAAGGTTATTGATCCCTATTCCACCCTAATTTTACATACAATCATATATAACCACCCTAAATTTAGAATAGATAGATTTCTAGTCTCAAGCCTCATTCAAGGCAATCAAGTCAACACTCTTATTAGCATTCACTTACACTTTCACCAACACTTAGATTGGGAGAACTAAATTGGGATTAGTACCCTCTTGAGGTATTGTAATGTAAGAAACTCTCAACACAATTAGGTGTTGAGGACATCTATCCTACCTAGCTAACATCACACTTTTGATAATTATGTTTCTTAGTACCCTAACAATATGGAAGTCTAGGGTTTGCATACAAAATCAGTCCAAGATAGGTCACAAATATAAAAATAAGTTTCATTCATAGAGGAAGAGGTCTATGAGAATTATAAAAGGCTATTCCCAAAATCTCACATCAGTACATACACGAGGACACTAGCATTAAAAAGGAGGACACTAGCACAATGAATTATTTTCCAAGGTATTGTGTTACTATCTAGGAGGAATTTTGACATCTGGGTACTATTCATGACATCCTAATCTTCTTTTATGCCAATATTTAGCCTCAAATCATCCATCTCGGTTAATTTTTAGTTAGGTTATTATTTGCATTATTTATTAATATTTTTAAAATATCAAATTAGTCAATTCTTGCACAAATTAGTGTTTTTATTTATTACATATCTCTTTCCTAATTAACATTCAACCCCTTTAGAAACCCAGGGCTTACATTCCATAATCCCTTAAAAGTTAAATCATTCAGTGAACCTACCTTACTTCATACATATTGCTTAAATCTTGAGTGTACCGCTAGGGTTCCCTTCTTATTTAAAGCATTTGCTTAGTTTTAAGTTTGTAGATTTCATCATTATTATCATGAAAGATGACATTTTTTAAATTTTTGGTATGATGTCTAGTGGTTTGTCTTACATGCCTATTAATTTCCATATTTATAATGATGTACAGATATGTCACTCCTCTCATTGATCATGTTATAAGTCAACTTATTTCACACATTGGTCCACCTCACTTTGATCCTCACTTCTATGAAGAACGTTGTTGTAGGTCCAATTTTGATTTACCCCTAGTTACTACTTGATGGTAGAGAGATCAGATGATTCCTTTTGTTCCTCCTTCACCTAGACCCATTGATTACCTTCACTCACATCCTACCTCTACAACTCATCCTTAATAAATAGTAGATCATGTGGTTTGAGCTATTACTAGACAAAATCAAGTGCCTCCTCAACCTACACAAGAATAAGTTAATCCAATAATCACTCCTCATACCCATAAATATACTACAAGATCTAGGGATTAGCAAAGAGAATATGATATTAGGATCAATTGATAAACACACCAACTAAGATTTTTATATTGGAATTACTTGAAAAGGTAACTATTTTGAAAGATATATTTTTCAGACACTCAATCATACACCTTTGCTTCATGATAAAGACCCATCTTATTTTTAATCTATCATGAACACTATCAAAGACATAGAGTATGTTATATATTTTTCTAATGAGGATTTTCCCTCATAGTTAGTTATAGATTAGAATCTCTTGCTCTTCATTCAGGTACAAATCAAAACCACTATTATTAAATGAGTTCTAATTGATAGTGGTTCAATTCTTAACATATAAGCCTTAAATTCATATATAATATAGGGGTTAGCAAAGAATTTATTTAAAATACATATAATAACATTAGAATATTTTATAGCATTCTTTGAAAAGCATTGGGCATTATTACATTGGATATCACAGATGGACCAAACACCCTATCAACATAGTTTTAGGTGATGCCTAGTCATTTGCATTATAATTTATTACTTAGGAGACCTTGGATACATGCCATGAAGGCCATACAATCTACCTTACACATGTGTGTTAATTTTTACATGATAAATATACACTTACCTAGCTGATAACCAACTATTCAAATATTGTATTGTTATAGAGCCTACCACCCTGAGTACATCTTTAGATGGGACACTTGATGTTCTCATAGAGTCCCCACCTCACAAGATTTTGATAGAGAATATGCATACATATGAGGTCAAGGAATCTAAAAACACTATTACTACACCCATTCTAGGTCCTCTTATAATAAAATTATAGTCTCCCATAAAGGTAAAGGACAATCTGCATGCAATAAAAAATGTATCATGTCTATAAATTAATCCTAACTCAAAGAAGATAGATCATACCATATACTTCCAATTGGGGACACATTATATAATAAAAAACATGACCAAATGGGGATCCACTAGACCCAATTAGGGGATCTCTTATCACAATACACAATTCTAGGGAGGGTTCCAAAGCCTTGAGTTAAGTACAGTCACACAATAACCCTAGCTAGGTCTTATGTTTTATATTCACTAAAATAATAAGTAAAGTATAGTCTAGGGCTCACTAAAGCTTGTGGCATAAAGTGGGGGTTAAAAACAATAAAAATAAACATGCATAAGAGACATATACTCATGTTAATGTATATAAAATCCTAATTTATGGAAGAGAAGAACAAATGCATATCTATCTACTCTTACAAAGGAGGAACAAACTTAGGAATACTTACCTTTGAAGATGAACCCATTGAGCCTCAATCTCTCCCTTGGCTAAGGTGATTCCTAAGATGTTGTTGTGATATGTAAGGATGACTAGGATAAATTTGATATAGGCTACACAACCTATCAATGCATCTAAAATACTTATCCACAAGATAAGATCTATATTTTTAAAGAAAGTATGAAACCCTAAGGTTGCTTCTCAAGTAAAATAGTGGATAAGTAGATGCATTATAGCTCCTACTTCTTCTTATCTTCTCTAAATAATGGAAAAATGAACTTGTATATATAGGTAGATTTAACCATAAGCCCTTCTAAAATTGTTTAGTTGACAAGGTCAACCAAGTTGACTTATTATTGTTTTTGACAATGAATCATGTTGAAAATAAACTATGTTGGAAATGTAGGCTGATCCTCAAAATAATATAGGGTCAACACAGTTGACATAGTCTTAAAACTATAAAAAGGGGATTCATGTATAGGAAAGTCTAATTGAAGGTGGAAAATGATTAGATGAGTGTAAAATATATAAAAATAGACTTAGGGATATGGTTTTTAGGAGACAAGTATGTAGATAACAATTATTAAAAGGGACAAAAATCCTATAATGTACCAATGGTTTGCCCACCCATTTCTTAGTGTACCCCTTAAGGTATGTACTCAAAAATATTGAGACTTGATGGGTTCTTACAAGATACAAAGTGTCAGTAAGTGATAAAAGTTTGAAAATATTATGTGTATACATATGCCCCACTCTAAGCTCATTGAATGTCATGTAAGTACAACATGAGATAGTGCTTCAAGAATAGAACATGTTGACACACAACACTAATGATAAATAAAATGTCATAAGGATCAAATAAGATAAATGAAAGGAAAAAATTGAAAAACACATACCTTTAGTTACCTTAGTGATTTATATAAATAAGGAGACTACAAGAGAAGTGAATGCATCTAAATGTAAATAACATTAGCCAAACCTGTAGAGATTAGTGTAATAAATAGCCAAAAATTGAAAATTTTGGAAGATAGGCATATAGTAGTGGAAACTATTCTCTATGATGCCATGATTATAGAATATTTCATGGTTCAAAAAATGTTCAGTAGAGACAAAGATATGAGGGTATTTAGGAAAAATGGAAAATTAGGATTGTTTAAGGCAAGGTTAGAATATATTAGAATATAAAGATTGATGGTAAATGAATGATAAAATAATTGTAAGACATATTAAATCATATTTAAAAGTATGTAAAACATAAATGGAAAAAATGAATGTATAACATACTAAATCACATTATAAAGTATGTAAAACATGAGTGGAAAAAAGGATTGTAGAACATACTAAATCATGTTTGGGAAGTATGTAAAACATAAATAGAAAAAAGGAATATAGAACATACTAAATCATGTTTGCAAGTCATGTAAAACATAAATGTCAAAAATTAATGTATAACATACTAAATCATGTTGGGAATCATGTAAAACATAAATGGTAAAAAATAATGTCAATGCAAGACAAATCGAATAAAAATATGGAAGTAAATGACAACCCCATGTAAGGTAAGCATGTCAAATCAGACATAAATAAAAACATGAATGAATAAAAATGAAATGTAATTCAATATGTAATAAAATGAAAGAAACATGAATAAGTCATACATAAATAGAAATAAGTAAGAAAATGTCATATGTAATATAAGTGAAGTGTACAAAAATAAAATAAGAACATGATGGAAAAATGAAAATCAAAATCTCTAAAGGATGAAGACTCAAACTTAGTGATTATTTTAAGATACAATATAAGAAAACACAACCACATAATGACATGACTATTATGACAATGAGATGATGTGGTAAGTAAATGGTGTAAGGGTGTTTGTGAGGAAGGCATGGTCCTATTCAAAGTCTTACAATGCAACTCACAAACTATAAACCAAGAGGCGTAATAAGGTAGATGTGATCAAGGATGTGATTAGCTAAAACCAAAATCTAATAAGGGGAGTATAAGGAAAATCTGATGTAAATAAGGGATGTAAGGAACCACATGGGTGATGTGAACATCCTTAGTAAGAATGAGACACACTAGGCAAGTGAGAAAGGCTAAGAACTATCAACACCAAGGACTTAGGACATTTTGACATATGAACACAAAGCTTGGGATAACAAGTTAAGTACATAGATAAACCAATGAAGGATATATACATGAAAATTAAAATGGACTTACCTTCTGATAATGTGTTTCCTATTCCTTAGGACCCCTTACATAGTTATTGGTATACTATGAATATTGGGTACTTGTATGAGAAAGTAGGTGGCACTAGATAGTATATGATATTCTCCTTTTCTAATCTACTAGCCTAGTACACCCCAATGGATCTCATCTCTATCTTGAGGCCAACTATAGATTTTGAGCTTTGAATAGAAGAAAGAAATGTGCTTAAAATCAAAATTTTTAGTGTGATTTAACTTTTGAGAATTTTAATGTTTCCTTTTTAGATCATTGCCTTTTATTAAATGATTTTTATTATGAATGATTTTATGGTTTTTTATATTCTTCCCCCTCTAAATGGATTTAGATAATAAAAAATGAGTGAAATAGGTGACAAACATAAGAGAGGTTACACTGGGTCACTAGAGAAAAGGACCTAAAGACCAAGATGCCTAAAGACTCCCAAACTTACCCAAAAGTAAGAGTGCAATCTCAAAATCGACTGGTGTGAGCCTCAAATAAAAGTGGAAACATGGGGATCATGAGAGATCCATCTATGTAACAAGTGATACAATGATGAATATGCTTGTAGCTGATCATGAGGTAAAATAGTTATATTAAAGGGATGGAACTATGATTATGATAGTAATGTCACTAGAAAAGCCATGCTAACCTATAATGGATATATTACAAGCACCAATGAAAGTGACATAGGATTTATAAGAGAGGTGTGAATAGGGAAAGGATGTAAAGGAGGACCATGTATGATATGCTTTGGAATAGGCATTTTAACTATGTAATATTTTGGTTCATGTGACTTAAGAGGTTGAGGTTCAATGGATGAAAATATATGTTTAAATTTGTTCATGTTATCTATCCTTTCTTTATTGGTATAGGAAGAAGGATTAACTATGGTTTGAATAAAATTAGTGGACTAAGTGTATGTATGGGATAATTTTTGTTGTTTATTAGGTAGTTGATGTTTATGTGAGTGTGGTTCTTGATATTGAACTTGATAATATTGAAGATCATCTTGATAACATTGTTTTGTGAGAGTATCAAGATTGAAATGTGGACCAAGCAAGGAATAAAGAAGAAATCAGTGAAGATCATGTCAGGACTCATGAGAATGACCTATATTAACATGCCACCAATAAAATTTACCAAGACTATACCATTTTTAAGGATGTTTATAAGGATCAAAGGACATTGATTTAGATGGTGGTAATTTCTTCTTAAGTTATTCTAGACTGAAGGGAGGGTGAGTTGGGTTAAAATTGGTTGAATTAGATGTTCCATTTTGATGTTTGGGAGGCTTGGATGAATCAATTTTATGATAAAATTATTGGAAAGGTTCTTTAATATTTGTTTGATGTGTTTTAAATTTAGCCATAAGAAAGTCTTGCCTTTTTTTTGGTCTAAGAATTCTTCTAAAGTTTTAGGTGAAAAGATTTGAAATTTGTATTGAAGGGGAGCTTTAAGAAAAGTAACAAATATTTTTAAAATAGTATCATTATTCATACTATGGTCCACTTTATGAGAAAGAGACTTCCATCATTTGATGATAGTGTGAGTAAATTCATTAGGATGTTATTTGGTATTGATGAAATGGCTAAAGAAATTTTTAGTAAGGTCATCATGTTGGAATTCTTTCACTATAGCCTTGACTAAATACTCAGGTTGTGAGATGGAATATCAAATAATTTTGTTGTACCATTCAAGTGTATCACCAACAAAGGTTTTGTCTAAGAGCTTGATGGTAGAAAAGGTGTTAGTTTGGACCCATCCCTTATAGAGATTACCAAAATACTTAAGAAAGATAGTAGGGTCCTTAATCCCATTATATGTGATAGTTAGAGAAATGTTTCCAATATATATGGATGCAATGAATGGTGTTAAAATTTCATTTTGAAGATGATGAACCATTTTGTTATTAATTAGAGGTTAAGGGATGATATTACCATTGGCATCTCTAAGAGGAGGAGGGATAAAATTTGGATTTGTTTGAGACATGATGACTTGAGGTGTTTGACTAGTCATGTGTAATAACTATTGTTGTAGTTGCATCATTTGAGAATGATTAGTTGTTTGCATTATGTTCAGTTTTTGAACTATTTGATCAAGAATTTAAGTTGTGTCGATTTGTGGATTTGAAGGTAGGGTATTAGTGTTAATAGGAGGGGGATCATTAGTGTTGGTGGGAAGATGATTCTTTGTAGGTGGGGGATTCCTAATATTAGTCTTAGTTATCTTAAGTGTGGTAGAAGAAGAAGGAAACTTGGTAAAACCATAATTCTTGGTAAGAGTGTAAATAATATTATCATCAAGGTTTTTGAATAATTAGAAATTATCTATATGATCAATTTTAGTGTTTTTAACCATGTTAATTTGGGAAGTGATAAGACTTGGTGATCTTGTTATGGGTGTAACAATAGGATTGTGAACATTGGTTGTAAGAGTTAGAACATAATGTGAGGTTCCAATATTTGATGTAGATGGGTTGATGAGTTTATAAAAGTGGTATAAGGTATATGATAGTCATGGATCAATATTTTTTAAATAGGATTATCTAGATATACTATACAGTATGGGGTAGATCAATAATGAGAATATCTAGAACCATGTGATGAAGATTTGCACCATAAAGAGTTGTCTTCTATGGTGGATAGGTAGGGTAGGAGAAACTAACCCATGTACATTTTAAATGGGTTAAGAATATCATGAAATAATTTTATAAGAGGTTTTATGATGCCAAGTAGGAGTGGATATCAAAAATTTAGGAGGAAAAATAGGGATAAAATTGGCCAAAAAGAGGGATAGTGCTAAATGATACCACATCAACATAGTCAAACTAGTATGTTAGGGATAAAATTTTGAATGATACTAAGTCAATATAGTAAAATTAGTATGTTAAAGACATAGTTATGAATGATTCTAAGTTAACACATTTGATTTAGTATGTTAGGGGTGAAGTTCTGAATGATACTAAGTCGACGTAGTCGATTTAGTATGCTTGGGAGATAGGTAAATCAATTTGTAAGAGATTATGTCAATAAAGATGATAGTGTTCTAAAAATAGGATTTTTTTTGAAATGTACTTTGAAATTAATAAATATAAGGAAACATGTAATAGATTAGGTCAACAAGATGATCCAATTGAGGCACACAACATAAAACCTTGCACCAATGATATCTAATGTAAGTTTTTGCAATACAATATACAATTGAGCAAAGAGAAAGTGTTGGTTTACAAATATTGGAGGAATAAATCAAAAAAATGTTCAATATATATAATGTAAAATCATATTATTATTTTTGTACAATAGTAATCTTAAAAATCTTATTGAAAGAAGAGATGGTTACAAAACTAACCAATAGGTGAAACCAACCTGTAATAAACAAAAACATAACAAACTGATAAATTACTTTAGATCATAAATGATCCCAAAAAACTACCCCTTGATCCAAAGGGGTATAACAAGACTAAAGCAATGAACTATGAGTCATCCAAGTAGACTTTTTTGTAATTCCAACTTATACACTATGCATCCTGGACTAATTAATGCCCTGATCATCCCTGCACTAAAGTAGAAAAAGATCATACCCTATCCAACTACATCGACCCTCACATAGATTCCATCCAATAAGGGATTGACTTATTATTATGTATGACACATCTCAAACTGATGCCCAATATTTTCCAAAATATCTCATGGGCATTTACTCAACTCTAATAATGTTAACAACACAATGCTAACTCATATTACAACCATCAATGATTGATCAAAAAATAATATGCAATATCTTCTCCCCTTATTAGTCAAGAGTTGAGAAGATGTGTAGAAAATAAACCAAGTACAAACTACTAAAATGATCCACATCAAAGATCATATGAACACTAGATCTATGAAATAAAAATACACAAGTTAAAAATTGTTACTACATCAAATCCCAATCTTGAGCCTAGGAGCTCACACAAGATGGGTGTGTTACCATCTTAAAATATATAGTAATAATTTATAAAGCAAGAAAATTCATAGTCATCCCATCCATCATATGTATATGTAGATAAATAGCCAGAAAAAGAACTAGAAGAGTGACCAGAATGATTGGAATGACCAGAAAAGTATGCTTTTACCTTCTATCGATGTTGAGAGGACCTCCTTTTGGAGGGCCACTCTTTAGATAGGTGTCTTATGCCACCATAATTGCATCATGTTCTCTCACATCCACTAGAAATATAAAAATAATAGACACATGAAGAAGAATGCCTATGCTTGTATCCATGTGAATGATTATGGTGATGCTCATGCTTTTAAGAACCAGAGTGTTGTCTATGATTTAGAGAACCAAAATGATCCTTATGTCTAAAATGATGATTATGCCTGTAAGTATGCCATAGAGAGTGTTTCTATCTCTAAAAGTGATTTGAATTTTTTTTTCTATTGTGCTCATATAATGGATTACCTATTTTGGTATAATGGGCCTCCTCCATAGTTTTTCTTTATTCTTTGAAAATTATCACTCATGCTGAGTAACTCACAAATGGAATCAAAAGTAGATTTGTTAATCTTATCACTAACCTATAAAAATTATATAAATTTATTTTAGATAGGAATAAGGCCATTCAAAATAATAGAAATGAGCATTTAATCATCAAATTTCCTATTAGTAGTGCCATATTTTTGTTTCAAATTCTTAATTCGTAACACATAGTTTGAAACATCTTCATCATCTATTAGTTTAGTGTTGAGCAATTACATAAGAAGGTCAATTTTATTATAGGTAGGTTATTATAATAGGAGTCTTTTATATAGTTCCATGATTTCCAAACTTTAGACTTGATAGCCTCTATGTGAATTATAAGTTGTGCACTACATGTTAATTTCAATAAAGTAAGGGCATGATTGTACGTCTATGAAATTTTGAAAGCTTTGTGGAATTAATGGTTAATGTTGGTTTCTTTTCAACTACATCCCATAAGTAATTGAAGATTAATGTATTTTCCATGTTCATTGACCATTCCTTATAATTTTTAGGAGTTAAGCGTCCATTTTCAAAAATGAAGAACATAATTTTAGCCATGATACAAAATCAAAAACTAAGGAATGCTATCAAGGTTTTGCCTTTACCTTTAAAATAGATTCTGATTACAAGATATTCCTAGGACTTATAAAAATTATTACAATGTATAACTCCTATTTCACCCTTATTTATCCATTAAAACTTGTTCTTTCATTTCTTTTTATCCTTGTAACTCCATATATAAAAAAATAAGATCAAAAAAATAAATTTTGATCAAAAATACATGAATGGGTTTTAAACCCTAGAACTTTTTAACTTCTAAATTTTCAAAAAACATCTTCCACAAATTTCTCTACAATTATTTTGAAATAAATATAAGATATTCTATTTGAAATTTGTATCTTTCTAGTTGTTTAAATAAAATAAAATAAATTAATGCATGTAAAAATAAATCTTTTACTAAATTTATTTATTGACAGAAGGTAGGATGATGTTGTAGTAGGTCAATTTTATTTTAAAATTGGTTGGGGTTTACATCATTCAAGTCTACTATACATGTCAATGTAATTGGTGTATTCTCTTCACCAATACCACTTCAAACTAAGTTCACCCTTATTTTCTTTGATTTTGATGGAGTTCTGAAGGATCTTGTATGTAAACAGACCTCTATTATGCCATATTTATGATGTTTAAATATTTTATAAACTTATTCTAGTAAGCTATTTCTTACCTTCAATTCCCTATTTGTTATTTAGGTCAGATTTAGGACTACCATATTCTAAAATCCATCATAGTTATGCACCAAATTTGAATTTCTCTTCAATTTTATTGAGACTATAACCAAGATTTCTAAATTTCTTCTATCCTCCAATACTTTTTTTGTTGTGGCTCTAATACCAATGTTGGTTTGTGGATCTTAGAGAAATAAATCTAGAAAAATATTCAATGTAAAATCATATTATTATTATTTTTGTACAATAGTAAGATTTAAAATCTTAACAAAAGAAGAGTTGGTTACAAAACCAACCAATAGGTGAAACCAATCCATAATAAAAAAAAAACATAAAAAACTAATAAATTACTTTGGATCATAAATGATCCCAATAGATAGCAATAAACTTGGAAAGTAAATGCTAACTAAGTGGTCATCCTAAATGTTGTTAGATTATTAGAGAATGATTTTAATGTGATGGGAAGTTAAATATAAGTAAAGAACTAAAAATAAATCTATGGATGGTTTTAAGATGTTTAGGCTGAAAGGGATCTATTTTGGCAATGGTATTAGATGGGTATTAGGGCCTACCCCCTCACTTCACACACTACAGTGATAAGGGTGGTAGGTGCTTTACCAATATATACCATTAACCACATGTTTAAACTTGGCAAAAAAACCAAGTTGGCTTCCCCCTTGGTGATGAAATCCAAGTAGGTAGGCCTTGGGTAGATAATTGTTAGAGTGTATTTTTAGATTTTGTGATTTGATAGTATGTACATAAAAGAGAAAAATAGTATCACTAACTAAATGGTATATCAAAAAACCATATAATTAGACTATGTGATCTATTCTAATCATGTAAGCAATAATAAATAAAAGTGTGAGCTAATTACTAGCATATAAGTGTTAATTCCAACTTTGAAACATAATATAGTGTCATTTCATATGATAGTGTATGTAGAGATTATAGAATAGATTCGATAGTGTTGCTACTATACTATTGAAGTAAGGGTTTAAAAAAGAACTATGTCAATAGTGCCAACCTATTATTTTAGATAGATTACAAAATATAGAACTATATCAATAGGGTCAACCTATTTGACTGTATAGGGTCAATTTTAAAGACTACAAACTATGAAAAATAAGACTATAATGAATAATATAAATGATAGAGAAGGAGATAAAGGAACCTTGGGAGGTTGGAGCATGTAGAGGAAAATTAGATTGTTGTTGAGGTATCTTGATTTATACTTGCAAATTCTATCTACTAGGTCAATTGGGTCAACCAAGTTCTATAATTACTTGTCTACGAGAAACCTATTAAATATACTGTGTTGATAGAAAGACCTAATATATATCTAGAAGTATTTAAATGTACTATGTCAATAGGTTCAACCTAGTAGCCTAATCTAGAAGTCTGAAAGTGTATTGTGTTGACAGATTTGACCTAGTAACATGTACCTGATGAAAAACTTGCATAAATAAAATAGAGTCATATTGATGTGACTATGTGTTAAAACTATGCACACAAGTTAAAATTATACTGTCAACCCAGTATCACAAATATAGAGAGATAAAATTATAAAATAATGAAAAATGTAATATAAAACTTGTAAGAGTTAGATTCACATCAGAATGACTAAAATGTATGAAATTGAAAATTCATCATGTCTATAAATAAATCCTAACTTAGAGAAGATAGATAATACCATACACTTTCGATTTGGAAATTAGATAATTGGGAACATGACCAATATGGGTATTTAATAGACCGATTTATGGGATATCTTATTATAATACATAATGCTATGGAGGTTTCCAAATCCTCTAGTCAAGCATAATCATGTAATAACTCTAACTATGTCCAATATTTTATATTCACTAAACTAATAACAAGTAAAGTCTAATATAGTTCTCACCAAATCTTGTGGCATAAAGTGGGGATTAGAAATAATAAAATTGAACATGAATAAGAGATATATACTCACATCAATGTATATGGAATCATAATGCATTGAAGAGAAGTACAAATGCATATCTATCTAATCTTATAAAGGAGGGAAAAAGTTGGGAATACTTACCTTTGAAGACAAACCCACTGAGCCTTAATATTTCCCTTGGCCAAAATGCTTCGTAAGAGGTTGTTATGGTATGTAAGGATGACAAGGATAAATATAACCCTAAGCCATTCTAAAATTTTTAGCTGATAGGGTCAACCCAGTCAACTTAGTATTATTTTTTACAATGAATTATGCTAAAAATGAACTAAGTGGCCAGTGTAAGATGATTTTAAAAATAATACAGGGTTGACATAGCTGACATAGTCTTAAAACTATCAAAAGGTGATTCAGGTTAGGGAAAGGATAAATTAAGGTAGAAAATGACTATAGGAGTATACAATAGAGAATCAAAATCTTAGGGATATGGTATTTAAGATACAAATATGTATATAACAAGTGGTAAAAGGGACAACAATCCTATGAATAACCAATGGTCTACCCACCATTTCCAATTACACCCCTTAAGGCATGTACTCAAAGAGATTAAGACTCAATGGGTTCCTAAAAGATAAAATATTAGTAAGTGATAAAATTTTGAAAATGTTATGTGTATACATAATCCTATAGCATAGTTATCCTAGTCATGGTAGATGATGAGATTATCACAACACAATTACCATTACTTATTAATTCATAGGAAGTATACATTAAATACTCAAATATAGATTTCTAATCCACCATAGAGGATGATCCAATGCCCATAAACATTTATTTTTATTTATGTGGATAGATCTTCAATCCATTAGGCCTCAACGAGTATAGAGATGATTCTAAGTCACTTATGTCTTTAGCTGCATAGACATCACCACTAGTTCATAGTTATAAAAATATAAGACATAACACTCACTTGTATTTAGAGGTAGATTATTCTATACAATCATCACATATGTTCACATATATGGATATTGACCCATTTATTTATATTGAAGTAGGTAGTGTAGACACATAAAACTAGCCACAACTAGCTTCCGATTGGACTTCAGATTGATTCCTACCAACCATTGCAAATTAAGCCTAAGAATCACTAAACATCACAAATTTGCTTGTGCATCATTCATCAAAGCTCAAAATCATGTTCAGACATCCCTATTTGGGGTATTCTATTATATTCAATAATAACCTCTCATAGATGCATCCCTAATAACCTTGTGGCATGACAATAATCAATTTAGCTTATAGACCTATTAAGTGGGGCACATGATCAAACACAAAATATTGAATGTGATAAATGTATAATAAAAATTAATTAATAATCTAAACTATTTTAAATGCCTATTTGAATTATCCATTTGAAATTAATGAATATCTTAAAATGAAATTCAAAAATTCAAAATATCCTATCCTTTCACCATTGTCTTTATGAGTTGTCAAGCTCTTTGAAAATATCCTAAAATATCTAATTTTGAGAGCCATGCCTAGTAATTGTAGATCATAATTACTTGATAACTATCAACTATATTGGAGTTATATTTGAATCACCTAGGTTATATCTAAACCCATTCCAAGCCTAAAATCAACTCTAACTCACCTTTGGTGAGATTTAAATCCTTAGGCTATAAATAAAAATCCATGCCTCTTTATTTCTAAGCTCTTATATGCCAAAGCTAAAATTAAAATTTAGAGAGAGACAAGCCATTTTATATTGTGTTATAATGCCAAGATTTCCTTGCAAGTAGTGTTATAATGAAAAAATCTTAAAGACAAGCCACATCAAAGTCAATGTTGCCAAGGAGAGAAGCAACCAACGATCTTCATTTGCTAAAGACTTCTTGATGCACATGCTGAGAAAACCACTCAACAAAGCATTTAGAGCTCCCAAGGAAGGTAAATGATTTTTATATTTTATGTTCTAGTTGTTATTTCACTTATATTGTTTTACTAAATATCTCTCCAAGTTTTAGGCTAGGAGTGTAAGTGTTAGTGTGCTTTTATGTGAATTTTTGTTATTTGATCTAACATGATACTAACCTCCCTTATTGGATTCCTATGATAAAAAATAACACACCTGGTGAGACATGCACCACATAAAGTTATTCCTAAGGCCTATAAGAGCATTATACTAATGATATTCATGTAAAAATTTGAGCTTGCTGACCAAAATAGGTGAAAATTAAAGGCTAAGGGATGTTTTTTTGAAAGTTGAAAATTTGTCATGTAGTCATCATTTTGCTCTTTAGAGTTCTGATGTTGTGATAATATCACAACTCACACAATCATAGTTTTGTCTTTCTTTATATTTTTTTGCATTTAAATGTCCATTTTTTGCTTTTAGGATTCTTTTTTCAATATTATAATATCTTGACTCTAATAATCATAAGATTGTAATATTGAAATTTTATAAGTTGTGACATTATCTAATCATAAATGATATTTCATCCTAACTAATAGTGGTTAGGCTAACCATTTTAGGTTAAATTAAAATATCTTGAATCTTAGAGTATAGATATTTCCCTATGTTTAGTTATTTTGCCACTAGAGTACTAATATTACATTTTCTACTCTATTTTCCCACATGTTACAGTATTGCACTAGAGTTGTGGCATTGCTTTATGTTCGATGGTTTTGCACTGTGTAAACCCAAGAGGAATATTTGGGAAGTGATTATTTATTCATGAATTAATTCTAAGAACAAGGACTTTATAACATGTTTTATAGACCCAAAAGACACAAGGAGACATTTAAAACACTTCTCACTTGAAAATTTCACATTTCAATTGGTGTTTTAGTAATCCTTTTGTTTAAAGTCATTTTTGCTTTATCAAAGTTTTTAATAAACACATGCCAAGGGTACCAAATTTAATTCATATTTCATCTTGGTATAATAAAATTAATTCTCATGTTAGTTGGATAAATCTTAAGATTTTTTCATTTTAGGATTATTTATTAAAAGTTGTTTATTTTATCCAAAAGAGATACATGTATGCTCTCCCCCTATCCCCTTTAGAGAACTCAAGTGACTAAAAATGCTGATTCATTACCTCAGTCAATTTTAGTAAAAAAGTGTGAAAATAACATCATTAGGGCCCTTATCAAATCCATAGGGTTTGGGTGACCCAAACACAACCCTAAAGTATTTTAACTTGTCACTTATTTTTATGTATTTTGGCTTGTGAGTGAGATTTCATGACCTCACAAGTTCATTACGAAAGCATTGACTCAGGAACTCATCTCCCATCATCATTTCAACCCCACTCTTTAGTGGGTATGAAAATTAAGGTCAACTTACTGAGACATTTATTTAAGTGATTAAATAAGCTCCATTAGTAAGATACTACCTCAGATCATAAGGGTAACTCAAAAATCACACTACACTAATCAAGTGATAGATGTAGTGGTTGTAAAAAAGACAAGACATTTCCATAAAAAGCTAGTTGAAGAGGATCCCAATGATGTGAGCATTTATTGTGTTAGCCACACTTGGGACCATCTAGAAATGTGCTAAAATTTAGTTTTAGAATAATCCCACTTGTCATGGACATACTGTTGATGCAGGGCATATATCCCAAATTTTTATGTCATAGTACAAACTCTTGGGAGAAGAGGGGGCCTAAAAACCCTACTTTTATGTACTTTTATTTTTGGATTAAAACTTAACATCCTCTTAAGAATAAGTATATTGATGTAATTTCATAATACTATGAAACCTTGTAAGTTTTAGGATTTAAGACATTACATTTAGGTGTTTATGTCATTTTATCCATTCTTGCATGGTTTTTGAGTCTAATATATTTTATTTTTTTACCACATCCAAATGATTCTTGTCTTATACATCATTCCCTTGTTTGAGGAGGCATTACACCATCCATTTGTCACTATACCTTTTCCTTAGTCTTTTGAAAAATATTTTTGTGTGTGTCATTTGATTGAAAAGGGTAAAATTACACTGCCCAATTCATTTCAAATGCTTGTACCTTGGAGTCTTAAAATCAAACATCGATCATATCTTTAGAGAATGATAACATTGTTATGCTACTTAGATTATTTTGAGACTTTGTTTCCTTGTGTCTAATTCAAAATTCAAACCACATGTGCCTTTTGGATCTAAACCTAGAGTTTCTATGACCTTTAGCTTTATGTAGCTTGTTATTTGTTTAAGAAGCCTAGTGTCCTAGGTTTAGGTTTTAATTAGCCTTTCCATGTTCAAATCCAAATATTTATTGATTTCTATTTATGACTTGTGTAATTTTGGCCTAGACATCGATATTTATCTTTTGGGTTGTGTAACTTAGATTAATTATTTACCCAATTTGAAAACTATTATTTATGCCTTTATTTAGGAGAAATAGCCTATATCCATATGCCTAGAGTATCATGCTTTATACCAATTGACCAATTGCATGTCTGAGATTAAATTCCTAGTTTATACCAAAGTGTTTCAAATTTTTTAGATTAAAACTCTCATGTTATTTTTAAAGTCTAGATTTTTTACCTTGTTTTGCCAAAAGACCTAGCATCTACCTATTTTGAGCTTAACTTTTGTGCCATGTTTGGCCAATATACCTAGCAACTTTTGTTTTCTTAGATTAGACTTGTTTGAAAAAATTTGTACCTAGATTTTGGCATTTTTATTTTATTTCATCCACTTGATTCTTTGTGTAATAAATTTAACATTAGATATTTGACGTTAGACTACTTTGCACTAAGTTTTAGCATAATTTTTTTTGGAGATACAGATCCATCCTTTGATCAAGTTAGATCAAGTTTGAACCTTTTGTCCTTTAGACATTATTTTTTAGATTTTATATAACTCTAGGCCCTTTATCAAAAAAATTTCATCATTGATTTGAATATGTCTCACTATACTCATAGTGGAGCCATGTATAATCTAGGATATGGTAATGTGTTCAGACAAGATTACTTTGTTCAAGACCCCTATGGTGATGATGTAGTTTTTGAGATGGATCCTTATCCTCCTTACAACACTCAATCATGGGAATAGATCTAATATCCTTTAGCTCACTATTTGGTAAAAATACCTCCATATTTAGAGTAAGACCAAGAATAAATAATGCAATACCTAGCTAGCATACCTTTGATTGTAGAACAAGATCAATAATAATCATACTATATTATAATGCCATCAACATATGATTACTATTTATTTGATCACCACTTTATTTAAAAAAAGGATGAAGTTTTATTCAAAATCATAGAGGTAGGGGCTAAGTTTCCAATAGACCTCCCCCACAAAATTTTTCCAAGTCTAGTAAGACTATCTTACAACATGCCTCACAACCAAACCAATGAATAGGCATCTTCGAGAAATCCATAAGCTCTAGTATGAATATTGTATCTGAACTCGAGTATGGTTGTCATAAGAAAAGGCCTCATGTAAAACTAATTTATATAGATATAGATAGAATATCAAACCTATTTTAACTTAGCACATAATTTAAATAAGATGACCATGTCCAATGATCCACTTATTGAGATATTTCAATAGGAGTCTTAATCGAATTGATAGGATAAAAAATTTAGGTATATAACCATTTGCATAGAGTACTCTAGTTTGAGACATGTTAAATTCCCTAGCTATCAATTAAGTGTAAGCTACTTCTATGTAGATGAATGAGCCAAATGTAGTGGATAACACATAAGTGTTGTCTAATCCAAACCAAAGTGGTGTAACTACATAAATAACTAGTCCACAAGAAAATGTACTTTTAGTTAACATCATGAGTGGTTCATAATAATAGGGTAAATAAATTCTACCTCTCAGCTTTAACAAGTTACCTCTAATGCTCTACCAACTACTTCATCAAGCATGTAACCACAAGGATTAAGTAGTCAATCAATAACCAATGTATTACCTCAACAAAACATGATAAATGTTACTCCACCTCAATAGGTGATGAATAGTGTTCTAAAACAACAAGCACAATCTAATATACTAATACAGTAGAGGCAAAAAATTTTACCACCTCAATAGAGGGAAACCAATATTCCACCCCATCAGGTAGTAACCAATGTACCTCTTCTATCATAAAACAAAATACCATTAAAATCACTAATCATGTCCAGTCAATAGTGTATGACTATTGGTTAATGATAAATATAGAACACTCTACAAGCATCTACTTTATAACAGGGGCTCACACAACTAAGAGGTTCTACTATTCCACAAGTACTAGTTAGGAAATAGTTTCCTTTTGTTCTAAATGTGCCACAAATTCAAATATAGGGCCTTATTTCACAACAAGTTCCCCTCTTTTATCCAAGTTTGACTAGTCATTAATAAGTCCCTAATCAACCTCAGTAGACATAGTACTTCATTCCTATCCATATCCTTCCATCTCAGTCACAATTCCCCCAAAACCAAGCCTAGATACTAAACCCAAACTAGAATATAACAATATAAAATGTGTAATTCCAATAATTACATCCTAATATGCATATGCATACCCTTGGTAAGTTACCTAGCCAAACCAACATTCCACATCAAACCATGCCTCCATTATACCTTGGTGAAATTAAACCACTTTTAATCACTCAACCTCCACCTCAGGCCAATGTTCCATTGAATTTCATAGCATAATAATTGGACCACATGAAGGTTGAAATTTCCACCATTCAAGCTAGGAAAAAAACCAAAAATCTTAAGCTGGATGACATGTGTTCCTACCCATTCGAGTATATAAAAATACCATTTATACTAGGGTACAAGCCACCAAAGTTTAACAAATACAAGGGTAAAGGAAAACTAAAGGCCCATTTAATATAATTCTTTTTTACTTTCCATCTAGTGGCTTACAATGACATATACCTCCCACTTTTGTTTCCTTAGAGTCTAGCAAGACAAGATTTGGAGTGACTCCTAAAATTACTAAAAAACTCATTTTTTTGATTTTGATGACATTTCAAATAAGTTTATGTAGCATTTATCCTATAATATCAAACATGATATGTCTTTAGTATATTTGACCCAAGCCAAATAGAAGGTTAGTGAAAGTTTTTCAAGCTATCTACAATGATGGACATCCCTTTCTATCCACTTCACCCACAGTTTACGAGACAAGCAATTAACCATTGTGTTTACCAAAATTTTGCACAATGAGATATCTTACCATCTGGAGCTACAATGTGCACATACCTTTAAGTAAATCACCAAAAAAGGTTTATTGATTGAAAAATGCCTTATTAAAAAATGGATTATTAAGCTTACCTCATCAAATCAAAACCAAAATTAAAACCAAGGAAATGGCCAAAATCAAAACCATAACCAAGCCCAAGTGCAAGCATCACAACTAGCCAAGGCCAGTAATTATGAAAAATCCAATAAGTTTAATTAAAAAAATAATGTTGTTATAAATAGAGTAACTAAGTCATGGCATGTCCAAATGGTGCAAACACCATCTGCTTATCTTATGCCACACATGCAAATTACTCCTCACCAATAACCTATTAAGTAAGCATAACCTTCAAAACAACCTAGACTATCTCAAAAAATTCATCAACCATTACCTTTTAAAATACCTCCTCCAAGGCAAAATGGACCTACTCACTAAGTTTTTAGCAACCTTGGAGAGCTTATTGAAGTCATGTTTTACAAACTAGTTGTCATTAATCTAATTAGTTGGCCTATATTAAAACACCATTTTGAGGGAATCCCTTATCTAGATTGGTATAGAAAAAATGAATTTTGTGTATATGATTATGTTAATAGACATTATTTATGTTTTTATGTGCAAACTAAACATTTTATTCAAAATATGTTGCAAAATAGGGAGGTAACATTAGATAATAGAGCTTCTACATTTAATCAAAACTTGGGTATTTATCAAAACCCATTTACAAAATATAATAACCAATAGAAACAAAAAAAAATTCCATTAAAATAGTATAAATATATGAGATAATAATAATACCAATAGTAGAAACAAAACCAACATCAGCCAAATGGATAAAACCAAGGCCAGAATGATGCCAATAACTAATAGACTTAAAATGTAGTTGCACATGAATACAACAACGTTGTAGGCCATATTATAGAAGGTCATGTTTCGACCATGTATATTAATCCAAGACCAAGTAATAATCAACAAAGACCATTGCTAACCAACCCTAACCAACCAACCTATGCCAATGATGCTTTCTTGACCTAGGACTGCATATTGGCATACCATCAAGAAGGGATTACTACTTTTAGACCTTATACCGATAAGTCACTATTGACCTGTGACCACATTCAACTTTTTTCCAAATGGAGACTTATCCTTTCTAGTCCCCCTCTACCATCGTTTGATATTAAAAATGGTCTTGTATCTAATCCCAATTATGCAATCACAACTCAGTGGTCAAATATTACCATCCTAGGCCCACAACCATCTACCACTGCACCCATCTAATCCACTATTTTGGATAAGAATAATCCATTTACTAATGTGTAGGAAAATATGTTTGACATTATAAAATAAATTCAAAATATGTTTGCACAAATTTGTATTTTGGATTTATTGCATACATATACCATCCACAATAACATCTTGACTAAGTTCCTTCACCAATCCCAAGTTTCTAATGACATAAGACCAAAAAAATTTCAAGCTTTGGTTGGACATATATCCCTAGGCTAATAATTATCCTTTGATCAAAGTGATATGTCATCCCTTGGCCATCTTCATAATAATACATTATACATCAAAGTTGTCATCATACGACATCAAGTAAAGTGTGTCCTCATAGATAATGGATTAGTTCTAAATCTCATTAACCTTCTTGATTATACAACAACCAATCTCCAAATATAAATATCACAATCAAGGCATATGATAATGAAGAGAGAGAGTCATAAGGTACTATCATCTTGTCAATTATCATTGGCCCTTTGACCCACAATACATTATGCCATTTGTTAGACCTAGAACTATCATATAATTTGATTTTGGGTAGACCTTAGATACATGAAATTTATGCAATCCATTAAATATTGCATTAGTGTATCAATTTCTCCCATTCAGGCATAGAGGTCACCATTCGTGGAGATTTTTTAGCCCTATGAACATTGAAAGCATTTAGAGGTTGAGTATGAAATCTATAACTACTATTTTGTCTTAAATTTGGATCCCAAAAAGGATAAGGCAAAATAAATTCTTGTTGATATTCCATAAGCCAATTGCATTAACCAATATACCCTTTATTCATCTTCCTATATGCCACCTCCTAAAATGTACAATCATTTTACCATCATTGCTAATGACCCAGGATAATATTGACCAATGATATATTCCACATTTCTAAGCTTCCATAGAACCCCAAGTCTTATGGAATACCTAAATATAAGCCACCTTACATGTAATGGAAATGGAATGGAAAAGGAAAACTTCATATTCTATCACCTATCATTTTCACACTAACCACTGGTTAAGAATATGACCCATTTGTAGATGATGAATCTTGGTTTTATAATGACAAACTAGCCGATCACTATAAAAATGCAAAGTATCTTATTCCTAATAGGATCATGGAAAATCATGCCTATAAATGAGGAGGCCTATGTCCCAATCATCAAGGAAAATTTGAGCCAATTTATACCACTTAGTGTAAAGGAACTTATGGTCTCAGATTTAAAATGTCTGAGGGTGACCCCACGTATCTTATTCATGTTCTAATTCCTATAAATAATGATGATGATGATGATAGTGATGATGATGATGATGATAGTGAACTATAGTTTGATCATAGACCTTATAAATACCTATCCAATACCAATTTGCTTAATACTCATTATATTTATACCCTTAGACCAATTATTCACCATAATTTGATCCCACTATATCACCCTCAACTTATATCTTGGGACCAAAAAACATCCAAAGTACCTATGTATGAGTTTGAGAATGATGAGGCCTTTATTAATTTTATAGGGCTAAGAGACAATGCTTTAATAGGAAACCATGAATAAGGATTCTCCATCAAACTAGATCTTGTAACCTATTGTGGAGAATGTGTGAACACCCTTAGATATAAACAATTAAATAAAACATTGAGGCCCCAAAGTGAAAACCTCTTTAAGGTGCTTATGGACCAAGGTAAAATTAAAGATAAAGGCTAGTCTTCTAGTGAAAACCTATTTTAGGTAACATTAGATGGGGGTGTTCAACCTTAAACATAACATAGGAGACCACCAACAATGAACTTACCTATGGGTCCAAGTTCATTTCTAAATAACATCATGCCTTCGACCAAATCATTTAAAAGTTTATAATAGTGTTTGTCACATGCCCATACTTACCATTGGGATATTTAGACTCATTTTTCCTAGGATAACTTCAAGATCCAGTTTGAACATAAGAATCTACCATCGTAGGCAATTTCCAATCTTTGCCAACCATTTTAGAAGATGGTTCAACTCTTCTTGTGGAGGACACTAAAAAATTAAATATTAGGTCTCTAGATGACCCAAAATGGATAAAATAAGGTACACCCCTTAATTAATAGGAATGTGACATCTTTATAACCCTTTTGAGGGAATTTGTTGACATATTCACCTGGGCCTACTCAGAAATGCCATGGTTGGACCCCACCTTAGTTATACACCATCTTGTTGTACATCATAATTCCAAACCTATGAAATAAAAATTACGTAATATGCATCCTTACATTGATGTATTAGAAAATAAAGAGTTGGAAAAACTCTTAGAAGTAAGATGCATTCAACCAATCAACTATTCAAAGTGGATCTTAAATGTTGTGTTAGTCAGTAAGAAGCTTGAAAGAATCAAAATCTACACTAATTTTAGGGATATAAACAATGCTTACCCAAAGGATGACTTTCCTCTACCAAAAATTGACATTATTTTCAACTCCACAGTGGGTTATGGAATGCTTTTACTAATGGATGGATTCTCAAGGTACAGCTAGATTTAGATTATGTCATAAAAATAACATAAAATAGTGTTCACCACTCTATGGGGAACATTTTGTTATCAGGTTAAGCCAATTGTTCTCAATAATATTGAGGCCACATACCAAATAGTGATGACCATCATATTTCATGATATTATGCATGACATTATTGAATATTACATTGATGACATGCTGGGAAAATCAAAGACCAGGGTCAATCATACAATAACACTACGATGGATATTTGAGAGACTAAATGAATACAAGGTCAAACTCAATCCTAAGAATTATGTTTTTTTAGTTACTTCAAGCAAATTACTAGGATTTATTGTGTCCTATGGAGGAATTTAATTCAATCCATCCAAAGTACATGCCATTACCAAAATGTCATCATCAATCAATTTGAAGAAGATCTATAGTTTTCAGGGTAAGATTCAGTTTATCAGATGCTTCATTTATTAGTTTGATGAAAAATGTCATATATTTACACACTTACTAAATAAGGGTGTCACATTTCATTGGGATGAAGACTAATAACAAGATTTTTAGTAATTGAAGGATTATCTTGACAATTCATTTGTTTTATTTCCACCAATGCTAGGAAAGCCATTTTTATTATACCTATCATCCATAGACAAAGCCCTAGGGGAATTTATAGTTCTACATGATGATAATGGAAAATAATATGCCATGTACTATTTAATTCATAAACTGGTCACATATGAGCACAATTATATGCCCATTGAAAAATATTATTTAGCTATGGTTTTTGTAGATTAGAAACTATGACATTACATGTTAAATAATAAGACCATAGTTATTTCAAAAGTAGATCCACTCAAGTATGTACTATCCAACACAACTTTACAAGGCCACAGACAAATTTTCAAGATAGAATATGTTAACTAAAAGGCCATCAAGGGAAAAGTACTTTTATATCAACTTATTGAATCACCCCTTATAGATACAAAACCTCTAACATTTCAATTCTTAAATGAGTCTTATGACCATCATCAAAACAGCTCTTAAGGAGTAGAACTAGAAGTTTTATTTTTATGGGTCATTCATATCACATGGATCAAGGGTAGGCCTTTTGTTTACAACACCATATGGGGATCTGATCCCTAAATCATTTTGTATCATTTTTCCATGTACTAAAAAAATGGTTGAATATGAATCACTCATTACAAGACTTCATTTGACTTAGTTATTTCCATCTTATAGGATCCAATGATTTCCATTGGAATGAATATGTGTTCAGGGTTTTATACTTCAATGTTAACTTGACCCTTACTTGGTTGAATAACATGGTCCCATTAAAAATATTATTTTAACCTTTGGTCCCTAATCAATTAATTGAATTAAGTTTAAGCACATTTAAAAACATTAATCTAATTATTTAGCCTAAGTTTCTATTAAATAAATTCATATTTTTTCATGGGTCAATTTATTTCATTTTAGACCTAGTTTAATTTTATCTTGAGTTTTAATTGAATTTGACAATTCACTAAAAATTTAGTCTAAAGTTTATCATAAGTATTTAAATATACTAAACACTTACTTCTTTGATTTTATTGGTCATAGGAAAGAATTACACGTGGGATTGGCAAGTGTCAAAATCTAGGGAGGATGGTCTACAGTCAATGGTGAGTAGATGATTCCCCAAAGTTAAGAAGTCAAGATCTAGATCGATGGAGCATGTTCAATCTTAAAAAATCAAATCTATAGTGACCTTGTATTTTAAATGTTAAATATCCTAATATTAGTTTCAAAGGTGAAAAGTGTCACACTCATGGTGAATCAGATCAACATTAATGGTTCACATTCAATTGGGTGAATAGAGGAAAGATGGATGATGTGCATTTGACCATTCATTCAATACATCAATGGTGAAAGTTTAATCACTTAGATCAAGATCAATGGTACATGTTCAATATTTCAAACAAAGTTCAATGGTATGAAAAAATTATAGGATTTAAAGGGCCTTGATTGCACATGATGCTACCATGTGGTGCAAGAGTGTTCAAGTGATGGAAACTTATTACAAGGCACATAAAGAGCATGCGATGTTTCCAAGTGGAATGATCTTATAAACCTAGCTCAAATATTTATGGTCATGATGAAATTCAAGCCTATAAGACTCAGATGGAGATCGACGGAGTGAGTTTAATCAAGTTCTAAAATTGCATGACATGATGACACATGTCCAAGCAAAAAATGGTCACATTTTAAAATAAATGAGAAGAGTGAAAATGAAATGCCACATATGCATACACATCATATTGGAATATCGTGTGGACCCAAGCATGAAAAAGTATAAATTCATGATGCAAATTCAATCTAAATCACCAAATCTAATATTTCAAACTTATTTTCCACACTTAAATCTCTACGTAAACATAAAAAAAAACCCTAGAACATATGGAAAGCCATAAATTATTCTTAAATTCACTATGTTGAGTTGAGAAGAGTTGAATTATTAATTAAAAATGAATAATTCAATTAGGATTATTATAATGGCAATACATGGACACATTTTGAATCAAGCGATTAAGCTATATCTGACATTAGATTCAAAAGGTTGAGTGTTCAAGGACATATATTTTGTAGCTATTTCATTAAAAATAGTGGATAATAATTACTCTAAACTATTATAGATAATTGAGAACTGGGGAGTTATAACTAAAAAATAAGATAATATCCTCCTAGAAAAGATATTATATGATGATATTTTGGCAACCTAGATGATGAGACTACACTATGCTATTACTAAACTAGAGGTGCTTCATTGTATCAATGTTCTTGGTCCAATTTTGAAAGAGACTAGAATTGACGAAGGTATGTTAATTCATGAGCATGGCTTAAGTGAAATTACATATATCTCTCCTATTGCATTTGAGTCCTACTACAAGTTTCTTAAATTGTAGATAGACCTAACCTCCATTAGTTTATGGTCTAAGAAGCACAACATGATGGACATTTTGGAAAAATTGCTAGAAGTAGGTAACCAAGTCATTATAGATCCTACAAAGAACATCCCTATAAGAAAATTTATACCTAGAGTTAGGATGGTCATGATAATGATAAATAAGTTTTATGGGTGTGTACATATTGCTTATGTTCAACCGATGAGGGTCCCTATGGTATACTTCATCATTGAAGAAGTGTTGGTTACTTCATTGTGTGAAATTATCAGTATTTCCCTAAGCAAACAAATATATGGAATCAAGAATAAGAAGAGGACTAACTTTTACATGATGTCTTATCTATTAAATTCCGCATGTGTAATTACCAAGATCCCAATCAAAGAGAATAGTCACCTAATGGCTCCCAGACTATATCCCAATACTATTCTAAAGTACACATCTATATGTATGGAGACCACATTCAATTTATTTGTGATTGTGCCTACCCTACATTGAGTGAAGCCATTAAAGGTATTCATATGATGAGAATAAGCCCTTTAATCAAGAAATCAATTGAGGTAATGGGAGACATATGGTTGTATCTTGATTGTAATATTATAAGAAGTTAAAGAACTCAAGTAACCCATCTCAAATTACCAATTCATGTACATAAAAAATTAGTATAAAAATAGGTGACATATCAATTATATAATGGGATTGATGTAATTTATAACACCAAGAGAAAGTTACTTCTCCACAATTATCCTATGATAGTTGACAAGATTGTTTTTAGGTAGTGGGATCATATTGAGGTTACTTCAAAGCATAGGTTGTCTATAAACCTATAGATTCATGACCATAGGAAATGGGATCCATATGGAAAGGTAAAATAACATTTGAGTAGCAAGGGTATTTTGAATATAACATATGAACATGAACCTAGTTCATTTGACTTCATATACACTAAAGCATCCTCAAGCTATGAAATTGCCATTAGATTAAAATAACACAATATAAATCTTGAGTCTAGATTGAATAGAGATCAAAAAATGGAAGATAGGTGGTAGCTAAGACCTAGATATTATCATTTGATAGATATTAGTTCTTTTAGGCTTCCACCAATAGATACACAAATAGAACATAAACTTGAAAAGAAAAGACCAGTAGAAATTTCTTCTCACTCCTCAACTCCTAAATCATCTATAACAACAAAGCAAGATTCACCTTAATATGAGGTTTTTATGATAGCTCTAGATCCTCATTAGTCTATTGAATATGCATTGAGAATGATATATTTTACATATGAGATAGATTCAGAGGTAGAAGAGGCAAAGGTTAAGGAAACCAAAGAGGAACATGGAAATGATAAAGCATTGAACATGATAGTCATAGACCCTCTCAAGAGGAAAGTTGAGATTGCCATTATCTCAAAATCTAAAAAACCTAAAGTGACCATTACACCATTTTTGGAAAATGTTAATGTGTTTAGTGAAGAGAACATCATAGATGAACCACCTATTCATGAATGGTTCATGTTGGAAATATGATTGTCATTAATGTCAAAAGGGACATTATGAGCATGTCATTAATGTCAAAAGGGAGATTATGGATGTAATTGATGCTCAAGATTGTATATGGTGATTAGAAGATATGTAAAGGATCCTATCAAAGGTCAAGAATGATTGGAATGCTTGTGTTCATTATTGGAATTCATTCAGTTATTCATAATTGATCATCTAGGAATTTTGGGTCTATGATAAAAAAGATGAGAAGGCATTTTGATGACATCACCATTACCATGTGTGAATTAGTATGGGAGAGTTGGTCACATAGTTATAATCACATTAGTCACTAGTAATTATGCATCAAATTTGAAGACATGAGATGAATTGTAATTGAAGTTATGTAGATGTAAATTTGGATACTAAGAAAAAAATCACTATGTTTTTATACCTATCTAAATTTGAAAAAAAGGCTAAACATAGCTGAGTAAGTATATTTAGGAGGTCAGTGTTTGCACACATGGAGGTGTTAGGAAAAAATGATTGCATGGGTTTATTTATTTTTGTTCCTAGTTTATATGTGCTAAATATTAGGTCACATGATGTAGCATGATAAAATATATGTTTGAGTAAAGTGGGGATCCAAGGTATTTTGACAATATTTTCCAACACAGTCAAATTTGTAGGTTGCAAGAAAAAGCTGAGAAGGAATTTTTATGATGTCATATCTTTCACATAGGAAGGATTCAAGAGAAAATGGATATATGGATGGAATACCATATGTAAGAGGATCATATACACTAAATTACAGGTCATGCAACTAAGTGCAACAATAAATATTTAGGTACAAAGTTAACCTTCTAAGCAAAATGAAATGGTCTCCATACCTAGACAAAATTTACACAAGGTCATGCAAAAGTTATCATGATTTTACAAAGATCATCTATGGACATTTACAAAAGAAATAAATAATAGATATGTTATGGTTTTTCATGAGCATCTTGAGTATATGGACTATAGGTTCAATTGAGAAGGAATCAAATCAAAATTGAATTATATTTACTCTTAGAATAGATAAGGTTTCTCAGTAAACCCTAAGGGTTTAAGTCATGACATCAATAGGAACTTTCTATTTTTATGTTGACTAGCTATATCATAGACCCAATAACTTAAGTTATAACTTATGCCTTTGTTATCACTATGAAACTGGCCCCTCAACCTAGCAATTACAAGCTCAAGTAGTGACAAAAGGACTTAATATTTCTAAAGTCTTAGACTTTATATTATGTCTTAGATTGATCATTAACCCACTCTTAATTATATGTAAATGATCTAATCAAGTGAAGTGAATTCAAAGTGTCAAAGGTCCCTCTGAATGAATTCACTAATGCTAAGTGTCATAAGCACATGATTCTATTAGATAGAGGACCAATGAGAGTTAGCTTGTTAAAGATATATATCAAGCTTGTCAAAAGATCTGATGGTATGTGGGTGATCATATAAATGAAATCAAATGGACTAAGTGGACTCAAATGGAATAAAGTGATTGATATTTATTGACATAGTGGTGAGTTAAAGATTGAGTAGGTTCAAGAAGATTGATGGAGCGATAATGATCCAAAGATGTAAGAAATAGTGAGATAAGGTCAAAGATTTCAATTTTAATGACCAAGTCAAGGTAAAGGTCATATATATTTTGGAGATCAAATGTCACATGGAAGCTAAGATCTAGATATCGATAGATGCATTTTAAAAAGTGGAACATTAAAGTTCAATAGTGTACAAAGATCTAATAGAGTGAGAGAGATTGGACATGGCATAAAGAAAGAGATCAAAGGCCAGTATTTAAAGTGTTTAAATACAATTTTTTTTTTAAGAACATGCAATAAATTTTATATAATCCATGAATCTTGGTAAAGATAATGATATTGATCCATCTAATTGATCAAATATACATTAAAGATCATGTGCATCAAAACTTGAGTCTAACATATGCTATAGATAGAAAAAAGATCTACAATTATAGTGTGATGAATGAAATTGAGATGTAGAAAACTTACCATTCATGTCATAATGAACTAAAGTCTAGAATTGATATGATGTGTTTCTATTTTGAGTTTGAACATAAAGAAGAAGCAAACCCTAGATGATTTATTCATATATATGATATCTAAGACAGGAAATGTTCCTAGTGGAGTCAAATTGTGTCAAATAGAAAATATATATAGATACAAAACTAGAGGGTAGAGAGAAAAATAAGAGGCTATAGAGAGAGATGAAGTTTTTCAAATAGATATATAAATATAAACATAGAGAGAGAGGGGTCAAGAGGAAGAAAGGCACATAGAGATAATGTGTAGAGATTGAGTAGTTATAGATTAGAATTATAATAGAAAGAATAGAGTTGTATTTATTTATGAATCTATTTTATATGATAGATTTATAACTCCGTAGATATTATTAGTTCATGCCATTAGATTAGTTGAGTTGGTGCTTAGTTAGGAGATTGGTGTCTCCTTAGGGATTTTGACCTTAAACATTATAGCCAATGAGGTTAACCTAAGTTGGTGCTCAGTTAGGGAGTTGGTGCTCTTAAAGTAGGGGATTGGTGTCTTCTTAGGGTTAGTACCCTTAAATGTATAACCAATGAGGTTTTTATAGTTAGGCTTTGACTACGAGGTTGGATTAGAATAATAGATTCTAGTAACTATTGTCACCATGATTTTTCCAATGGGTTTTCTATGTATACATCTGGTATCATGAGTATTTTGTGTGTATGTGATCTTTGTATATATCTTTTAATCTTCATATACTTTTGAGTTTTCTTTAAAAATATTAAAGGATTAGTTTTAGTTGATCTACTAATTCAACCCCCTCTTAGTACATAGTTGTGTTCCAATAATTGGTATCATAGCATAGGGTTCTTTGAAATAAGCTTAGTCATCTCAGGTAGATTTTGGAATAGTGAACACAATGGATAGTCAAGAAGAATCTTCATCAAATAAAGCACCTCTCTTTGATGGATCTAACTATGCATTTTAGAGGATAATAATGGAAGCATACTTATCCTCATTAGGGTTTAATGTATGGATGTCTATAGTAAATGGATATATAGCCCTACTACAAATCCTATTGATCAAGATTCAAATAAGGTGTATGAGAGAAATTCTAAGGAAAAGAATGTTATTCCTTATGGATTGTCCAAATCATAGTTTATCAAAGTGATTCATTGCCAAAATTCACAAGACATTAGGAACAAATTGAAGATCATTTATGAAGGTAAGGACAAGGTAAAGCAGGCCAAGCTAAAAACATATAAAGGATATTTTGAAAGTCTTAAAATGGATGAAGAAAATAATATTGCAGACTACCTTCTCAAGGTAGATGAAATAGTCAATGCAATTAGAGGCCTTAGAGAAGAAAGGAAATAATCAATCATTGTCAAAAAGGTCCTAAGATATTTTCCATCAAGATATGACTCTAAAATCTTTGTAATAGAGGAAGAAAGAGATCTAGATAAGCTCACAGTTGATTAGTTGTATGAAACCTTCACTGCCTATGAGATGAGAATGGGAGAAGTAGATACTTCCAAGAGAAAAGTCACATTCAGAGCATCCAAACATGTAAACATCTACATCTAGATTTGAGGAGATTCATGAGAAGAAGACAACTTTATCATAAGATTAAAAATAGGATCTATAATATACAAAGGTAATTTACCCTTTAAATGTTTTTATTATGTAAAGTAGGACTTTTTTTTCTATATGACCTTATGAGAAAAAGACTAATTCTGAGCAAGAAGAAGATGGTAAAAGGATGAAGCCCACTAATCCAAAATGAAGAACTTATTTAAAAACAATAATATTTTATATATAAGAGAAGATAGTAACTCACTGGATGATAGTGATAGCTCAAATGATGACCATGACTATGCCTTTGTGGTTAAGGGAAATGAATCCTTATTCATGGCATTAGGATCAACTTATATAGATCTAGATTAAGAAAAACTTGAATACTCTGGTGAAGAAGAGGAAGGAGAACTAGACTTGAATGTGAATTCATCTATTCTCTAGATGAGATTGACAAGTTGAGAAAAGAGAACATAAGAGAAAATAATCTTGGTCAAAAAGAAATTGAAAAACTATAAAAAAGTATTGAAGAATCTGATCAAATGGTGATAATCCTAAAGACACAAGTTGAAGAGGCCACAAGAATACAAGATGTAATCACTATTGAACTAAAATTATTTTTTGGCGCACAGCGCATGGTTTCAAAATTTGAATGAAGCGCTGGGATGCACTGGGCGCGCTGGGAGTGCTGGGCACGCTGGAAGCACTCCCAGAATCAGAATCTGAATGTGCAGGGAGGCAAATAGAAGATGCCCTTCCAAAAGGGGGAAATGAAGGATGAAAGGTAAATGGAGAATTAGTGGTGGAGAACCAGGAAGGAGGTACTAAATGTGGAGGGACAGTAGGAGAGGAAAAAGAAAATGAAGGATCTGAATTTTCTGCTGATAAAAAGACTGGGATACCTTTGAATGGATTGGATCCTTTTTGTGGTACCAGTACCTCCCAACAGGATTATTCTCTTGCTGTGTTGGGGTAGATGACTGAAAAGGAGAAAGAGAATGGGCATTTAAACAAGGAAAAATTCTCAGAAGTGCAGAAGGCAGAGTACTCAAAACAAAAGAAGTGGTCCTCTCTATTTGGAAAGAAACCCAATGAAAAATTTCTCTTCGCACCGGTTATTACTAAATCATGCTGGAAGAAAGGTGAGTTCCAAGTATTTATCCCAGATCCTTTAATTGATTTTTTTGTGTCTTCTTTGGAATTCACCCTAGTGGGTAAATTTTTAGGGGCAAGACCAGATATAGAATCCCTTACCAAGATGGTTAAAAGGAAATGGGTTATTTGAGGAGATGTTGAAATGGCTCCTATGTTGAATGGTTTATTTTTGTTCAATTTCAACTATAAAGAGGACATGAATATGGTTCTATGTGGAGGACCATGGTCTTTTGGCAAATGCTCTTTAACCATTAAAAAATGGGAGCCCAACATGGACCTATCAGATTCTTTCTTCTTAAACACTCCCATTTGGGTAAGACTTCCTGGACTTCCCTTAGAGTTTTGGCATGGGGACATTTTTAAAGGTATAGCCAGCTCTTTTGGTGAACTAGTGGCATTAGATAATGCAACGGTTACCAGATCCAAACTTCAACATGCCAGACTTTATGTTAAAGTTGCAGATTTGAATAATCTCCCAGAAAAAGTGGATTTAATTTCTAAGCATGGCAAAAAAACTCAAAGGTTTGTTTTTGAAGATTTGCCCAATTCTTGCTATGCTTGTAAAAAATAGGGGCATTGGGCCAAAAACTATCCTTACAAAAGGAAAAATTATTCAAGCAGTGTTTTGGATGAAACAAAGACCAAGGTTTAGCACAAGAAAGTATGGATACCCAAAGAAAAAAATCAACAAGAACTAAAGAAGACAATAAAATTTTGCATGTTGAGGAGGAGAAAGAGATGTCTATTGAAGAACCCAAAGTTCCACAATCAGATGCAGATGAAGAGTTTGTGGTTGAGAAAGACAATTTTGAGCAAGAAGGCTATGGGCTGCAATCTGAAATCACAAATCCTGAACAAAGAAAAGATGAGTTGACAGATTTAACAAAAAAAATCGTTGGCTATCAAAAGATAGAAGACAGCTGGGAGATGTAGAAGACAAAACTAAACTGGAGGAAGGAAAATTATTGGATGGAGCTGAAAATAAATTAGAAGAGGATGATCCTCTTTTTTCTAAGACCAAGGTGATTCAGGCTAAGAATGTTGACCCTCTGAAGGTGCTAAAAGTAAAAGATAATGGAGAAATCATAAAGCACTTTTCAAACCAAAGAAAAGAGTTGAAAAAAAGACCATTACAAAGGGGGTTGAAACAAGAAGTAGCAAAAAAGACCAGAAAATGAAGGCTAAACACCTGGTTTCTACTATGGATAAATTTGGAAAAGGAGATGAACAGTTTTTAAAAATGAAACCGGATGTTGGCTCTCCAGACCGACCGGGAAGAAGATCCGCAAAGAAAAACAGAGAATTAGAAAGTAAGCAGAATATTACTGATGGTAGGCAGGCAACTATTCTAGATTTTACCCCTCAAAAATAGATAGAAAATATTTATTTGGAATTTTAGGGGGCGGAACATAAAATGGTTAATGATGTTGCCCCTATTTTTTCTTGATTTTGCTACTAGTTTTTAGTAGGCTTAAGGATTGCTTATCCTGGTGCTTGTAATTGATCTACCTCTTTAATTCTGTCAAAGGGTTTCGGGGTCCCTTCAAAACCTATTTTTACCTTAATCTAAAACTAATTTTTTTTTGAATTTATAAGGCTAGAAGTAGAGATAGCGGCTTTGAGAAAAGAAATTGAAAAAGATAAATACCAAATAGACAAAGGTTTGAAGCTAAAAGGAGGATCATACATTCTTGATAAATTGATTAGTTCTTTTGGTTATGAAAAATGGAAAAGTCCCATAACCAATACATATGATAATTATATGACAATTTCAAAGTAGAAGGATCAGGAGCAAAGAAAGAAAAAGCTTGAAAAGATATAAAGACAAACACATGAAATGTTTATGTGAAGAAGGCTAAAGCTAAAAAGAAGCCTACAGAAAGGAAAAATAACAATGAGTACATCTCTAGAAACTCAAGGAATATGTAGAAGATAAAGGTAGATAATGTATATGGTTACACAAGGGTAAGAAACTTGAAGAAGTAAGAGTTGATAAGAACTGCCCATCTTGCACAAAGAAAGACTAGGTATTCCTCATCTTTATATGGTTATTGTTATATCTGTAATCATTTTGGTCATAAGACTATTAATTTTAGAGTTGTACCTACAAGGAGAACCAATTTTGTAACCAAAAATTTATTTTCACCCTTGGTAGATATAAATGTAATGTGCTATAATTGTAATAATTTTGGTCACATAGCTAAATAATGTAAAACAAGCTTTGAAAGACCAAAAGTACAATGTGTGAAGAAAAACATGCCTATTAGTGTGGACAAATGTTCACAAGCCTTTGAAAAAGAGAAAAGTAAGCCCAAAATAATATATAAGTAACCCAAGAATGTATGGAAAGTGAAAAATCAAGCCATGATAAAGAATGCTATAGAGGCTAGAAAATGTTAAGAGATATCAATGTCTACACATGTTGAGAATGAGAAGACAAAGGTAAATGAGAAGTCCAAGGTGCTATCCAAGGATAGTTCTAAGGTATGTACATACTCAAGTGAACATCCTAGTGATATATAACAAGTATCAAGCATAGAACATTAGTCTTCTATGCCTAGTGATGAGAATCTGAACTGTAAGGAAGATACTTCAGATGAAAAGGTATGTCATGAATCCATATTGTCTCCATATATTGTTAATCCCATTATATAAGAAAAGGATAATAATATAATATATGAGCATGTTACTTCTCTCAAACCTAAGAAGAAGAAGAAGAAGAAGAAGAAGAAGAAGAAGAAGAAGAAGAAGAAGAATAAGAATAGAAAACATAAGATGACCAAGGAAGAGAAGGAATATGAGGAGTTATGGGCAACTCCTAGTTTCACATTGTTCTAAGACATTGTCAATTAAGTTGTCTCTATATATGATTCTTAAGAGACCCCTTTTTATAAAGAAGCAAGTTGTGTTCTTCAAAAGATTATAAAAGAAAGGAATGAGGGATTCTAATTGAAGTTAGTTTTCCAAGATGAGAGGAGTGTTGTGTATGTAGTGTCTGCATGTACAGAATGAGTGTATCAATAATGTGTTCATGGACTCTGGTTTTAAAGGTAGGATATGGAAACTTTCAAGTGTAGAAGTAAGTGTGTTTACTCTAGATCATCATACCAATCAATATAGAGGTATATAAACTATTGAATGGTATTTTAGACCAATACTATGTTGATATAGAATAAATGATCCTATGTTGTAAAGTCTTGTATTGATCATTAATAGGTTAGTGGAGCAAGGGAAAGCTAGATTTTTTACTTTGTCAGAATCAAGAAGGCTTAGAATAGAGGAGCTTTTTGTATGTTCTAAGGTGGTAAATTTTAAAATGCTCAGGTGGATGATAGTTGAGACTTATCTATGTTTCATAACAAATAAATTCATGTATAAGGTCTCTAAATTTTGAAGATAACAAGTTGTATATACCATGGAGTTAGGGGGAGATAACTCAGATAGCTTGAATGGATTGAGGAGCTATGCATGATGTGAAAAGAAGCATATGTGAGATGCTTCAGTCATGATTGAAAGATAAGGTTTTGTCTTCTACATATGTTAACTCAATTAGGTTGAGATGATGACTTGAACAAACTAGGTCAGGTGCTTAGACAATGTATTGAATCCTCAATCATAAACAAAGTGTATCTTTGTAATTGGTCAGGTCCTAAGATTAGAAGACTATGTATGGAGACCTGAAGATGCTCAAGTGATGTAATGAGACAAAATTTTGGAGTGATACTCCTACATCACATCACTAGATACTAGTGATGGACCATAAATCTAGAAGAATGATCATAACATCCTTGTTGATCCTTAGAATAAGAGAAAAGGTAACTTAGGTATGTATGTTATGTGAATTTATAATGAGTTGATGGTTTTAGGTTCTTGGACAAACTCCTTTATATGATAAAGGGGGAGAACACTTAGGAAAAATAGTGAGAAAGAGTCCCTTTTCCATTAATGTCAAATGGGGAGAAAAAGTACAAATGATTTTTTGGGGAGAAGAAGAGAAAAATACTCTATAATATTTTGGAGTAAAAAGTACATATGTCAAAGAAGAAGCAGAGAAAGTGTCTAAGTTTAGGAAAATGTGTCATTTCCTAAGGGGGAGTAAGTTTGGTATGGATAGCTTTAGTTCATACTTATTAGAAGCCAATGCAAGTAATGCCAAAATGGGAGCTAAGTATTAGAAGATTAGAGAATTTAGTTTGACATCAATGACAAAGGGGGAGATTGTTGGAAATATGACTATCATTGATGTCAAAAGGAACATTATGAGAATATCATTAATTTAAAAAGGGAGATTATGGATGTTATTTATGTTTAAGATTGTATATGGTGATTACAGGATATGCAAAGAATATTATAAGAGGTCAAGAAAGATTGGAATGATTGTGTGCATTATTGGAATTCATTCAGTTATTAACAATTGATCTTCTAGACATTTTGGGTCTATGACATAAAATATGAGAAGGAATTTTTTTGATGTCAACATTGCCATGTGTGAATGAGTATGGGGGAACTAGTCACATGTTTATAATCAAATCAGTCCCTATTAGTTACGTAATAAATTTAAAGACATGAGATGAAGCACAATTAAAGTTATGGGGATGTAAATTTGGCTACTAAGACAAAAATCACCAATTTTATCTACTTAGCCAAATTTGAAAAAAAGGCTAGTCAAATATGAGTAAGCATATTGATAAGATCAACATTTTCACACATGGAGGTATTAGGAAAAAATGATCACATGGGTCTATTAATTTTTGTGCCTAGTTTATATGCACTAAATCTCAGGTCACACGATGTAGCAGGACAAAAGATATACTTGAGAAAATTAGGTACCCAATGTATTTTGATAGTATTTTCCAACACTTAGGCAAATTTGTAGGTTGCAAGAAAAAGTTGAGAAGGCATTTTTATGATGTCATATCTTACACATATGAAGGATTCAAGAACAAATGGATATATGGATGGAATCCCCTATGTAAGAGTATCATATATATTAAATTATAGGTCATGCGATTAAGTGTGACAAGAGTTATGAAGGTGCAAAGTTATCCTTCCAAGTGATATGAAATGGTCTCCATACTTAGAAAAAATCTACACAAGGTCATGCAAAGTTTTCATGCTTTTAAAAAGATCATCTATGGACATTTGCAAAAGAAATAGATAGTAGATCTGTTATGGTTTTTTCATGAGCATCTTAAATATATGGACTGTAGGTTTAACTAAGAAGGAATGAGCTAAAAATTGAATTATCTTTACTCTTAGACTGGTTAGGGTTTCTTAGTAAAACCCTAAGGGTTTTATTCATGGCATCAACATGGAATTTTTATTTTGATGTTGACTAGATATAGACTAGACTTGGTAGCTTAACTTATAACTTAAGCCTTTGTCATTGTTGCAAAACTAGCCCCTTAACTTAGCAATTACTAGCTTGAGTAGTGATCAAAGGACTTAATATTTCCTAATTCTTAGACTTTATATTATGCCCCAGGTTGATCAACGGACCACACTTGATCGTACATATATGATCTAATGAATCAAAGCAAAGTCAAAGTAATAAGGTCCTTCTAAGTAAATGTGCTAATGTCAAGTGTCACAAGCATGAGTTTATCAATAGAGGACCAATGAGAGTAAGCCTATCAAAGATGTATATCAAGCTTTTAAAAAGATTTGATGGTGCATAGGTGATTTCATAAAGGAAATCCAATGGAGTGATTGGACCTTGATGGAAAAAAATGATCGATGTTTATCAACATAGTGGCGAGTTAAAGACCAAGTAGGTTCAAGAAGATCAACAGAGTGAAAGTGATCCAAAGATGAAAGAAGTAGCAAGATGAGGTCAAAGTGTTGAATTTTAATGACCAAGTCAATGTAAAGGTTGTGCATATTTAGAGATCAAATGGCATGTGGAAGATAGGATCTAGAGATCAACAAACATGTTTTAAAGAGTAGAACATTAAAGTTTAACAACATACAAAGATATGGTGGAGTGAGAGAGCTTGGAGATGTGTGAAGAAAGAGATCAAAGGCTATTATTTAAAGTGTTTAAATATAAATGGTTATTTTTAGGAACATGCAAGAACTTGTGTATAAGCCATGAATATTGACACAAATAATGAGATTAACTGATTTAACTGATAAAATCTACATTGAAGAGCCTATGCATCAAAACTTGATTTTAACAAATGATATAGATAGAAAAAAGACCTAAAATTATGACATGATGCATGGAAATGAGATACATGAAATGTATAGTTCATGTCATAATGAGCTAAACTCCATAAATGATATGATGTGTTTGTAGTCTGAGTGTGAAGATAGAGAAGAAACAAACCCTAGATCATTTGTTTATATATATGATATATAAGACAAAGGAAATGTTTTTGGTGTAGTCCAATTGTGTCAAACATAAAATATATATAGAAACAAAACCAGAGGGTAGAGAAAAAAAGAAGAGGCCATAGAGTTAGAGAGATTAAGTGTGTCAAATAGATATATAATTATAGACACAGAGAGAGGGGTAGAGATGAAGAAAGCACATAAATATAATGTGTAGAGAATGAGCAGTTATAGATTAGACTTGTAACATAAATAATAAAGGTGGATTCATGTATGAATCTATTTTATATACTATAGTTATATCTCCATAAATTTGATTGGTTGGTTCCATCAGATTAGCTGAGTTGGTGCTTAGTTAGAAGATTGGTTTCTCTTTAGGGTTTGTGCCTTTAAAAATTATAACCAATGAGGTTAAGCTAATTTGGTGCTCAGTTATGGATTTGGTGCTTCCTTAGAGTTGGTGTTCTTAAACTAGGGTATTGGTGTCTCCTTAGGATTATTTCCATTAAATATGTGACTAGTGAGGTTTTGATAGTTAGGCATTCAGTGTGAGGCTAGATTAGAATAATAGATTCTAGAAACTAATCTCACCATGGTTTTTCTAATGGGTTTTCCATGTATACATATGATGTCATGAATATTTGTGTGTATATGTGTCTCTACATTTATCTTTTAATCTACATATGCTTTTAAATTTACATTGAAAAAATTAAAGTACTAGTTTTAGTTGTTCTACTGATTCACCCCCCTCTTAGTAGATAGTTTTGTTCCAATAGTTCATTTATGAACCAAGGTTAGAAAAGTTACCCACTTATCATACATGGGTTATGGTGAAGACTATAGGCATACCTACGCAATAAGAATTGAAGATATGGATCATTACCTTGAAAGAATAGGAAGAAAAGAGATTGACTACTCCAAGTTAGTCAATAGTTCAATCATAAGTAGAGGTCCCAGTCTCATATGTGACCCAATCTTTAGTTGGAGTAAGATTTGATATGGAAACTATAGGTTTGTAAAGGGTTACTAAGATACTAGTCATGGAAGGTGGTGAAGAGGTTTTGCATCAAAAGGTGGAACCTTTGACTCATTTAACTCATAATAAATGACAAAGACTAGGGGAAGCCCCTCATTTGAGGAATATGTTCTTGAACTAGCTCAATATCAAGTAGAAATGCTATAATCTACCATTAAAGGGCTAAAGTATGAGAAAAAGAACTTGGAAGAGTAATCTATTCTATTAATTCCAAGAGATATTGTTAATAAATTTTAATAAATTATATACGATACATTCAGTTACTTGAAAAATTTAAGGTCTAAGTTAGATGTGGTAATAAAAAAGTATTCCATGTCTATGAAGCAAGTCAATCAATGGTAAGCTTAGATAAGAAGGTGAAAGAATTGATCGAGATATTGACTGAAAATCAGACTCCTGAGTTTAAAATAATTAGCCTAAAACATTTGGATATGGATATGATTATCTTAATGAAGAAGATAAAAGATATAATTAAATGGTCAAAAGACATGGAATATATTTATAATGACTTCAAACATTTAGAGAATAGAATGGTAAACATAATAAGAGGTTTGATCAGGGATCCAACCATCCTTAGTACTACTTGCATGATAACTAATGAAGAATTCAAACTTAGGGATACTCAATTCATCCAAAGATAAAGAATAAAATATAGGGAACTACAAGGGAATATAACCAAAAAATATTAGATATGGTTTTATCATTAGAAGAGAAAATTGGAAATACTAGAAGCATTAAGGAAGCTTTAGATAGAGCTGATAAAAACATCAAAAATTTGGTAGGGTAAGAAGAGGAATTGTTCATGGAGCTAGTTATCAACCTTAAATTGATCGATATGCAACTTGAAAAGGCCATGAATATTTTGAAACAAAGATAAAAGGATACAACATCAAGGGTGTATCAATATCGACTGAGTTGACTAGAATATTATTTTGCACTAAAATCTTTATAAATCATTAGAAAGAATTTTCTATTCTGTAAAATCATGTGCAATTTGTAATGCACATGGATTATAGGTTAGTCCATTTGTAAAGTGTCATTGATTCTATAATGTTGTAGAAGGATATCTATCCTTGATACTTGGCTAATTATCATTTTATAGTGACTAACTGACATACCTCACATTCTTCTATAAATGGAGGTATTGTCATTTTTAAAAGGGAGGAAGTTTTAAGAGAAAAAAACCTTTATGCATATTTTGGATCAAGTAATGTAAGAAAGGTAATTATTCAAAGATTGTCTCACATTTTATTATGTGTTTGTTATCATGGTTGCTTCTTCAAGTATATGGTTTGATGTTCAGATTTGAATTGCTTATTTGAATTCTAGATGTGCATATGTGAATGTAGAATTTTCAATTTGAGATTACACTAGTTTGATTAAAATATTTTAGATTCATTTCACTTATATTGCTTTCTTCAAGATGTGTTAATGTAATTTTATTATGGAAGTAAATCCTTAAAGTGAATTTGAGTTCTTATTTCCATTGTTTCAAATACCCTTAGACATTTTTCTAGTATATGATAAGATCTATGCTTTTGTAAATTTCACATAATATGCTAGTTTTAATACATGTCTTAAATGAAATTCAAGATTTATCATGATGTCTAGACTCAGACCAGAAACATCCTTTTCTTATGCCCTACCCTTATTATTTTCTCTTTCTTTTGATCAAATCACTATAGTTTAGCTTTTAATTATAAATATTCATGCTATATTAGGGTTTAGACTTTAGGTTTTAATAATATTCATTAGAGTTAGTTCATATTACTTTCATCTTTCACAAAAGCTCTAAGATCACAATTACTCCCAACAACCACTTACATTTAATTTTGTGAAACACTTATATATCTTGGTCACTACTCCAACATAGGTATTAGGAATATCAAAAACATCAACTCATACAATAGATTAAATCTAGAAATGAGAAGTGTTTTAAAGACTATATAAAACCTATGATACACTTTCATGCATCAAAAAGTGGTTAAATTGGTGCTAGAAGGAGGGTCTTAAGCTAAAGCTTTGTGTATTTGAAGTATCTTAGATAATTTAAGTGATTTTTGTTCAAAGATGAGTGGATTCTTTATAGATTTATGTTTTTATTAGCTCAATTGTGTAAATATCATTGATATTCATGGTTTTAGACCAGTCTTTAGGATTATTTAGCTAAAGATAGTTATTCCTTGAAGATTTATGATAAATTGTTGCAAAGGTAGATTAAGCTTTGTAAATTTGATGCATTTGAGGTTAATGATAGCAATTTTATTCAAATATTGGTTAATTATTTACAAATTTAGGTTTATTTAAACTTATAAGTGTAGATATAATTCATATTCATAAGTTTGGAGGTATCTTTAAACTAATTCAGTTAAAGATAATTATTCTTTAAAAGAATTGTATGAATTTGTGCAACATTTGTTTAACATATAAATTTAATCATTGTTATTTATAAATATTAGGTTTATACATCCTATTTTGATTAAGATTCAGAGTTTACAAACTAGAAATGCCAAGAATAAGGACTAGGTTGAGGTCTAAGACAAGGCTACCTCTTATTTTTTTGTAAATTCATAGGAAAGCAAGAGTAAATAAATATAAGCATATAATTTTTAAATCTCAACCTACTTAACCTATTCATATTGCTCTTTCATTCAATCCTTATCAAGGTATGTCTTATTGTAAGGTGTCAACCTTGGTCTCCTTATGTTGTGTAGTGTAGTTCTTGGGTTTGTGACATGGCTTAACCACCTCCCATAGATTCATTAACTATCGTAGTTATAGTGGGCAGTAAAAGGTTGATATTTTGGTGTAATGATAACTGATGGGAAAAAATTGGTATCAGAGCTAAAGGTGCCAGGTTTGAATCACTCACTTTCACTAGGGGGATTATTACAAGCTGTCTCCCTTAATCTCCATGTGTTGTGCAACATAGTGATTGAGTTTATGACATGGATTAACTACCTCTCATGGATTCATTAACTCTAACAGTTATATTAGGCACTAAAAGGTTGATATTTTGGTGCAATGATAATCAATGGGCTAACATGTCTTGGTTGGATGGATCTTTTATTAATATACCTAGATAGGTATATGAGTTACCTAAAAACCCTAATAAATATCTATCTTATTTTATTCCTATAGGTGTGGTTACTAATGAAGAACATATCAAGTCTTTTAAGGCTACTTTATGATTTTTAAATGTTATTCATGAAGATGTTACTTGTAAATTATTTCCTTTTACATCCAGAGACATAGCATATGATTGGTTTCTCAACCTTATTGAAAATTAAATTACCAACTAGAATGATTTTAATAGTTATTTCATTGATCATTTTGGAAAGGTCATTATTCTTTGTGTTCTTTATCAACAATTCACTACAATAAAGAGATTCAAATGAAACCATTAGAGAATTCAATGCTAGATTCTAAAAGTTTTTAAGCAGAACTATAGATCACTATAGACATGATGAAGCTTTATATTTATATATTTATAAGGATGATTTAGATACAATGAATTTTGTATTCCTAAAAATATCTCTTATAGTTATAAATATGTTAGCCTTGGCCTATGCTGAAGATGTGAAAATTAGTGATCAAATGCAACCCCAAGGTCAATTAGCATATGCTATTCCTAATGTTAATAATATTTTTTTTATGATGAATTTTATCCCAAATTATAATAAAAACATGTTTTCTTTCAATCAAACACTATTTTTAAACTAGTTACCTTTGATTCATGCTCATCCTGGTCAAAACCTAGGATTCCTAAATAACACAATAAGTGGATCTCATCCACAAGATCAAATAACTATGGTGTTAATGGCTAGTATTAATACTAAAGTACATAATTCAAAATCACTTAATAATGAAAATGACTCCATACTCAAAATGGTTCAAAAATTGAGCACTGATTTTCTTCAATTCAAAGACAAGTAGGTAACATTGTGGAAAGTTACAATAAAAATTATTCTTATTAGAGGTTTAATAGAACTACAAATAGGTTTCATAATAGTAACAACAACAACAACAACAACAACAAAAAACAACAACAACAACAACAACAACAACAACAACAACGACAACAATACTAATAATGAGTCATAGACAAATAAAAACATTCCTAAAATGAACATTTGTGATGCAGCTTTGGTTGATTATTGTAGAGTTCATAATATTTCAAACCATGGTGAATTAGATTTTATAGAATTTTGAAACTTTTCAAGATGAATTAGATACATTTGAATTTTTTCCTAAAAAAGATAATATTTTAGGTACTTGTATTTGTCAAATTCATCTAAATATTCTAACATAACTCTTATGGTGGAGAAATTTGATTTTCCATTCCAAGATGAGAATGAACCTAAAGATACTCGAAAGGAGACCCATGTTTTTCAATAGTATCTGAATAATAATTATCCATTAAGAAATAAAGATCAAAATCAGCCATTGACTAGTTCTACTCCACCAATTAACTTATATACTCCCCCTGATCCTAAAGATGATAAAAATCTAGAGCCTCCAAAGGGAAGTAACTCTAGAAATAATGTTGATTCATCTAGTTCTTCTACTAAGAGTGGATATAATATAGTAGAGGATATGAAGAAGATTAAATATAATATCACTTTACATGAATTGACTTAAATAATTGAACAAAGAGATTTGTTGCTAGAATTTTTGAGAAAAAAACCTAGTAAATCACAAAAGATTGTAAATGCCAATGTAGTGATGTATAAGAACAAAGTAGAGGTTCCACCTTTTTATTAAAAATTATATTTTTTGGTAAAAACTTACATAATTGTTTGTTAGATTAAGGTGCATCTACAAATATCATGCCAAAAGGTATTTATGAGAAGCTTGGTTTAACTCTAATTAAGTCTGATAGAGTAGTAACTCAATTAGACAAATCAATAGTTAAAATAATTGGTGAATTAGTGAATGTGTATATATATCTTAATTCAGATCCAAGGATACAAAAAATCATAGATATTCAAGTGGTAAACATTCTAGATGCTTATTCGATGTTGCTTAGTAGATACTAGACCAAATAATTAAATGGATACATGTTAACTAACTAATCTCTCATGTGGCTACCATGGAGGGGATTTCCTAATCAATTTTGAATTTAAAGGGAACAAAAAATGAGGGACATGATCACTAAGTACAATGAAGCTAATGAAAAGGTAGATAAGGTTATTTCTGATTTAGGGATTTACACTCTTGACACTCCTTAGATATGTAACCATAAATACTCTCATACTATGTCTAGACTTTGTAACTTATATGTTGATGGTGCTAGATGCAAATTTGGATCTGGAGTAGGAATTGTTCTAATCAATGCTATTGGGAAATAATATAATTCTTAAAAACTTTATTTTACTTTCACCAATAATTTTGTAGAGTATGAAACATTAATATTACGTTTATAATTTAATATCAAACACAAGGTCAAATAAATACTAGTATATGGTGATTTTAAACTAGTATTCAATCAAGATAAGAGTAAGTACCAATACAAATTGTCTTATATTAAGAAATAAAAGTTTAGAGTATGGGACTTGATTAAATACTTTGATGATTTCAACTCTAAAACTTCTCATGCTATACATGGATTATGGAAACTTTATTTTGATGGTTTTAGATGCAAATCAGGTTCTAGAGTGGGAGTGGTATTAATTAATCCCATTGGGAAAGAATATAATGCCTCTTACAAACTTTATTTCTCATGCACCAATAATTTGGCTGAGTATGAAGCACCTATTCTTGGATTACAATTTTTAATCAAGTATGAGGCTAAAGAAATATTATTTTTTTGGTGATTCTAAACTAGTGGTAAATCAATTTGAGAGTAAATATCAATGCAAGTTGTCCTATCTCGAGAAGTATAAATTTAGAGTGTAGTACTTAATTGAATGTTTTGATGCTTTCAACATTATGTCAATCCATAGGGAAGAAAACAACAATGCTGATGAACTTGCTTCTATTATAGCCAACCTTATGACCAATAAAATTTCAAAGTTATAGGACCTTACAATTGAATTAGTTTCATTTATCTTAGTGGAAAATAATGTCAACTACTTACAAGTATTTAGTGATGATCAACAGATCATAAAATTCATGACTAGTTCAGGAGTGTTTTAGGGTCACATTATTTATGAAGCTAGTCTCTTGATGATGAGAACATTGAAAGAAAACTTGATGACAAGGTTATTTAGTTGATTTATAATAATATCCCCAAAGTCATGAAAACCTAGGAGAGACTCTTTGATTCTGATAGACTAGCTGAGGCTACCAAGGTTCCCAAAATAAGTGGGAAGGATTATAATGCAATCAATCGTGAATTTCAAGGTCAACCTCAATTTGTTAATATTGGTATAGCTTGTACAAGAATTGAGTCCAAAAGAGTCAAATAAATGTTGACCAAATATAATTAATCATAGCATGGCCCCATGATGACCTAAATATCTTTGATTCAAAGGTCATAACTCATACCATACCTTTAAAATTAAATTTCAAACCTTTTAGACAAAATTAGAGGCCCATCAACCCAATCTTAAAACTAGTAATATACAAAGGGTTCAATAATCTCTTAGATGCCAAGATTATGTTTCCCATTATGCATTCCACTTGGGTTGCTAATTTAGTCCCAGCCAAGAAGAAAAATGGTGAAATTAGGCTATGCATTGATTTTAGAAATCTAAATAGAGAATCTGAGAAAGATAATTACCCCTTACCTTCTCTTGACCAAGAAATACAAATTATTTATGGTTCTACTATGATGTCCTTTCTTGATGGTTTTTCAGTGTATAACCAAGTGTTATTAAACCAAGAGGATGTGATGAATACTTATTTTACTACTAAGTAGGGCATGTTTACCTACAAGATAATGCATTTTGGACTTATAAATGAAGGATCCACTTTTCTAAGGTCTTGTAGGTAAGTGCATTATCTTATACATGGATGATCTGAATATATTTTATAAAAATAGGTAGGATCATATTATGCACCTACAAAAGGTATTTAAAAGATGCTAAAGGTATGGGATTTCTCTCAACCCAAAGAAAAATATTTTCTATGTTAATGGGGGAAAACTATTAGGACATGTTATCACTAAGGAGGGAATCTATATATACCTTTATAGAGTAAATAAAATATCTAATTTAGAGAACCCTAATAGTAGGAAGGAATTAAAGTCATTATTTTGTAAAATAAATTTTATAAGGAAGTTTATTTTTAGTATTGCAAAAATAATGAAACCTTTGAATGACATGTTGAAAAAAGAGGCTAAGATCACTTGGAATGAAGAGACAAAGAAGGCTTTCAAATACATCAAAGAGGCAATTAGATAAGCCCCTGTACTGATAAGTCCAAAATTCACCAAATATTTTTATCTTTACTCCTTTGATTTATATCATACAATAGATACAATTCTAACTCACAATATAGATGGATGTGACCATCTAATAGCTTTTATGAGCACTAACCTTAAAAATGTTGAGTTAAACTACTCTTTGACTGATAAGCAAGCATGTGCTTTAGTTAAGGCAATAAAAATGTTTAGGTATTATATCCTTGAGAATAAGATGCATTCCATTCTACTAGACCTTGCCACCAATATCATGCTAAGTTAAAATGAACAAGGAGAAAGGAGAGGTATGTGGATGTTTTTACTCCAAGAATATGATATTGATATGAAGACTACCAAATTGGTAAGGTGTCAGGTTTTAATTCAATTAATTGCCAATACTAACCCAAATATAAGTGTTATGTAGGTATATCAGCAAAGTTTTAGATATAATTATTGGTATGATCCCATTTTCTACTTGTTAATCAATGGTTATTATCCTATAGGGTTAAGTAAAGAACAAAATATATCTCTAAGGCTCAAGGCAGCTCACTTTTTGATCAAGGATGGAGTGTTGTATAGGAATAAATTTAAAGGAATTTAATTGAGATGTGTCTCCAAGAGTGAAGAAACTGAGATCATGAGCACCTTTCATGAAAAATTGGGAAGTGGACATCCATCTGGAAGGACTATGACACATAAAATATTAAGGGCTCGTTACTACTAGCGTACATCTTCAAGGCTGCTCAAAAACTTGTGAAAGAGTGACACCCATGTCAAGTATTCAACATCAAATATTATAAAGTATCCATGCTACTAAGAATAGTAATTATTGATAAACCCTTTACCCAATAGGGACTATATTTTATGGGGGTCATTAACCCCAATTCCTCTAATGATCACAAGTACATTCTAACAACTACCAACTACTTCAATAGATGGAATAAAGTTATGACAAATATTGTCACTTGGATTCACACCTTTTGAAGAGATGTAAATATTTCCTCATCCAAGTGGAATAATGGAATCACCTCTAGGATTTTATGCATCCTAAATAATGAGGTGAGTCTTTAGATAGGGCTAGCTCTGTTGATGTACCACTTAAGATTGAATCAACAACTAAACTTGCGGGGTGAAAAGGGAGAGAGATAAATGAAATCAAACAAACCTAATGGATTTTATACACCAAATATATTTATGGAATCCAACCATATGTATATTATACTTGAAATCAAGGCCAACTAAATATACACTCTCTAATTTATGTCTTCTTGAATTAATGTTACATTATGGTGTTATGGTTGAATGTACAAAGATAGGAGGAGTATACAATAGGAATATGAGGGTAATAATTAAGAGAATAACTCACTTATACATTTACATTTCTTGGAACACATCACATGCCCTGAAAGAAGAAGTTGTAAATAGATGAGAGAATGTGGAAAATTACTAAGGAGTCCATATTCTTTACTAATAAAATTCAACATTCAAGTAAATAAAACTATGAAAAGTCATGGAAGAGGTAATATTTAGTCATTTTATTGATCAAAATGTATACTAATGAGTAGGTCTTCACCATACCTAGGTGGATCATCCAATACAATGCCAAAATGGCTAGTTCTTATATAACCTGAGAGAGAAAGAGAAGAAGAGAAGTTCAAAGGTAAAAAATAAAATTTTAAAGCTTAAAAAAAGATTTAATTGTGCATTTTGAGATGTTATGGTATAATAATTAAATTTTAGGAGCTAAAAGTGTCAATCCTAGTCACAAACTTCATGAAAAGTGACATAAAACTTTCCATTTTGCATAGAAAAACTAACTTCATGATTAGAGATATTTGAACATCCTATAATTAATTAGGATAAGTAAAAATGATTTAAATATAATGGGAGGATATCAATAATTCCTCTCCATGCATTTTTTTCATTCCTAGTCATCTAGAAACCTATAAAAGTGAGCCATCATCATCTGTTATCCAAAAAACTACCCTTCCATGTACCCTACACACTTAGCCTCAAAATTGGTATCAATTATACATTAAAATATATGGGAGGTATATAATTAAAATTTTAAAGTACCTCCATGTCCATATAATCATTAGTGACATCTTAAAATGAGCTCATTTGAATTTTTTGATCTTCTTCACTAGCTTGTCTAATATGCCAAATTTGATTGACTAAGTTAAATCACCTAGATGGGGAAATTAGAAGTTGTTTCAAGGAATTAAATTAATATTTTATATTTATATTAAGTCTTAATATTACATCCAAACTTTGTTTCATCTTTTAACTCTTCTTGTAGCCTACACAACACATAAAATAGTGAGGAAAACCCTATTTATATCCCCATCTATACAAGTATGTACAACTAATATTGGTAAAAAGTATCCTCAAGGATTACTCCACAACATATAATCATAATTATTGACAAAATATTACATTTTGGTAGCTATCCAACTCCGTTTCCCAAAACTAGTCCTTGGCAAGGGTTTTCAAGTGTTTTAGACCTATTTTTGGTCTTAAGGTTGGTTCATAAAGATAGGATGTCCAACCTTAAAAAAAATTCACAAAAATGGTGTTCAGGGACCCTAATAACATATAAATATTCTTTGAACTCCCATGCAAAACCTTGGGTGAGATATGAGTGATCAAACTTGCCAATTTGAGCTTGCTTCCCTCTTTTCTACATGTTTGAGTGGATTTTGGCCTCAAAAATGGCTTCCCCAGGATTTATTCCACATAATAAAATATTTTAAACCTATTAAATTACCCAATAAACATATTTTAAACCATTTTAGTTATCATCTTGTGTTATAAATACAATTGACCTACCATTTGGCCTTAGGTATGAACCTTGCCTAGCAAACCTAACTACTTCTTTTATGATTTGGACTATTCCATTTGGTTTGCTTGTATTTAAATGGATAATTGACATATTATATTAATATAAAAACAATATAAATAAAGGTATAATCCATTATTAGGTCTATAATTATGAATGACTTTTCATTTGGGCACTAGGCCTCAATTGTTTGATAGGTCTACCTATAAACCTAGACATCTATACAATATTTTATTACTACCCTTATATTGTGAGATGTTTTATATTTTTTAATAGGTTAATTATATCTTATCATACCTTCAAAATATGTTACCCCTATGCCAAGTTAATCTTTGTGCCTCATTTAACAAAACTGCCACTTTGTGATCAAAGGGAAGTACCCCTTATTTAAGACATACTAGGGGGTACTTCCCCTATTTGTATAAGAAAAATAATAATTATATGATCCTAAATAAATAATAAAAATAATAAATATAAAATTTTATCATTTTTTGACATCATTTTCCCCTTATACTCACCCAAAACTCAAGATAGACCTTTGGAAATGACAGACTCTCTACATGGTTCCTTAGTGATTTCATGTTGCAAGGTTAGGGTTTCATTATTCATTTTTTTCCATGTTCATAAGGATCCATAAATTTTTTTGGTATTAATGGATATTTTTAAATATTATTATTCAATAACCTAACCTTTCATGTACCCTTAATACCCTTTGCAACTCACCATACTGTGTCTCATCATTTCTGACTCTGTTATTCTTAAGCCTGACTATAGATGCAAGTTGTCCTATTAGGAATTTAAAATAAGGTATAAAAATCCTATTATTTTCTATCTTATGGTAATTTAAATTTATTATGTTAATATGTTTTTATCTCCATGTCATATTTGTCTCAAGGAGATCAACTTCTTTTCTCTCTATGCCTCTGACTAAGACACCCAACCTTAGGACCCTACATGTAGGTTGTTCTTTTTATGTTTAGGCTTGGAAAATTATTAAATACTCTTATTTAAAATTCCATTATAATTTCACAATTATTTTTACCCATTTATTCATCTTTTATATCATTATCATCATTGAGACTACTACCTCATACTCACTGCCTGACTGAGATAGTCACTTGCCTTACCTATAGGTGTCTACTAGGGTCATAGGGGTTTGTGAAATCCTTCCTTCCTCTTGAAATATTTTTATGATATCACCCACACCCAAATAATATTGTCACTAAATTAATCATACTATGTGAACTCCTATTAATACTTCTCATGCTCTTTAATCTTTAAAAATGAGTCCACTACCTTGATTGATGTACTTTGCCCATAGGTGCCTATGTGTTTCATATGGATTTAACTTGGATTATATTGATTATAAAGACTCCTATTTAATACCATTTGTGGTTTCACAATGTGATTAATTTATGAACCCTCTTTTTAAACCCTTACCATCATCTTAACCCTAATCTCTAGGTCACTACCTTGTTTCAAGCTCTCTAACTGTAGGTGCCTTTTTTGCCTCAACTGAGGTTGATCATGATGCTTGAGAACTCATAAATAAATACATATAGGTTATAATGAATGAATTGTAAAAATAATATTCTTTTAAAACCTTAAATAATTAATTTCTGAACAATCCAAGGTCATTTCCCTATTGACTACTATTTGACCATACTATAGGTGCATATCAGACCTTGTATAGACTGTAGGCATTTGTGAGGGTGTAAAAATCATAGATGAGCTCCATTTAGTGTCCAATATGTAATTAATACTTATTTAGGATATTTAAGGTCATTAAAACATGTGGTATGGTTTGTATTTTAACTTGAGAAAGAAACCACCTCTTGGAGTTCTTAACCTATAGACACTACTGCATGCTTTCAAAGATTTTAGAAACAACTTTGAGGCTCTAAAACACCATCTCTCCCTTGTCATCTAATTTCCAATCTTGGTGAAGTAATTGAACTAGGTAGAGGATACATGATTCATTTATTTATATTCTTTGGGGTACTTTTTAGGCATGTTTTAATATACCTACAAAACCTCCTAGGTCTCTATTTTGCTCTTTTAGGGACAAAAGACCAAAATACGGTCATGTGGGCTCTTAAAATGATATCAACTCATATAAAAGTATATAACACTTTTTATAGATGAATAATTGTCATTTAAACCTATAATTATCTAATTAATGTTTCATTACATGCTTTAACACTCTATTGAACATCTCAACCCCCTATTTAGGTCATCTGTAGGTGAGTATTTGGTGCCCAATAGTGATTTGTACTTGAACATTATGATATGATTCATTTATTTAGATTATTTGGGGTAATTTTTAGGCATGTTTTAATATACCTACAAAACCTCCTAGGTCTCTGTTTTGCTCTTTTAGGGACAAAAGACCAAAATACGGTCATGTGGGCTCTTAAAATGATATCAACTCCATATAAAAGTATATAACATTTTTTATAGATAAATAATGGTCATTTAAACCTATAATTATCCAATTAATGTCTCATTACATGCTTTAACACTCTATTGAACATCTCAACCCCCTATTTAGGTCACCTGTAGGTGAGTATTTGGTGCCTAATAGTGAGTTGAACTTGAACATTATGATAACCTTCCATGAATATTAACCTTGATGATTTTATGAAACATTCATAGTACACTTATATAAATTATAAAAAGTTGAGACATATTTTAATCTATCTATGCATCATCATGGTGTCATCAAGACCCTATAGGTATGCATTAAGATGTGTGTATACAAGCAACAACTATGGATTTAGGTAGTAGACATGGTTTCAAGGTTCCAAATGAGTTTATATCCTATCCTAACACCTCAAAAAATATCCTCACACCATTAAGGGTATGAAAAAATTACCAATACCTCCCTTTCAAGGTAATTCAACTCTTAAAGGCACCTATAGGTGTGCTAACATGACCAAATGTGTGAAAATGTTCAACATGACTACTACAATCTCCTCCTTTGCATCATATGAAAACTTGGGCCACCAAAATATGATAAAAAAAGATAAATAAAGACTTAAAAACCTTAAACACACTTATTAACATGTTATATAGGTCCTCTTTATAGAATTTAAACTTTTACAAGTGGAAAATTGACTGAAACTATTCATGGTGACACCCTCCTACAAAGTGAGTTAGTTGGCTTATCAAAACAACTTGAAATATGAAAAAAATCATGTAAAGTATTAGATTAGGAAATAAATATGATCTAAAAATAATCTTATCAATTGGATTATATGGAATCTCCCAAACCAAAGCAAAACCTAGAGGTTATATAGATTATCAAGCAATTTTGAATAGTCAAATTCAAATGGATGATTCATAAAGCATATTTGATCATTATCAAACTTATTGATAAGAAAATGGATGTATATAAATTTATAATATTCTCCCAAGATCATTTTTCTTGAAACCCCTTGTGTTAACTATGCCAAGCAAGAACCTACAAGTCACTTCTTTATGCCAAGAAGGGTGAAAAGAGATAAAATGGGTTTGGCCTAGAAATGGAAATTTTAGATCATTTAAATTTTGAGTTGAGCTAATGAATATTAAATTACATACCTTGACCCTATTTCATGTGGCACACTTCCCAAATAGGTTATAAAAGTACCAATTTCTTCTTTTTTCACTAAAAAACTACGTTTTCTTCTACATAACCTACAACTTTAACTTTTAACAATAAATTAAGACTTAAGTGGACATATGTGACATGAAATAAGCATTTTTTAACCTTCACATTTCTTTAAAAACCCATATAAAGCATTAAATGTACCTTTTTAATCCCTTAAATGACCCAAAAATGATATAAGGACATAAAAACTAATTAAAATAACCTAATTTGTCTTTATTTGACATAAATTAACCTATAAAACACCTTATTACAATATATTATACCCCCTTATAAACCCAAAAATCCAAGTTTTTTACTAGGGGTTCCCTAGTGTGACCTAAAGGTCAAATTTGGTCAATAAATTGGTGACTCATAGGGGTAGTATGCCTACTATACTAACTAGAATAGTAACCTTATTATTCCATTGGGATTATGGATTCATCTAAGTACTGATACAAATAAGAAAACATTGACCATTGGCCACAAACCTTTGATCAAGATAAGACACTAAGACTACCTCAACCACACAAAGCAAAGACACACACAATAAGGAAAGTAAATACACACACACACACACACACATGCGCGCACGCGCGCACACACACACACACACACACACACACACACACACACACACACACACACACACACACACACACACACACACACACACACACACACACACACATGTGCTCTAAAAACTTAGGGGAATTAGAAAAAAACTATTATGTACAACTAATAATCAGTCATACCTCCCTTTCTAAAATCAAATGGCAAGTTTTTTGAGTCTCCTTTTGCATGAGATGGATGAGTATGCCAGGCATGTTGCTCTTGACATTGAAAATTTGATGGACCAAACCTATTCCTTGGCACTTTACTTGACATGTTCTCAAATATATCATATTAAAATAGGTTTCCAAAGTAGACATATTTTTATTGACCTTATTTACATACTTCATGTTGCTACCCACTCTCTTTCTCATGATCAAATTTCATATTCTTTGTAGGCATAGTCTCAAAAAAAATGATCTCTTGCTCATTAAAATATTGAGGCCAATATAGGTTTGTCATGACCTTTATAGGATGATGTGTTTTTTTTAATTTATGACTTATGACATGTTTTAGATTAAGGTAAAAATAGGTTTTGAAGGGGCCCTGAAACCCTATTATAGAAACAAGAAAGATAAAGCGTTAACAAGCACTAGGAAAAAACATTCCTGAAACCTACTAAAAAGTAGCAACAGCCTAAGGTTATTCAGGGATAACCTCTATATTCATTGTACATTCAGCCCCCTAACTTCCAAATAAATATTTAATAACTATTTTTTTGGGGTAAAATCCAAAATTGTTGCCTTCCTTCCATCAGCTATATTCTGCTTGCTTTCTAGCTCTCTGATTTTCCTTATGGGTCTTCTTCCAGGTTTATTCGGACAGCCAACATCCGGTTTCACTTTTGCATTCTGCTCATCTCTTTTTCCAGGTTTATCCAGAATAGAAACAAGGTGTTTCACCTTCATTAGCTGATCTTTTTTGCTACTTCTGGTTTCTATTCCCTTAGTATTTGTCTTCTTTTTAGCCCTTTTCCTTTGGTTTGGAAAATGTTTTAAATTTTCTCCATTACCATTCACAAGAAGTTCTTCCAAAGGCGATTCATTATCAGCCTGAATCTCCATTGGCTAAGAAAGAGGAGGATCTCTCACCTCTAATTTATTTCCAGTTTCAGATGAGATTTCTCCATCCTCTAGCACTACTTTGCCTTCTGCCTCTCTCCATCGATCCTCTACCCTTTGGTAAAGGATGATTTGCTTTGATAAAACTATCAAATCTTCTTTGCTTTGTGTGGGTAATGTGGTTTCTGATTGCCGTCCATTTCCTTCTATCTCAAAATTTTCTTTCTCAAGAGAGATCTCTATATCAACCTCAAGAAGTGGGCCTTTAGGATCTTCAAAAGACAACTCTTTACCCTCCTCAACATTTAAATCTTTAGTTTCTTCATTATTCATTTGTTTTTGTCCCTGATTCTCTTTGGGTTTCCAAACTTTATTTAGCTGGACCGTGGACTTTTTCCCATCCAAAACACCATTAAGATGAGTTGTGCTTCTGGATGGACAATTTTTTACCCAATGCCCCTGTTTCTTACAAGCATAACAAGAGTTGGGTAGATCTTCAAAAAAAAATCCTTGAGATTTTTTGCCAAACTTGGAGATTAGATCCACTTTTTTTGGGAGCTTATTTAAATCTGCCACTTTAACATACATCCTGGCAGTTTGAAGTTTGGTTCTGGTTGCTGTAGCCTTATCCAAAGCCACAAGTTCCCTAAAAGAACTGGCTATTCCTTTGAAAATGTCCTCCTACCAGAACTCTAAAGGGAGTCCAGGGAGTCTAACCTAGATGGGAGTTGTTAAGAAAAAAGAGTCAGAGAAATCCATATTCAACTCCCATTTTTTGATAGTAAGAGAGCATTTTCCAAACGTCCATGGTCCTCCACATAGAACCATATTCATGTCTTCTTTACAGTTGAAGGTAAAAGAATAGAAGCCATTCAGCATAGGTGCAATAACTATCTCTCCTCGAATGACCCATTTCCTTTTAACCATTTTTGTAAGAGATTCAAGATCTGGTCTTGCTCCTAAAAATTTACCTACTAAGGTGAAATCCATGGAGGACACAGAAAAATCTATTAAAGGATCTGGAATAAAAACTTCATACTCACCTTTCTCCCAGCATGTTTTTGCAATCACCGGCGGGAAAGGGGATTTTCCAGTGGGTTTCTTGCCAAACAGAGATGACCACATCCTTTGTTCAGAATACCCTGCCTTCAACCCTTCTGAGGATTTTTCCTTTTTAAAGTCGCCTTTGTTTTTCTCTTTCTCAATTTACGGCCTCAACTAGGAACCACAAAATTCACAAAAAGGGTCATTTTTGCAAAAAGAATTTCCATTTTTTGCATCAACCACAAATTTTGATCCATTATTCTTCTCAACCCCTCCTCCATTCCTTCTGGGGTCTGTCCCTCCTGTCTGCTTCTCCACCACCTATTCAGCAATTTCCAAGTCTAGAAGAGCAGCTCGCAGACCTTCAAAATCAAATTTTGGGGACACACCCCATGCGCCCACTGGGGACACGCCCAGCGCGCCCATTGGGGACGCGCCCAGCGCGCCCATTAATGTTCAGATTTCCCAGCGCGTGCAGTTAGCATTCAAATTTCCCAGCTAGCTAGCGTTCAAAAATTTCCAACTTCCCTATGACTTATGACATGTTGAACAATGTCATCTTGTTCATTTATGACATTTTTAACAATGTCATATTTCTGACCACCACTTGTAATCAGCCCTAAAGAAGTTGTAAACCCATTGAGAGATTATAACTCTTTGAAAAAGTCCTAAAATATCTACCATAAGTTATCATCTTCACTTTTATTAGCATCATGAAGGGGAATAAAAATTGATACTACTTCAACTTCTTATTTATATTCCAAAAGTACCTCTTCCAAGATTTATTCATGAACACAAGGAGTGTATGCTTCATCATGAACCAAATAAGGAGATTCAACATAAGATCTTACCTCTTCTTCACCACTTAAGACCTATTGAGGGTATTCAAATTTTACCTCAGCTATCACAATCTGATTTTGTTTTTCAAGGGCTGAAACATCTTCAAACTCTTTTCTAGATATTCCAAGACCAGGCATTTTGAAATCCAGTGACCTAGCCCAATAAGGCTGCCAAGGAGTTGCACTTTCTTCAAGTGAGAGTTATAAATTTTCCTCAAAAACTTTCTCTTCTTGAGGTCCCCATACCATAGGTCCATCAAGGCAAAGGTTTATGGGATGAGGAAAAGATGAACTAGTTGGTTGAGGTAAAATATAGGGCTTAAAATTAGATTGAGAATGCAAAGTAAGAGGTTATTTTGGGAGATATTGAGGAAGGGGAGGTAGACCTTGAGTTAAAATCACTTAATTTTATTATTTCCACATTACCAACACCTCATTCACATCTGATTTGGATTTAGGACTCTATTGAGGAAGGATAGATGGGGTATGTTGAGGCATAGGATCTTGTTTTAGGTCTAAAACTTATATATCACCTTGACTTAATAACTTCATCTTTGACTCTAACTCTTCAAATTGTTTGGCTATGTTCTCTTAGAAAAGTTTTTCTTGAAGTTCATAGGAATTATCATGAGGATAAGTATTTCATGAGGTATTCCATGAAACACAAGAAGATTCTTGAGGAAGGGTGGGAGAGACTTGCAAAGGATCAACTCCATTCTCCACTTCACACTCTTGGACAATGCTTCTATCTTCTTTCTTTCCCTATGACTCCACTATCTTGTTCCAACTTAGGAAATTTGGATTATGAGTATCCTTTTAAGGTGGTGGGGATTCCATGTGAAATGGAAATGAGGGTTTGAACTCCACTTCCTTTACTAACAACATGGAACATTGCATAAGCATAATTCCCAAATCAATTCACCTGTCAAGATTAGCTTCAAACACAAGATTTCTTCTTTCAATTCTCTCTTCCAACTTATTTTTAAAAGGATGAATTTGATGTCCTTGATTTGGATCATGATTAGGGGTAATGTATGGATGGTATAAAACTTTTGGAAGTGGATATGAAGGCTGATAGGTATGGTGAGGTTTCCTTTCATGAACTTTTAGCCTATCCTCTTAGGAAGAGACTAAACCACTCACATCAAGCATCTCACTTGTGAGGATTTGCCAATTGGCTCTCTCAATAGTTACCCACTCTCTTTTTATCAAATCTAATTCTTATCTAAACTTATTAATAACATGATTATGAAATTATAAACCACATCCCCTTTGAGTATCAAGATCCAACATATATCTCTCATATCCCAAGAGTGTCTTCTTGAAGGTGGAAATAGGTTGGCTTGAGGAATGGCTAGGATGACTAGGAAGAGAAAAACATTTAGAAGGCTGGTTATATGAATGATATAATTCATGCATGGGCTAAAAAGGATCATATTCAGGCTGATAACGATCATGACAAGGTTTACCAATGACTTATTTATATTGATAAGGAATAGTACAAGCTTGAAATGTTTCACCAACTTGTAAGGAAAAAAAATCAACACTAAAGTCATCCACGAAACCTCATTGAAATAAAAAAAACAAATAAAATATTTTACCATAAATTTTCCAAGGATAACCTAGGCTACTTGACCAGTTGGTATAACTTTGGAGTCACCATTGATGCTTGGATAGATGCTTTCGAAGGCTGATTATTGATAGACAACACCAAAAATATCTCAATCTATTAGAATAAGAGTCATATGAGGCATGAAAAAAACTATTTTCATTTGGATTCACACCCTTTTAGGAGATTTAAATATCTCCTCATCCAAGTGGAATAATAGAATCACTTTTAGGCTTGTGGGAAGCCTAAGGAATGAGGTGAGTCTCTAGGGCTAGCTCCCTTGATGTACCACTTAGGATTGAAACTACAACTAAAATTGTGGGGTGAAAATGGAGAGAGATAAATAAAATAAAACTAACCTAAGGGAGGTCATACATAATATATTTATGACATCCAACCATATGCATATTACACTTGAAATCAAGGACAACTAAACATACACTCTCTAATCTGTGTCTTCTTGCATCAATGTTACATTGTGTAGTTATGGATGAATGTGAAAAGTTATAAGGACTAGAAAAGAGGCCTATTTTGTCACTAATTAATATAATAACTAATTTATTCTTTTAAATTTATTGGAACACATCACATTCCCTACAATAAGAAGTTACAAATAGGTGAGAGAATGTGGCAACTTACTAAGGAAACCATAGTCTTCACTAAGAAAATTCAACATTAAATTCAATCACACTATGAAAATTCATGGAATAGGTAACATTTAGTTATTTTATTTATCAAAATTTATACAAATGAGTAGGGCAGCTCCATACTCAGGTGGAGTATCCAATACAATGCCAAAATGGCTAGTTCTTATAAAACTTGAGAGAGAGAGAGAAGAAGAGAAGTACAAGGGTCACAAGGGAACTTGTAAATATGATAAAAGGAGTAAAATTTTCATGTGTATATGTTATGGGATGATCCATTAAAGGTTAGGATCTACAAGTGTCAATCCTAGTCATAATCTTCATGAAAAGTGACATAAAATTTTCCATTTTGAATTAAAAATTGCCTTCATGACGGGATCTATTTTAATTCCATATAAATAATAAGAATTAAAAATGATTTAAATTTAATGTGAGCTCTCATTAATGATCTCCATGTATTTTTTTCATGCTTGGTCCTTTGGAAACCTCTAAAAGTGAGCCATTATCATTTATTGTCTAGAAAATTACCCTTCCATGCACCCTGCACACTTGGCCTAACAATTGGCATAATTTTTCCATGAAAATACATGGTAGGGAGTAAATTATAATTTTAAAGTCCATGAATGTCCTTATAAACATTAGGGACATCTTAAAATGAGCTCATTTTAAGTTTTCCATCTTCTTCACTAGCTTATTCAATATGCCATATTTGACTAGCTGAGTTGAATCACTTATATAGTGAAAATATAAGTTTTTTGAGGGAATGAAATGAATATTTTTAGCTATATTAAGTATTAATATTCAATTTAATTTTTTTTCATCTCTTAAATATTATTTTATCTTACAAAACACACAAAACAATGAGTAAAACCTTATTTTTCCCCCCATCCATACAAGTCCATAAAATTAATCTTGGTTTTAAGTATTATTATGGAGTCCTACACAACCTCCAATCATAATTATTGATAAAATATTCCATTATGGAATCTATCCAACTCAATTTCCCAAAACTAGTCACTGACAAGGGTTTTCAAGGGTTTTAGACTTATTTTTGGTCTTAAGGTTGGTTCATAAAGCTTGTAAGCATATTTGAAAATAATTTCACAAAAATAGTGTTTAGGGACCTTGATAACTTATTCAAATGCCTTGGAATATAATGTAGAACATTAGGTGAGATATGAGTGATCAAACTTACCAACTCGAGTTTGCTTCCCTCTTTTTTACATGTTTGTGAGGGTTTTGGGCTCAAGAATGGATTCTTAGAGGTTTATTTAAAATAATAAAATAATTTACACCTTTAAAATGACACAATAAACACATTTAAAACCATTTGAGTGATCATATTGTGTTAGAAATAAAATTGACCTACCATTTGGCCTTAGGTTTGAACCTTGCCTAGTAGGCCTAACTAATTAGACTATTCCATTTGGTTTCCTTTCCTTTGAATGGTTCATAAACCTCTGATATGACTCTAAAAACAAGATACAAAATGAAAAATCCATTCTTAGGTTTATAATTATGAATGAATTTTCATTTGGGCATTAGGCCTCAATTGCTTAATAGGTCTACCTACAAACCTAGACATCTATACCATCTTTCCTGCTACCTTATTCTTGTAAGGTGTGTTATATGTTTTAATAGGTTCATTATATGTTATAATTCCTTCCAAATAGTTTCCCCATATTCCAAGTTCATATTTGTGCCTCAATCAACAAAACTACCACTTTGTGTTCAAAGGGAAGTACCTCTTATTTGAGACAAAATAGGGTATACTTCCCCTATTTTTATAATAAAAAAATAATTATATGATCCTCCCCAACTCATAGAAATACTTTTTACAAAATTTTATCCTTTATTGACATTATTTTCCCCTTTAACTTACCCAAAACTCAAGATAGACCTTTGGAAAAGATAGACTATCTACAGTGTTGCTTGGTGGATTGCATGATGCATAGTTAGGGTTTCCTTCTTCATTTGTTTCCATGTTCATAAGGCTCAATAAATTTACATATTATTAATGTATATGGTTACATATTATTATTCAAAAACCTAACCTTTCATGTACCCTTAATACCCTTTACAACTCACCATAATGTGTATCATCATTTCTAATTATGTTGTTGTTAAGCTTGACTATAGATGCAAGTTATCTTTTTGGGACTCTAAACCAGGTTATAAAAACTTATATGTATTCTATTATGGTAATTTAAATTTATTGTGTTCATATTTTTTCATCTCCATGTCATATTTGTCTCAAGGAGATCAACTTCTTTGCTTTGTGTGCCTCTGATTGAGACACCCAAACTTAAGAGCCTCCCTGTAGGTTGTTATTTGCATGTTTAGGATTGAAAAAAAATTAAATAATATTTTTTTTAGCTTAAATAATCATTTCACAAGTATTTATACCTATTTATTCATCTTATATAGAATTATCATCATTGAAACTACTACCTCCTACTCACTACCTAACTGAGATAGTTACTTGCCTTGGCTATAGGTGTCTGCTAGGGTCTTAGGTGTCTATGAAAGACTTCCTTCCTCTTGAAATAGTTTTATGAGATCACCCACATATAACTAATAAATTTAGTCAATTCATAATCATGTGTTAACTCTTATCAATACTTCCCATGCTCTTTAATCTTCAAAAAAATGAGTCCACTACCTTGACTGATGTACTCTACCCATAGGTGCTTTTGAGTGTTCATGTGGATTTAAATTTGATTTTATTTATGATAAATAATAATTTTTAAGACCATTTATGGTTACATAATGTGATTAAGTTATAAAACCTCTTTGGAAACCATCACCATCACCTTATCCCCAATCTCTAGGCCACTACCTTGTTTCAAGCTCTCTGACTGAAGGTGGTTTTTCTACCTCAACTGAGGTTGATAATTATTCTTGAGAAATCCTAAATGAATCCATATATTTCATAATGAACAAATTTTAATAATACTCTTATTTTAAAACCTTCAATAACCACTTTAGGAACAATCCTAGGTCATTTTCCTATTGGCTTTTATTTGACCCTATTGGAGGTGCATATCAGGCCTTGTATGGATTGTAGGTGTTTTTGAGGGTGTGAAAATGGTATATGAGCTCCCTTTAGTGTTAAATAGGTCATTCATACATATTTTGGTTATGTAATGTCATTAAAACATGTGGGATGGTTTTTATTGTAACTTGAGAAGGAAACCAACTTTTAGAGCTCCTAACCTGTAAACACTACTGCATGCTTTTAGTGATTTTATAAATAACTTTGAGGCTCTCAAACACTATCTCTACCTTTTAATATTATTTATAAACATGAAAAATTCATTTTACTATGTGGAGGATACATGATTAATCTATTTTGATGCCTTGGGGTACTTTTTATGCATGTTGTAAGATACCTACAAAACCTCCAAGGTTTCTATTTTGCTCTATTAGAGATAGGAAACCAATATTCGATCATGTGGGCTCTTGAAATGATCTCAACTCCATTTTTAAATATATGTCAATTTGGATAGATCAATAATGGTATTTTAAACCTATAAGGCTCCAAGTAAGGTCTCATTACATGTTTTAGCACTCTATTGAACATTTTAGCCCCTTGTTTAGGCTACCTGTAAGTGAGTATTTGTTGCCCAAAAATGAGTTAAACATGAACACTATGATAATATTACATGAACATTAACCTTTATTATTTCATTAAACATTCATAATACACTTATATAAATTCTAACAAGTTAAGACACATGTTCATCTCTCTATGCATCATCATGATGTTAGCAAGACCATGTAGGTATGCATTATGATGTGTGTATGCAGGCAACAACTATGGATTTAGGTAGTAGACATGGTTTCAAGGTTCCAAATGATTTTAGATACTAAACTAACAACTCAAAAAACATCCTCACACTATAAAAGGTATGAAACAAGTACCAATATCTCCTTTTCAAGGTGAATTAAACTCCTGAAGGCACCTACAAGTTTGCTTACATGACCAAATGTGTGAAAATGTTCAATATGACTACTACAATATCCTCCTTTGCACTATGGGAAAACCTGGGCCACCACCATATGAAAACCAAGGATGAATCACGACTTAAAAACTTTAAACACACTTATGAAAATGTTATATAGGTCCTTTGTATAAAATTTAAATTTTTGCAAGTGGAAAATTGACTAAAAATTTTAATGTGACACCCTCCTCCAAATTGAATTAGTTGTATTATCAAAATAACTTTAAAGATAAAACAAATCATGGAAATTATTATATGAGTAATTAAATATTATCTAAAAATAAGATCAATAATTTAATTGTATGAAATCTTCCAAACCAAATCAGAACCCAAAGGTTATATAGATTAGTAGGTAGTTTTGAATAATCAACTTCAAATAGATGATTCATAAATCATAGTTGATCATTCTCAAACTTATTAATATTAAAATTCAGGTCTATGAGTTTATAATATTCCCCCAAGATAATTTTTCCTGAAACCCCTTGTGCTAATTGTACCAAGCAAGAACTTGCAAGTCACTTCTCTATGCCAAGAAGGGTGAAAAAGAGATAAAATAGTTTTGGCCTAGAAATGACACTTTCATATCATTTAAAATTTTGAGTTGAGATGAGGAATATGAAATGACATCCCATAAACCTATCCCATGTGGTACACTTCCCAAGGAGGTCATACAAGTACCATTTTCCTTTTCTTTCACTAGAAAACTACTCATGCTTCCTCATAACCTACAAATTTAAATTTTACCAGTTACTTAAGACTTAAGTGGACACATGTGACATGACATAATCCTTTTTTAACCTTCAAATTTCCCAATAAACCTATATAAAACATTAAATCTACCTTTTTGACCCCTCAAATAACCCAAAAATTATATAAGGACATAAAAACTAATTGAGTAAAGATAATATAACATTAGTTGACATAAATTGACTTATATAAAACCTTATGTCGATATCTTATACGCCCTTATAAACTTAAAAATCCATGTTTTTTTTACTAAGGGTGCCCCTATTTGGCCTAAAAATCAAATTTGGTCAACAATAACTAAATAGTACATGATCAAAGAGGTGATCAAATTTTTAGAAGAAAACATATGCACTAGGTTTAGGACACCTATATCTCTGGTCTATGATAATGGATCTAATTTTATATCCATAGAGATGATAGAATGGGAATATGATAATATTATCATCCTTAAGTTCTCATCAAACCATTACCCTCAAGGTAATGGAGTATCTGAATCAATAAATAACTTAATGAAGGCTATAAAGAAGTCCATACTTGATACACCTATAACATGGCATAATCTACTTAAGTATTCCTTATGGGTATAACTAGAATAAAATAATATCTCAAAGCATTACCATTCTTTCTATTTTATGGTCAAGAACCCAGTTTCCCCATCACCCTCAAGCTACCAATATACAGGTTCATGTAAAAGTACATAGAGGAGGACCAAGAATTTGTAAGTTCAAGGTTTTTGGACATCATATATATGGAAGATTTGAGAGAAGAGGCTTTTGAAAATTTTAGCAAACACCAAACTATAGTCAAGAGGTGGTTTGATAAATGTTCAAAAATAAAGGTGTTTAAGCAAAGAGACTTATTTATTCTTTGGGACAAGGCATTTGAGCCTAAGGGTAAACATGGGAAGTTCAAACCTTTTTGGATAGGTACCTACTAGATAACCAAGATACTTAAAGACAACACCTTTAAGCTAAAAGAATTACAAGGATTAGAGTTCACACTACCCACCAATGGGCAATACCTCAAGCACTACTCTATTGTCCCACTTGGATTCTTCATGGAATGACTGTAATACTAATTAAAGTTAGTGTAGGTAGGCTTGGTTATTTTTTTTCTATTCTTTCCTTCCTATCCCTTGTTTGTATATATTTGTTTGCTCTTTTCCTTATTTTATATTTGTGTGATTTTTATTTGGTGTATTTTCTTTCTCTATTTTTTTCATTACTCCCAATTAGTCCTTTTAGGATAAGCCCTCATCTCAATATTCATATGATTGCTCTTAGCATTGGTTGATCATGGATTATTGAAATATGAGCTTAATGTTATAGTTTAGAGAAACTAGTAAAGATTAATGAATAGGTTAATTGCTCATTGATATTATAAACTTTGTTATGATCAGAGTTTGGTTCTAAGAAGGATTACACATGTAGGGTGAAAGACTAGATTATTAGTATATAATCATGCTTACACTTAAAAAACATTAATTACCTAGGATAAAGTTTACAACCAAGGATGATTGTTTGAAGACCAAACACTTGACCAAATCCCTAAACTTGGCTAACTTGGTTCCCAACCTTTGTTAGAAAGTCAAAATGACTTGAAACATACAAAAATTAAGAACCTTATTTTAAAATTCAAGAGCTTTTTGAGTAAAAGTGATTTTGGTAATCTCCACTGGGGTTGTGGATGCCTAGCTAGAAATGGAGCAAGGCCTTGAGTGGAGCCAAAATAATATATACCCTAGTTATGGATGCTTGGTTGGCAACAAAGAAATACCCAATTCTGCCTTGAGCTAAAGAATGGTGCTTAATTAATATACAAAATTTTTGAAATTTAGTTTTAATTAGTAAAGTCTTGAACCTAAAAGTTATTCTCCAAATCCTATGGCAATCAGTAAGTGGAATCATAGCACACATACATGGCTAGGTCTTGATGTTTTATCCTAAGCCTACATTTATAAGATTTGTTATAACCATGAAGTGGTCTTAATAATGTTGCTTGATTAAGGGGAATAAGTAACTTAATTATTAGTCTCAACCAAAGTTTATAAATTCCAATGTATTGTTGTGTTTCCCCTAGAAGTTGTCATTTGTTGAGGTCAACATACCCCCATTTCTCAAAAATGGGGACCCTTATGTTACAAAGTGAAAATTTATACCCTAAATTTGAAAAATTCATCTAATCAGAGTATCTCTGGAATGTTTTACATTATATCTTTATTTCAAGATCACCCACACCTTAGTTGTTTGGAACATTTGTTCATGATTCTAAAGTTGATAATATTTGATTTTTATGTTTCAGGTCACAACTATAATGGAGTCCATTTGGAATGAAAAATGTTTGGGGTTATGATTTAATAATGATTTGATCTTTTACTACACTTTCGTCTATTGAAATAAAGTTAATAAATTCATGTCTGATCAGCTTAAAACTCTAACTCTAATTACCCTGTCTCACACCCTTTGATTTGAATTCAAATTTTGTGGGAACATTTCAATTATTCCAAGGACTTAGTTCAATTTTTATCATAAGTATTAGTCATATTTTTCAACATCATCAAACCTTAGGCTAAAAAATATTATGCTTGGTCCCTCTATATCCTGTGACCTCCTAGTCTATATTATTATTGGAATAATATAACTAGCATATGGTCCCTTTTTTATAAATCTTAGACTAAAGACTTAACCTAAAGTTTATCATATTTATTAATACAAACCTTAAGCTAATACTTTATGCTAGGTATTTTATTATGTGAGGTCCCCTTTAACATGTTTTAAAATGTAGCTTAAGACTTTAGTCTAAAGCTTTATTCATATTTATTGTTATGAATGAAAACATTAGTCTAAGACTTTAGCTTAAATTTTATGTTCTTTGAGCACTTACTCAAACATCATTTTTATTTACAGGATCAATGGTCCACATTTTCTTAAATGATCAAGATCCAATAGTGTGAAATTAAATTTAAATACCCTAACCTTAAGTTAAAGCTCAATTATCTTTTGAGGATTGATGAAATGCATTTGATTAGGTAGGATTGATCCAATAATAGGTATTAAGTCAAGACTTCAATGGAGCCTCGAGGCAAGCAAGAAGGTGACATGTGTCAAACTCACCACCAAAGAATATTGAGTAAATAATGACATTCAACCCTATGGATCAATATTTAATGGTCCACATTCAATCATACGAATATGATCAAACAACATGTAGCAAACATTAAAAAGTCAAGGATAAATGTAGAGATGACATTTGGCATACCTATAGGCCATGAATTAAAACTTGAGCATCCCTCAAAGATCAATGGTGCACAATATAACATACACATTATAATCAATGATCCATGAAGTAGGAGGTACAATTAGGAACATTGAGATTAATAGAGCATGAATGTTCCATGAAATCAAGATCAATGGTGTGTGGCAAACATTGAAAAGTTAGAGTGAATGCCGAAGTAACAAGTGTCACAATTGTGGGGAATGTAGTAAGTAGCCAATGATATTAAAGTTATTGTATCAAGATCAGTGGTCCATATTGATCCATGTAAGGATGATCCAATGGTGTGATATCAAGTGGGAATTTTCATAAGACAATGGTCACCTTTTAAATATTAATGAGTAAGATACCATGATGATACCATGTCAGACCTGCATAAGATTGATATGCAAGGTTAGATATTTTGAGGACCCAAGAAATGAAAAGGTATAAATTCAAAGATCCAAACATAATCTAAGTCATGAAGCCTACATAATTTCAAATAGATGCCACCGTTAAAGCATTACGAACAACCTTCAAAAAAAATCTAGCACTTTGGGAAGCCCTAGTTTGACCCTGTGATCATCATAATCAAGACAAGAAAGATTGGATTATCATCTAAGAAAAGATAATTTGATCTAGCATTAAATTATATACCATTGGTAAATAATTTGGAGAGATGTATAGCCATGGAAGCCCAAAAAATGTCTCCAAAGAAGATGTAGAACTCTATTTAACCTTAGATGCAAAAGAAAGCGTTTCAAAGAAATGCAATTTGATGCCAAAAATTTAAATACTAAGGACAAAAATTGGTCAAGATTATTATAGACCATTGAGAACAAATATCCAATCATAAGAGAAGAGGAGAAGAACATGTTATCTAGAAGGCTCTACTATGACATAGTTACCATTTAGATGATGGGTATCTATTACGTCATAACAAAACTTGAGTTAGTGGATTGTATAGATGTTTTCTTTCCTCTTTTTATAGATGGTAAAATTTGTAAGGGCATGTTAATCAATGAGGATACTCATAAAAAATATATTATATATTTGCCATAGTATTTAAAAGCTAATACAAACTACGTAATCCCAAAAAAGACCAAACTATAATGAATAATTGGGCCAAGGAAAATGAATTGAAGAACATCCTTACCCTATGGTTATATTATACAAATTAGGTGTTTTTATATTTCAATTTTAACATTCCCATTGGTTAATTTAGACCTAGGATAAGAATGATCATGACTTTGATGAATAGGTTATGTGAAAATCTAACCACCACATATGTAGACAAGATTTTGGTGTCCTTAGTCTATTTTATGGTTGTGAAATAACTCACCCCTCCCCTTGGTGAAGTGGTCAACACTTGTTTAAGTAGGAAAACCTTTGCATCCAAGAAGAAAAATAGGAACCAATTCTACATGGTGTCCTACTCCTAAATGCCTTTCTTGCTACCATAAAGATACAAAACCTAATATAATGGTCACTTGATAGGACATATACAGTCTCCCAATACTATTCAAAATTTCACATATTCAAATATAGGGACCATATCCAATTCATATGTGAATATGCTTATCCATATATAACTAAGGACATAACTAGGAATCTAGTGCTAAGAGTCAGACCCTTGACCAATAAGTCAATTGAGGCCATGGGAGACATATGGTTGTATTTAGATTGTACAATCATTGGGTTTGAAGGAAAATAATTCACCCCTCTCAAATTACTAGTCTATGTGCCAATCAAGTTAGCTGAGCAAGATGTGGATTACCATATGTGCAATTAAATATATGTTTTATGCAAAACCATGAGGAAGGGAATTATTCATAGCTTCCCCTTAACCATTATAAGGTCTATCTTTTCACAATGGGACAACATTGAAGCTAATTCTAAACACAAGACCTCCTTCAATCTCTAAGTGGATGATCTAAGGTAGTGGTATCCATAGGGAAAGGTTAAAGAACACTTGAAGGCCAAAGGGATAAGTATACCCTATGATCATCAACCTAGTGCTTTTAACCCTATATATACAAAGTCCTTATCATTCTTTGACATCACCTTCAAGTTGAAAAAGTACAACATCAAACTAGAGTCTAAAATGTAGAGGGATCAAAAAGGTGATGATGACAAATGGCAATTAGGGCCAAGGTAGTACCATTTTATGAGTGGTTCACCTTCTATACCTCTACCAACCTAGTTATATATATAATCTATACTTGAGGCATAACTTGAGAAAAGGATAGAGGAGACGAGGCTCAATGAAATTACATCTTCCTCAACTTAAGTAGGAGAGTAGGGATCACTAGTGGAGGAAATCCATATGGTAGCACTAGACCCTAGTGAAACAATTAAAGATGTTTAAAATTTTTTATCATTAGCCTATGAGTTTGAGGATGAATAAATGGAGATATCCAAATAGGAAAAGGGGAAGGAAGTATTGGACATAGTTCTTATAAATCCCCCTAAAAGAAAAGTTGAATTGACCATTATCCCAGTGAAGGCTAAAAAGTCCAAGGTGACCTTCACTCATCCTATGAGTAAAATTAATCTCTTCAATTAGGAGAACTTGATTTAAGGTCCAACCATTCCTTAATGGTTCATCTATGGAAAATTGAAAAAGGGACCTACCATGCACTATCCTTGGACATTGATGTAAGCAATCAATATTCTAGTGTATGAAGAAGCCAAAACATGGATAGTTGCCTTGTAGAAGGAGGAAGAGAAAATAATGATTATTCCATGAGAATCAAGTGGACACAAATGGAGACCCCAACTCTTGAAGTAATATAATCTTTAGTTGGTGTTAAATTTGACCCAACCACTGCTAGTTTACAGAGGGTAACTAAGAAGAAAGCCATGATTGGTAGAGAAGATATCACTTTCAAAAAGAGGAACCTTTTTTTGGATTGACTTTAGTTGGAGGACAAAATCCTGGAGAAGATCCAATATTTTTAAAAAATGTCCTTGAAGTGGCTTAGGCCCAAATAGATCAATTATAGACAATGATTAAAGGCATCCTATAGTAGAATAATAACCTAAAAGAACAAGCCATCTTGTCAAATAAAGAAGATATATTATTGAAATTTAAAGACATCATGACTGATTTATTAATTTTTTTAAAGTCATTTAGAACCGAGGAGGATGAAATAAAAAAATAATGCACTAAGGCTACATGACAAGTTGGCCAATGGAAAGCTTTGAGCTATCAAGTAAAGGATTTGATCAAGGTCTTAACTAAAAATCAAATCCCTAAATTAAGGATAGTTAGCCTAGCCCACATGAGTATGGCTATGGCTATATTAATTGATAAGATCAAGGCCCTGAGCAAAATATCAAAGTAGATGGAGGATATTTCTAATGAACTCAAACATCAAGAAAATAAAATGTTGGACATATTGGATAGCTTGATCAAATATCCTACCATACTTAGTCCTTTGGGTCTAATAATGTATAATGAGTTCAAACCTAGAGCTACTCAATTCATGCAAGAAGTAAGGAATCAAAGATAAGGGAAAATAGGGGTTGATAAGATCAAGGCCTAGAGTAGTTAGTCCAAGTAGTTGGAAGATATATATTTTTTTTAATTGAGCTTGTATACTTTTAAAAAGAGAATATTCTTTTGTAAAGGCATGTGTAACTTATAAAACACATTGCCTATATGTCAGTCCATTGGGGAAAGTCTAGTGTATTCTAGAACATTTGTGGAAAGGACAAATGTCCTTACATTTGTACTTTTATAATTGGATATAACTAAATGACATGATTACTTTCATCTTATAAAAAGAGAACTGTAAATTATAAAAAGTGGGGGAGTTCTTAGAGCCAATAGCTAATTGTAACTTTTGAGAAATTAATATAAGCATGAAATTATGCAAACTTTATCCAAATTTGCTTATGTCTTTTGTTATCCTAGTTTCTCTCCCACTTGTTTGTTCTAATTTCTAGATTTGAATGGTTCTTATGAATTTTTGATGTGTACATTTGAATGCAGAGTGATTAACTTATGCCAATGATAGGTTAATTGAAAATTTTTTAGGTTCATTTCATTTGCTTACTCTTATTGCATTTGGGATAATGTTATTTGCTTGCAGGGGTAAATATTTAAAGTTAACTTGATTTTTATTTGCACTATTTCACACCATCCTTATATGTTTATTTGATGTCTGATAGGATTTGAGCTCATGCTAATTCATGTCATACATTAGTTAAGTGCATGTATGGATTATATTTTAACTTTGTCATGATATTGGGAATGAATATCAACAACATCTCTTCTCTACCTTGCCTTTCCTTTTGCTCCTTTTTTAACTAGAACACTCTAGCTTAGTATTTATTTTAAATACCCATCTTAGATTAGTTCATGATAGTTTTCACCATTCTTAGCATAACATACTTTGTATTTTACATAGATTGACTTATGCCCATGGTGGATAAAAACCACCAAACATTATAAATATTTTGAAATAGTCCACTTGATTTGCCTCTATTTCATTGATAAAGAAAATGATTATCACAACCTACAACTCATGCATTGAATTCTTACAAATATAAAATGAGAAGTGGTCTTGAACTCTCTAGGCACCTATGATACATATTCAGGCATCAACATAAATATATCATCTTTGATCGATTAATCAAGTATAAAGTTAGAATAAACCCCTAAAAATGTGTATTTGATGTTACATCGAGTAAAATACTAGGTTCTTAGTCTCTCTTCATAGTATTGATGTAAATCCCACTAAAATCAATGCTATAGTCAACATCACCATTCCTCACTCCATTCTAAACATTCTCACTTACCTTAGACATCATAGGGAAATCTAATGATTCATCCCAAAAATGGGTTATCACATATATTCTATTAATTCCCTCCTAAAAAAGGTAATTCTTTAGAATGGACTGATCTCTATAAAAATATTTTGACAACATGAAATAATCATTATTCCATATTCTCACTCTTCATCCACCTTCCAATGATCATCCTCTATTTTTTTACACCTCTTCTACTCCCATATTAGTTGGGACAATGCTTTCCTAAAAAAATGATATCAGAAGAGAATACATTCTTGTATATATTATTTGAAGCCTCATTATAAAAAATGTTATACTAAAGTAGAACATGATTGACTTGTTATCTAATTTGCAAATTTTTAGTTGAAAATATCTATCACTATATGCTTTATCAAACCACCTATGTCATTGTCCATTTCAATCCACTTCATCATTTTTTATCCAAAACATTTATTCATAGATTTAGAATGGGCAAATGGATGTTTCTCTTAGTGGAATTCGACTTTTGAATCATAACACAAAAATCTATCAAAGGGAAAGTCATTGTTGACCAACTTGCATTAGCACCATACCCACTATAAATCACCTTCAAGATAATATACCTAATGATAATATTCTCTATATTGAAGGTCTTAATCAAGATATATCTCTTAAATAACATTTCCATAATTTCACTATTAATTTATAGGTAAATAATTGAGAAAATACCAATATCATTCTTGATACTAGTAAATCCAAAGTAGTTAAGTTGATGTGGTTTTTATACACACCATACAAGGTTTGAATGAGGTAGCCTCTAATGATTTGGGATATCTATGGAAAAAATTTCCTTTCTGAAGCATGAGTTATAGTTATGTGGTTAAAAAAATTAGGTGATGGAATAATAAGTTGAGCTTGTGGTTTGTTTAACCAGGTTTTATGAAAGGATGCATGGAATCTAATAGAAATTAATCACTAGGTGAGTTTTATGGGTGGAGAATTATTATAAGGTGGGTATATATCAAAGAAAATCAATATGGGAAAGAAGGGTGTTAAGTTATGGAGCTGAAAGTTTCACATGTATGTAAATGGTGGAGGTTGCTGGGTTACACAAGAATAAACGTCAGTCAAAATCTGTCGACATCAGTCAGGCAAGAATTAGAATCTATCGACATCCATTATAAATAAGCTAACATCGGTCATCTCTATATATAAAGTGATTGACATCGGTCATCTGTGCATTCCAAAACTATTTTAATTTTAGACGAACAGTTAGTTTGCATGTAAAGACTAATTTTAGTCTTGAGTCTGCGTTTCTAATTATTGTTTGGTTTTGGATCTATTTAAGAGACCCATGGGGTTGTATTGTAATTAAGGACTAAGAAGGATTAGATCCTCAAGTGTAAGATCTAGAAGGTTTTCAAGAGTGAAAGATCAGGAAGATCTACAGGTAAGCAAGGTCAGTTGATCTGTGGGGTAGCAAGATCAAGAAGATCTACGAGTGTGTGTGTGCAAGCTCAGTTAGATCTGTGGGGTAGAAAGATCAAGAAGATATACAACACATGGTGTAAGCAAGACCAATTAGATCTATAGGGTGCAAGATCAAGAAGGTCTGTGGATGAGAGTAGGCAACAAAAACCATTGGGTTGATTGTCACTGGAGGGAACAACTCAGTGTTTGAGTTGGTTGTAATTGATTGAGAGAGAGAGAACTCTTGAGGGAGAATTACTGTACACCCAAGAGGTGTGGGAAGAAGAGATTTATTAATTGTATTTCCTTTTGAAAGAGTGTAATACATATTGTATTATTTATCATATCTCATATTCTTTACTGTTTCTGAATTCTAGTTACATATTACTTCTAGTTTAATTCCGTGTTTAGTTGCTTATACAAAGGTAATCAATTGTAATCTAAGGAGAGGATCCTAACAAAGGGTAAGGAAAAAAATAAGGATTTGTGCTCCTGAAATGTGGCTTCTAATATTGTTTCTTTGGTGGATAATTATCTCCAAGACTAGTGTTTACCATTTGCAGTTAATACAAACTCATGAACAAGCACAGTTAGTAGTCTAGGATAGGAAATATAGAAAAATGGTATCATCTAATGGTTACTATCCTTAGGGCTGATGTTGTACACCCTTGTTTAAGATATTATATCTCAAATTAAAAATTTATCTAGGGTAGTTATAGATCATGCCTAGATGACTATACCAAAAGAGATACCTCTACATGCATCAAATTATCAATTTACCCCATACTAATTACTTAAACCAATGAAACCTACCAATACTCAATTTCTATTTCACATATAAGATTAATATTAATCATATAAAAAAATATATTCATATATAGCATTAACACAATTTATAATTATTGAATTAATACATACAAAGAAACTTAAATTTCATGAACATAAAAAAGGAAGAAAAAACATAGTTGCATGATAATCAATCTCTTGATCTCTTCCTATATATTGATCAAAAAATTTAACCCTTTGAAAAGAGGGTTCTAAATGTATATAAAGGACTTAGGAAAGGGGTTTCATCATCCTCCAAGTGTATAAAACTTTCATTACATCATGACTGACTAGATCATAAGTCTTAATTACATGTTATAACTTATAGATACCTTAGACATGCAATGTGTGCATGCTGAAAAAAAATAATTTGTTTAATTACAACATGGATGTAAAAAAACTTAACTATTCATTTTTAATAATTAAATGCAAAATTATATAAAAATATCCTTTGACTTAGGCTAAATTGGATCCTACTTAACACTTTTTAAAGCTATTATTATAACTTTAATTGTTTTAGATTAGAGGTAAAAGCAGGTTTTGAAGGGGCCCCGAAACCCTTTTACAGAGAGCAAAAAAAGAACAACAAAGCCCACAGGCAATGCCTAAAAAACACTACAGAGAAGTAGCAAAAACATGTTTTGAATGGTCCTAAAACCATAAGAGATACATCCGGTCAAAACCTAGAAACAGAAGTCTGGAGGTACAAAAAACAAAAGCTAACAAAAGAAGAACAAAGATCTGTACTAATTTCTTTACCAACAAGAAGGACCAGATTATTCATCCAGTTCCAGTATCAAGTTCATGGCTTCTTTTTCTTTCAAAGCAGTTTCCTGGGTGGTAACCTCCAACAAAGCTCCTTTTTGTGTATCTTTCTTTCTGGAACTTTGCCTTGTCCTTTTGCTGGGACCCTCTAGTGCTTTGGTCTCCTCATTGTTAATAAACCTATACTTATAGATATAAACATGATGACTGGAGTTGTGCTTAGGGATCCACTTGTTTGTTGGACTAGATTTATATTTGGAGCTAAACTATGATGAAGATTTGATGTAGTCATTGAGCTAGGAGGGACTAAACTTTATGGTTGTGTTATAACTAACACTATAGGTGGTGTCTAAGGAGCATAACTAGTAGGTGGTGCTTATGTTAATTTCTTATTTGCATCCAACTCTTGATAATGTTTGAATTCTTTAACATGATGTGCATGAATTAATTTCATATCAAGGAGATGTGGTTTGGTTATCCTAAAATTTAATTCCATCATCCTTTCATGATCTATCTTGTTGGCTTGAAAGGTAATCTAGAAGACCTATACTTTTGTTACCTAATTCATTCCTATGCTTAGCTTTGATTTAATTTCCTCCAAGCTCAGTCCTTATACACTCTATTTAAACCATCTAAAACTTGTTGAATCATATGATCAAAAATGGTTTAAGCTATGAGATTCCCCATGTTATCTTGAGAACTTATCAATTCAAGTTCATCTAAAATTTATGTCACTTACTTTTTTATTCTTCAAGCTTATTAATCAAATATTCATAAGTAAACACCCAATCCCAGGACTCTTAATTTTTTATGATGGATATATTCAATTCATTATATACCTCCACTGGGGTCATTGGATCTAAGTGGTTGAATACATTATTAGGGGTGTATAATACCAAAAAATTATATTCATTTTCATCTTCTCTAAGAAGCTTAAATAATTTTGTTACTAAATTTATAATTGGACTCTCAAATAATGAATTGTATCCAAAATTTCATACAAATTTAGCACCTTTTTATATACATCTTGATCTATACTAGAGGGAACTCATATCTATTAGAGATACAATCATTGATCAAGAGGGGTGAATTAGTGATGCTAGATAATCCAAACTTCAATTCTAATATTTTCAAACCCTTAAACAAATAACATTATAATTCACATACACATACACATCATTTACAATAATAAACAAGAAAAATAAGAAAGATTACACACATAATACAAGATCTACATGGGAAACCCTCTTGGGTAATAAAACACACTAAAACATGTAAAATGGACTATAGTCCTATAATAACAAGATCAAAATTTAGACCAGAACCAACTGATCAAGGAACACCCATCCCTTAATTTAGTGAGACACCCATCCCACAAGAAGGAAGCAACCCCCTTGATAACCAGGCACCCACTCATCTACCTTGATCTGATCTCCACCTCTAAGATGATGTCTTATGCCTGATGATGGGATTCTCTTTATTTCACTCTTCTTCACCCTTCTGCCTCTCTGAAACAACCTCTAGGGCTTACTCACTCAATCAACCTCTTCTAGTCTTAATAGCTCTAATGACCTATGTGTTCATCTTTATTAAATTGATCAGATAAATATGTCTACTCTTTGTCACACTCTAATAGTTATCACTAACCTATACCTTCTCTTCTAAAGGTTCTCTCCAATTAATTCCACACTTTCTCAACTCTATTCTCTCTTTCAACTCATCACACACCCTCAAACTTGATCATACAAGAAATGCATCCAAAACACCCCTTTTGGATAACTATAGGATTCTTCATTCATCCTTAATCTAGTTTCTAGCTAATTCCATCCACTAAGCACACACTCTCTCATCTCTTTCTTTAATATCTATCTTCTTCTATCTCAACACATTCACATTCAAGTCTAGAAACCATTGTCTTGGTATCCACTCTTTATATAGTCTTCATGAATATCAACTTATAAGTCAGCCATAATAGTTGACTTAACCCTTAAAAATTCTATCATGATAACACATAGCACAATACCATTGTAATCATATAAAATGTGAAATTAGATGAATTAGGCATGGATAATAGCACCCAACCTATAAGTCCTCTTTATTTCACACTCAACCCTTCTTGGTTAGACTTTCACTGATTCCAAATCACCCATAGCTTCTTGGATTTAGATTTTTAGGACATAGATATCCCTTTTAGAACTAGATCCATCCCCCCCAAGGCTCATCCTCCTAGGAAAATAGTGCCCAATTTGGATAAGAGCACCAAAATTTAGGGGTCTCTTATTTTTGATGCTATTGTCTAATTTTATCTTTACCTCTAACGATCAAATTTTCCTAATTCTTTATCTTTTTCCCTGTTGGCCTAATACAAGCTCATCTAACCCATGATCATTAGTTTCCCTATAAAAGGTCATTCAATGTATATTTAGAATGGTTAACACTCATTCATAGGAAAAGAGTAAGAACACAAGCAAGTACATTCAATCACTCTTCCTATTCTCTGCATACAACCTTCCAAGACCAAATCAAGCATATTCAAGTACTCATACTACTCTCTAGTCATCCAAAGTACATTCTAGTTTTCCATCTAGTTGCATACATCACACAATTACACCAAGCACTTCAAATGGGAGAACTAAATTATCTTGATCCCTCTTTGGAGTATTGGTATGTAGGTAGTGTACCCACACATGGGGTGTGAAGTGTGTCTAACGTATCCTTTACACACTAACACCTTTTTCCTTTCCCAAGTTTTTTATTTAAGGTTAAATACCAAGGGCTCCTAAGGGTTTAGAAGATTGAATTAGACAAATAATGAGCTCCATATAAAATCAAGCTTTGATATTTCACTGTTAGGGTATTCTAGGCCTATTGAGTGAAACCCAAAAAAACTAGACCACCAAGACAATAATGTTGGTAGTGGACAATATCTCTAAAAAGAGACAATAGTGCTGAAAAGTTGACTGTAGCACCAAGTAGTATGGTGTCCTAATTTTGGTGGTACTATCCAATCTAGAAATAGAGTTTTATGTTTTATTTATGATATTTTGTCATCCTTGCACAACATTTTCCATATCCTACATCATCCCTTTCAACCTAGAATAAACTAAGTTTGATTTCCCTACACTTCCTACTATTTTTAGAAAATATAAAATACATATCTATTTACATAAATTAGTAGGTTAATTAAGACACATTAATAACTAATTTACATTTACTCAGACCTTTATTTTCTTAGGAATTACAATCCTAATTCTCAAAAAGAATAAAAGATTTGGTGAACTCAACTTACGTAAAATTTCTACACAAAAACCCTAAAAACCCTAGGGTTAATTATTTTTGATTTTTTGTAATATTTCTTGATTTTTATTGAATTTAAAAATCATAAAACTAAAAATTAATTTAAATATTTTCAATAAATTCATCTAAACCCTAGTTTTCACATACTAGGTCCTATTTTCACATAAACACTTTCAAACCACTAGGAAAAATATACTATTAATTTTAGAAATATTTTTAGTTTTTTCCTAATTTTTCCAAAATTAAAACTACAAATTTTGTATAATTTCTTTCAAATTACTACACTAATTTTGAAAAAAAATCCACCAAAACCCTAGTTACATCAAATACATTCTCAGTTATTCTTTAATACTTTTTATATAAATTTTCTAAAAAATTAGTTACATAGTTAACTCAAAAAATCAATTTTAAATTCAAAAGTTCATAGCGTTTTTAAAATATTATTTCTAAAAAATCCATAGTTACATCTACTAGCTCCTTTTTTCTTGTCGAGATGTCACCTTACATGTTTTGGAGTCCTATATCCTTTTTATGCATATTCCAGTTCCTTGCTTAGATTATATCAGGTTAATTTTTGTAACTATCATCCAAATTGTTTTCCTTATGTCACCTTTGTTACTTGTATCTCTTCCTTCAAGATGAAGTATGAGACATAGTGGTAATCCCACTGAATTCACTCAGATTCCTTCAAATTAAGCATATACCATGGATAAACAACCAAATAAAATTCTTGTTATAGATTCTACACATCCAAATTATACAAATTTCCATGATGATATCTTCAACCATGAGAAAAATGAAAATAACAATGATGAGGTACATACAAATGCTCATGTTCCACCATGTTGGACTACCAATCCACTTCCACCTATTTTTGATAATGAAGTATTCCTTAACAAAGAGTTGGTTTTAAAACATTTTAGAGAAAGAATTAAGGAATAGCCAAAAGATCATAAATTAATTTTTCAATCCATCATGGAAATTAAAAAGGCTAAGCACATTGAGTATTCCAATCATTCAAAGTAACCATTTACAAATGAAACTATGGGGGTAACTATGTATCAATAACCCCCTATAGAAGCTCAACATTCTTTTATGCCACCAACTATAGCTAGTACATCCCTATCTCCTTATGTCACAACCCTTGTGAAATAGATATGATCTCATCAATCCAAGGTAAAACATCTTGAATAAGGTATCACTAGACCTACATAGGCATTGGATTCTTTTGCTTTACTACATACACCATTGGCACATCAATTTGATTCTACACCCTTACCATAAGGATTTGTTTTATCCAAGCTTAATCTTTATGATGTCAAAGGTGATCCAGAGACACATTTGATATTTTCTCATGTAGCATGTTTGGATTATGTACCCAATTACTGGATACTTACCAAACTCTTTCTATAGAGCCTAAATGATTATATCCTAGAATAAAATGATGTGATCTATAGATCTACATTCATATATTTACTATAGTAAAACCAATAAATAAGATTGGTTTTTAATCTATAGTAAGACCTATGCTCAAATATTGAAGTAGGGGAAGATCTGAATGGTTAAGAATAAGTGTCTCATATGTTTATATGTATATACATACATATATATATGTATATACATACATATATATATGTATATATATACATATATATGTATATATAGATATATATACAAATATATGTATATACATATACATACATATACATATATATATACATACATATACATATTTATATATATACATATACATATACATAAGTTGGTCACCTCTTTTAATCATTTAGTATACATGTTCCTAGCACATTTTAGTATCAACGTTGGTGATAAGGTTTCATATGCATAGATTTCACAACAAAAACAAAGGTCAAATGAGCCTCTCACAAATTATGTTCTTAGATACAAGACTATTCTAGCTAATCTAACTAGCCCCATGGTTGATCAAGAGCTATAAGACATCTTCAAATAAAGCCTTCTACCAACACTACATGAATCTATTATTTTCAAAAGATTCCATTCCTTCTTTGAATTATGTCATACACTTAAGGGAAGAGAAGTCAAGTTAATCTCAATGGGCAAACTCAAGTATTAAAGTACTCCAGACACAATAAACAAGAGTAATATTAAAGTCTAATACAAAGTCAAAATCAGTGACAACAAGAATCAAAATCAACCTACAGTCAATGTGGCTTCAGAGCCCCCTTAGTGGGTGGTTTTATCAACACTTGATCGACGTGCATTTACCAATCTCCCAATTTCTCTAGTTAGGGTTTTATAAAAATTATTAGAATGTAACCTCATCACTCTCCCACCTATTTGGGAAGTAGATCTAGAAAATCCTCTTACACGAGGATATGATCAGTAGGAATTTTATGATTTTCACAAGTCACTAGGCCACACCACAAATAGATGCATCGGTTTATGACATAAGATGCAAGACTTGATAGATGAGAATCTACTTGATCTAAGAACCTTAATTAAGCTTCTAAAGACAAAGCCAACACAAGATAAATATTTGAAAATATTTTTAGATACATTTTCAAAACATTCAAAATAAGATAAAGAGGACACATCATGTGTTCATCATACATACCATACACATCCTCCACCAGTTACATACTAGGCATCTTGAATTGAGACACATCCTTTAAGGGGTATGATAGGTGTGTATAAATCTAGAGTTCTAGTTAGGCCTTAGATATCTTTTTTAGATCAAGAGATTATGGGGGATGATATAGGTTACAATGAACTTTTTATTAGAGCACATATCCATAATTAGCCTATCCACAGTGTACTCATAGAGAATGGTTCCAATCTTAATATGTACACCTTCACACTACTACAACATTTGGGTCATTCAGATTAGGATATCAATCTAATTGATATAGTTATCAATGGTTTCAATGGGAATATTTATATTTAATTAGGTGAGATAGTACATACACTAAAGGTTGGTCCTAAACATGTGGCTACACCATTCACTATAGTTCCTAACATAGGAGTTTTTGACATACTACTTGGTTGACCATGGATTTAAAAACTCAACGCAGTACCTTATATAGTTCATAAATGCATGAAGTTAATTTATGATAGTTAGGTTATTATAGTCGATAGAGTTCTTTATGAGTTACCACTCCCTAGTTTAGATCCATTTACCAGATTACAAACACTAACTCCAATTCTTCCACCTATTTTAGTTTCTTATCTAATTTTAGTTCTAATTATACTTTAGATCGAACCATAGTTATGGCATACATCACCATTACAAAGGGTTGACACACGTTCATAGTTTTAGGATTCTATATATCTTCCAACTATAGTGTTCACACCTAGAGTAGTAACATTAAGGTCTCATAGAGCTACACAAAGAGCACCTATTTAGAGAGCTTATTCTACTTCTAGATGGGTTTTTAAGAGCCTTATAATTGCATATACTTCTCAAAGTCATAGGGGGACTCCACATTGAGATCCACTTAAAAGATTTTAGAGTAGTTACAATGTATATAGATTTTTGCTGCACAATCTTAGACACTCCATCATGCCTCATGATCATGCATGATCCCACTATTTGATATAGGATATCATGACATGGAGTCTCATTTGAGACTCATCAGTTAGTATCATTTCTTTCTAGTATTGATTGTACATATTATCTCCTACCTTGATTGTACATAGTTTAAAATTTTTCAAAAATACAAAAACAATTTAACACTTCAAAATATAAAAACATTCATAAAATTACAAAAACACCAAAAACATTTTCATTTTGATTGTATGTATCATCCATGATTTACATTATTTATATCATGCTAGGAATTAACTTTGTTTTTTCATGGTATTTTATGTTTATTTTTTACATTACCATGTTTCACTAGATCTTCTTTGAGTGTGTGCATTTACATCTAACTACTTGATTACTTCATTCTACCCATAGAGGGGAATTCCTACTTCTACATTTGAGACATATATTGTTATATACACTGACTAGGGGAATCTTCTACATGACTACACCATCTAGTTTATGTCATTTCTACACCACACACTTTGAGTTATCAAGTTGATGTATATTAATTTATAGCTTAAATAGAATACCATATCAACATCTCACTAGTATTTAACACTTGAGTATTTCTTAGCATCTACCTAGTCTTATACTACACATGTTTTACATATTATCACATTTTATTTAATTAGTTAGATGTGTTTATGTCTTCTAATTCTTACTTTTACTTTCATTCCTTTCTTAGCATATCTTATGTGATTGCACATTCTAGTTCTTGCTCATCTTCATGTGTGTGCCTTAGGATATTTGCCAATGTCCTCTATTTTTAATCTTTCATATGCTTGTAGCCTTTGTTCCAAATTTGCTTCTTTCACTTGTATATTTATGTGAAATTTTAAGAGGCCTTTCGTGCTTTTTCCTATTTTGAGTGACATGTGCCCATGTCCCTTGTTTTCATGGCCCTTTGGCCACCCTTGTATGCTTCTTACTTTCTATGCTTGTTTTCTTGCTACTTGTCAAATTTGTACAATGTCATGATCTATATCATGCATTTTTATTTGCTTTCTTGGATGCCATGATAGACATCATGCTCCATCCCTCCAACTAACAACTAAAAATTTACATTTCTAGTTCCAATTCAGTATATTTTACATGTTTTTACATTGTTATATCTATTTAGGCATACCCCTATTTATATAATAATATCTCGATACAAACATTGCTATATCTTGAAACATATTGTCACACATCAAATGCTATATCATATATATTTTTAGAATTAACACATTTGTAGGACTCTTTTCTTCTGAGGGTAGTCATTGTATATTTATAATTCCTACCCTTAGAAGAGGGGGCATAAAATAAGGGCTTTGTCATAGAGATAAAACCTCCTAGCAATCAAAATAATAGCATTCAAAATAGTCAGCATATAATCCAGAGGTCAAACTAGTCAAATTAGAGCAAAAGAATAGGAACAATATCAAATTAGTAGTTAGTTTTCACACCAAACAATAGCATTAAAAATGGATAATAGTGCCAAAAATAGATAGTATCACCAAAAATGGATAATAGTGCCAAAAATATGGGGTGTCCTTAGTTTGGTGCTCCTATCTAGGCAAAACAACACTCAGGGTTTCTAAAAATAGGTAAAAAGTTTAGTTTAGGGATAGTTTTTGCACTTTTAAATCTTACAAATTTTATAGTTTCAACATAATTTTCTCATATACAGGTTGTTATAATGCATGACATGATGGTTCTCACTTTAAATTTAGACTAGGTAGTTGGCATAACTTCTAGATTAGAATCCATGTTCTAGACATCAGTGATTGGGGATAATGTGCGTGGCACATTGATCTTATTTTGTTTCCAAGTTCAGTTCATTCTAGGCATTCTTAGTAGTTATGTGCCTTACTCCATCTGTAGGTGGTTGGGATCACATTCAAGTTGAAATCTCATACTTGTTTATATTTATAAGTACCTGAGTTTCAAAGTTGGGTTTCATATAAGCCTATTACAATAATTTTAGAGTGGTTTTCATACAATCCTAATCTCCATCTTTCAAAATGGCCAACAATGGCCTAGTTTCTAGCACACATTCGGATATCCACACCATAGTGTTATATTTACAACACATTCATGGGATCTATGAGCCATCTCATATGACATATATTCTATACAAGTATCACTTCATAGCTTTCCCTAGTGAAAGGGCCATCCTTTATATCATTTAGCCATCTATTTAGAGGGATTAGATATATAGTCTAGATATCAATTAGCACACACAATATATATTATCTTCACTTAGTTGGTGATGATGGATTCAAAGGGATAGACTTTGAATTCATGAGACACATTATATGGAATTGATCACTCAGCTCTATTCATTATATTACTCTTGATTCAACACATACTTAGCATAATCCAACATCACAACAGGTTTTGTATTGGTTCACATACCTAGTGAGGTGCATTCATTCCTCTCTTTTTATTTACTCAACTTTTATACATTATTATTTTAGATATAATATATCTAGTAATAAATAATCTACTTCATGATTTTATTTATAGATTTACACATCACATCATGCTCTCTCTACGCACACTTAACATCACACAACTTCATGAGCTTTTCCTTTATAGTAAGTTCAGGTATGCTTTCTATTTTTCCTTTATCTTAGTATTTCACTTTGTTATATCACTAGAATAAATATGGGGATAATTTTATTCATATAAAATGTGAAATTAGTTGACTTAGGCATGGCTAATATAACCCAACCTATAGGTCCTCTTTCTTGCTCACTCAACCCTTCTTGGCTAGACTTTATTTGATTCCTAGTCACCCATAGCTTTTTGGACTTAGATTTTTAGGACCCAAGAAACCATCTTAGACCCAAATCCATCCCCTTAGGTATCATCCTCCTAGGTCAATAGCACCCAATTAGGATAGGAGCACTAAAATTTAGAGGTGTCTTATTTTTTATCCTATTTTCCAAGTTTATCTTTACCTCTAATGGTTATATTTTCTTGATTCCTTATCTTTTTCCCTATTAGCCTAATACAAGTTCATATAACCCATGATCATTAGTTTCCCTATAAAATGTCCTTCAATGTCCATTTCGGAGGGTTAACACTCATTCAGAAGAAAAGAGTAAGAATACAAGAAAGTACACTCAAACACTCTTCCCTATTCTCCACATATATCATTCTAAGACCAATTCAAACATATTTAAGTACTCATACCAATCTATATTCATCCAAAGTACATTCTAGTTTCACATCTAGTTTCATACATCACAAAATTACACCAATCACTTCAATTGGGATATCTACATTAGCTTGATCCCTCTTCAAAGTATTGGTATGTAGACAATGTGCTCACACATGGGGTGTGAAGTATGTCTAACATATCATTTACACACTAACCCCTTCTCTCTTTCCCAATTTTGATATTAAAGTTAAAGTAGTGGGAGCTCCTAAGGGTTTTGAATATTTAATTAACACATAGTGAGATCAACACAAAATTAGGATTTTATATTTCACTACCAAGGTGTTACGAGCTTGTCGATCAAAACCCTAAAAAACTAGAATACTAGGAAAACAATGTCAGAAGTGGATAATAGCTCTGAAAAGGGACAATAATGTTGAAAAGTAGACTATAAAACCAAGTATTAGGGTGTCTTAATTATTATGCTAATGTATAATCTAGAAATAGATTTTTAGGTTCTATTTATGATAGTCTACCATCCTTGTATAGTAGTTTCTAGATCCTGCATCAATTTTTTCAACCCAAAATAAGCTAAGTTTGACTTCCATACATTTCTTTCTATTTTTACAAAATATAAAATACATATCTATTAATAAAAATTAATCAATTAATTAAGATACATTAATTACTAATTTACATTTACTTAGACCTTTATTTTCTTAGGAATTAAACTCCTAATTCCCAAAACTAATAAAACAACCATCCTCATAGGTCTTCCATATCATCCATGGGTCACACTTAAGCAGCTACACCTTTGAATTAGGCCATAATATCCCTTATAGGTATCACAAAGACCTATTCACCCATTTATAACTTCATCAAGCAAATGAATAACATAAGACCACTTCAAAATGCTTGGGTCCACTCCATATAACCCTTATGACATCTTAAAGTGAATACATTTACAAAAACACTCTTCTGCTAAATCATAATTTATTCAAACAATAGTCTTGTACATAATAACACCATGAATGAACAAATAGTTTAATTTTACATATATTAAAGACTTGTAATAAATTTATATAGATTCATCTTGGATTCCTCTTCAAATTTACTTTTAACACCATCATTAAATTTGTCTTGGATCAAAATATATAGGTTAAAAATTATAAATTGGTTTTATTCATTAGTTTGAAAATTCAAATTCCAAAGGTCACTATGAAAATGCTAAGCATCAAACACTTTAAACTCATATCATGATCCATTTAAAATTTTAAAAAATATGCACATTGATCTCCTTGGTATTAGCATGGTCTTTACCTTACAATGCTCACTGTTGATCTTTGATCAGAGCTTGCATGATTATGCCACTTGGCAACTCTATGTGCTTTTTATGCACCCTATACCATTCAATAAATGTGATTTAGACACTTGGTATTTATACATTAAATATAATCATAATTTTAATTATTTAGTTATAATGCATCATTGATCTCTAACTATATGATTATACACTCACCATTGATCTCTATTTGATAGGTCTCATGCTCGTTATAGATCAGTTGCTCAAACTCCATGATTGTGACACATGTCACTAGTGCATGCAATCTTGACTATTTGAATTTTATCCACACCATTGGATCATTATCTATTAATATTAAATTCTCATCATTATATATGTGATTATATTAAACTCTCATCATAGATCTTTGATATCACAAATTTGACTAAGTATGGTAACTTAGTAAACTCTATTTGAGAAGCCAATTTTGCACCTTAATAACATTTGCTACGCTCAACCTCATGACATAAAATTTGAACCATATGATATCTTCACATAAGAAAATATTTACATATATCAATATGCTATTGAAACAATCACATGTGTTAAATATTATGTCACTAAACTTCTTACTTGGTTGTATCTGTCAAGATGACTACTTGAGCTTAGACATTCATTTGACTATTCTGATGAATTCCATTAACTTCCATAAGCACTATAAGAACTCATAACATACCATATGGTTTTTAAAACATGTATATACCATCAAAATCATCCATTAATTTCCTTACTAAGTCAAATACTGAAGGACCATGCATGAACATTGAATCACACTTTATCATTATCATTATAGCACACATGACACCTCATCAACATCCTTGTTCACCTTAGAGACATCATTAACAAACCTCCAAAATATCACCTTTTATTTCTCCCTAAGAGTTTCTAAATGTTCTTCTAGTTCTTTGACATCTAGATTTGTTCCCTCATGGATGGCCAATACTACTTTAGTATGGGTCTCCAATAGGTCTTGAGGTCTTCTATGTATGGGAACTGACCCTTCTTCCTATCCTATCTTTTTAAAAAAGATTAAATTTCTTCTCTTTCCTCCAAACTCATCCCCCTACCATTGTTATCCTAAATATTTATTTTCCTAACCCTCTACACCAAAGTTGTGACTTTGTCAAAAAGTGATCTTACAGTAGGGAGCTTAATGATCTTCATATTGAGCTTCTTAGAAGCCGAGTCTCCTAACTCCTTTCCCTAGTCTATAAGATTGAGCTCTGATAGATCTAATGTTTGAGGATATATTTATGCATGATCTTTAGACTCAAGTTTAGTCTCATTGGAGTCTTTGGGCATTAAATGCTAAATTTTCTTGGAATAGTCTATGTTCCCAAATTGTGGCATTAGGTGCACAATATAGGTAGGTTTTTTTTGGGTCCCTTTTAGTTGCTACTACTATTATGGTTTGAACTAGTCTTGAAGAAGGAAGTGGTGAACCATGGGTAGAGGAAGTATACATTTGAGTGATGATTTGGTTGGTGGCTATGGAAATAGAGGTGGAGACTGTAAGAGTGGTAGCATAGGTGGCTGGGCTGGAAAGAACAATGGTTGAAGGGATGGATAATGAAGGAGTAGAGACTGTAGGGCCAATGTTTGAATAAGTAGAAGTGGAAATTGGAAGGGTAGAGATGGAAAAAATGAAAATAATACTAATAAGAGTGATTTCATAGGAATGAAATTAGAAATGACTAGAAATATCATGGTAGAAGTAAATGGTAATGACATTAGAGAGGAAAAGCCTAGGGGGTATTAAAGAGAGTAACCTTACTAGATTGATCACTATTGTAGGTGCCTTTTCTTTTAGTCCTTGAAAGATCAAGACATTGGATTGATTTATCTCTTCCTCATCCACCTCTTGACTTGTCTCACCTTCAACTAAAGGTTGTGCCTCTCTATGCCTCTCTACCAGTTAATTCTATGGATGGGTTATGAGGTCTCTCCCCCATTGGTTTCCTTTGATAGCATAGTTTTATTTTCTCAACTTGTGGAGTTGTCACCTATTGGGTAACAGTGGGGGAGTCATACTAGATGTTAGGTATATTGAAGCCACCATAATAGGTGTCATTTCTTCCTCATAATAAGAATCCAGGTAAATGATCTCTACTTATTCCCTACCTATGATATCCTTTTCTTATGTTAGTTCCTTTGATATTTATTATTTAACTCTCCTTAGATCAATAATAGATTTTTTAACTACATGAGTTTGTTGTTCTTCTTCATGTGTTGCAGCTAGTATCTCTTATATCTCTTTCTCTTGTTCATGTTCTTTAGTAACTAATGTCTATTGGGTATCTTGACCTTGGTTTGATAGCTATTGGTAAGGCCTACCACTCTAGAAGTCAGAGGATCTCTATACCCCTGGTAGTGGGATTTGAATTTATCTTGACCAAGTGTAAGGGATGGGTTAGCTTATATCACCCTTAATAAGTCTTCTCTTAAACTTGAAATCATATCCCTTTGCTTTACTTCCCCATCATTTTTAGTATTAAGGAATAGTATTAAGAAATTATTTCCAAATTCACATCAATAGATTAGTTTAAAATAAGTCATTTCAAATGAAAAAAATGGTGGACCACAACATGATTCAATGTCCAAAACACCAAAATTATACAAGTAATAATAACTAGAAAAAACACATACACACCTAAATAATATATGTCATATAAAATAAAGGGGGTCCCCACTTTTCAAATTAAAAATATAAGGTGGGGTGTGTTGAATACAATAAATAGTGACTCATAGGGGTGAATACTCGTGAGTTCTCAAGAATATAGAATATATGGTTTTGAAATCCTAATATCAACCATGAAATTTAATAAAATAAATGAATAAATTAGAAATGAAAAAGAGATTTAATAATTCCATGCAACATACTAGCCTCATTTATACCTTGGGCCTATTTATGGGAAATTGAAGTTCTTAATTTATTGTCAAAGATTTTTGGGAAAAGACATAGAGTGAGATATAGGTTTTAATCTAATTAAGTGTTAGGTTTATATACATTTTGGAGCTTAAGCATTTCTCTAATACTAGCCAGGCATCCATAGCCCCAATATAGATACCTTTTATCACCTCTTATCTCTTTCTTCATATATTCCATGATGTATGATACATTGATCTTATTTCATCATATAGTTTTATAATTCCTTTTAATTTTGTTTTGGAATTTAGATTATTACTTTTATTTTATTATTATTATTTTTAATGAAAAAGGGAATAATGTGACCACCATGAGCTGGTCTTAGTAAAATTTAGATAATCAAAATATATGTATCAACTTTTACCCATGCCAATGTTTATTAACTCAAATAAGCAATAGTATTTTATGTGTATTTGACATAAGGTGATAAGGATAAATATCTAAATTTTCATATAAATATGGGGAAAATTTTCACATACCTAATGGAATCATTAGCTTTGGGATATATTCATGGCTAACTCTCTCATCACTTACCTAGAGTAAGAATTCTGAACTATAGGATACAACACCCATCGATTTGAGTTGGATTAAAAATAACCAAACTATCATTTGATTATTTAAGTATTTATCAACTAATATTTCCATGAAATAAAAATAAAACTACCATATAAAGTAGGAAAACTACCTAAATCAAACACACACAACCAAACAAAGTAAACTAGCAAAATCGGCTAACCTAGAAAAAGAGAATTATTCGAATGAAAGCAAATGAAATGAAGTAGGAAACTAACTAAAAAATTAAATATAACCTACCCCTACATCTACTATAATATCCATTATTACTAAGAGACCTCTCTAGATGGAATATCCATGAAGTAATGCTTCAAAAACTATCTATTGATTGGATATGTCAAATCATTACCTTAAAGATATTTCTAATCGAATGCATTATTACCCAAGATCTCAAAGATCTGATGTAGTCCTATCCATAAAAAGATAAAATTCTCATGCATTATTTTTTTCTCATGGGATTTCTCCCATAGCAACCCCATGTTATAAATATTGAGTGATTTAAAATCCACTTTCTTATTGAACCATCTCTTAACCATGACCTAATGTTTGCTAAAGTTTTACAATGCTTCATTCCTAGATTCTTCTATTTTGATGATATCTAGCAATATGGACTCTATTTTATTATTGGGCTCTGAGTATTCATGAATAAATAAATATTTTTATAATTTTAACATGATTGGGAACACTAGATATTTCCTAATAATAAGATAGAGTCCATATTCAAGGATTTAAGTCCATATTTATACCAGGTATAGTTTGCCTAGAGTGCATATTTTAGTAAGAGATACCACTCCCTGGGCTTATTTGTGGCTAAATTATTGATAGAATTTATGAGGTTCTTATTGGTTGACTAAACCAACCCATTATATTGTGGGTAGTGATTAGAGGATGGTCTGATTATAATCTGATTATCATGGTCGCATTTAGTAAACTCAACTAATTGTCAAAAACCAAAAAAATAGGTGTTCCAACCCTAGTTGTGATATGTTATTCAAGGAAACTAATCACATTTTGGGTTCTTGAGTTCTTGGTGGCTACTACCTTAATCCATCAAGTGCAATATTTTGTAGCAATGAGAAAAAAATTGTGCCTAGCTAAAAAAAATGGGTTTATGACACCAATGAAATCCAAGCCCATTTGGGTGAATGACCTACCTTAAATCACAAGTTGTAGTGGAATTGCTACATGTAACTCTCTTTTTATGAGGACCTATAATTAATATAATGTCCTCACATGGAATTAATCATATTTAAAGACTTTTGGTTAATAATAACCTATTTTGAGTATTTTACAAGCTATAGTATTACCAAATGGATAGACACTACCAATCTTATGATGCATATTTTTTAGGATATCCTAAGCTTATTCATGTGACACACATATTAAATATATGATTTCATAGTTCTTCCTATAGAGGATCCATTTCCTATTCATATAATGAGTAATTTTGAGCCTTAAGGCTCTATTTTACTCTCTATTAAGTTCTTGGGGGCATGTTCCAATGAGTAAGAACTGAATAATACCTAAATACCAATCCTCTTGGGAAGACTGTGTTTGAAAGACCTCTTTTATGGTGATTCATATGTATGGTTCAATCATCAATTGAATAATTACTTATCTTTTGACAATCCTGATAGGTTTAATTTTAATATTAAATTCTTATAATCTATCCATCTATTTCTCTCTATGCTCTCCCAATTCATTATATTCCAGTGTAAGCTTGATAACATGATCTAGTACTATGGAAATGGTCCTATTCTAGAGGATGTATTTCCTAAACTTATTAACTACTTTAATGAGAGTGAATATTTATTTATAAATCAAGAAGTATTTAAGCTCTACGTATTTCAAGTTAGTTCTCATGAAAGTGATAGGGTGATCACTTTCTTCTCTTTTATACATAAGTATAACATCGATGGTATGCTCTGAAGTAAATTATTACAAGAAAATATATTTAAATAAATATTGGATTACTAGCACTAGGGCCTAAAAAATAACCTTATTTATGTCTTATAAAGACTTCTTAACTTCAGGTGTCCACTACACTTTGGCATCCTGCTTGAGCATTGAATTTAGGGGCCTGACAATCTCTACAAATCTTGATATAAATTCCCTTATGAAATTAATCTTCCCAAAGAAGGATTTGAGTTCTTTTTTTCTATTTAGGAACATTATTTTTGAAATCCCCTAAATCCTATCTAGGTCAATAGTGATCCCATCTTCAGTAATGATGTGGCCCAGAAGTTTGCATTTGATAACACCAAATATACTATTCTTCGAGTTAAGTGATACACAAAAATTCTTACACATTTCAAAAATGGAATAAATGTGGTTGATATGATCATCTCTATTTTTAGAGTAAATAGTGAGATCATCCATGTATATAATTATGCACTTTCCTATCAGTCCCTGAAATACATGATCCATCACTCATTAAAAAGTGGATCCAACATTGATTAGCCCAAATGGTATATGCTTGTATGCATATGTTCCACATTTCATGGTAAATGTTATTTTCATCCTATCTTCCAATTCAACTAGTACTTGATTATATATTTAAAATATGTCTAGGAAAGACATCATTTCAATCCCACTCATAACTTGTATTACCTCATCTAGGGAGGGTAGAGGATAATTTTCCTTCTTAGAAGATCTATTTAGATTCTTGAAGTCAACACATATTCTAATTTCATCATTATTTTTTCTAACCAAAACTAAATTAGCCACTCAAATTGAATGCCTAATAGGAAAAACTATCTTATCACTTAATTTTTTCTCCACTTCCTTTTAGATTAATAGCTCTAAGATAGGATTAACCAACCTTTGCCTTTGCCTAATTTTTTTATGATTAGGATTGAGTGGAATTGTATGGGTGATTAATTTAGTATTGATTATCCTTAAGTTATCACAAGTTCATGAAATTACATATTTATACCTAATAATCAGTTCCTTAACCTTCTACCTTTCATCTAGTGTGTATATTAAGCCAATATTAATGAAGTGTGTGTTCCTAGCATCACCTAAATTTTATAAACTAAATTAAGATTCATTAACCTTGAGTTGCCTCTATAATTATGCTTGAAGATCTATTTCAAAGGTCCTTTCTAAGGTGACCATCCCTAATGGGAGATGATTCTCATTCAAATGGATAACATCCTTATTGGTGTGGGTTTTAAACACACTACAGATATAACAAGGTAGCCTCTAACATTTAGGATTTTAATTTAGATAAATTCCACTTCAGGGCATGATTTGTAGGTATGTAGTTTATTACAACATATTGATGGAATAGTAGTAGGGCATGCAGGCTGTTGACAATGTTTCTAGGATGGAGGTGTGGTTCCTGAAGATAGTGGATTTCTAAGTGAGTTAGATGGATGGTTATTTTCTAATATAAAGTGGGTAGATTATAAAACAAAATCAAATGAAGGTAGGGTAAGGAAGAAAATAAGGTTCCATAGTTCTCAAAAATCACTTCCCTGGTTGGTTTCTACATAGAATTGTGCTTTCAAAACCTATGTTTGTTGTTAGCAGCAATTACACACATATAATAAGACATGGATAAGAAGTCTTGGAAAATAGAGATGTAGAGAAATCATAAACCTCATAAAAATATTTCTCCTTTTATGGTATCTATTTCACACCCTTAATTGAGAGATTATGGCTTGGGCTTAATGAATTGTCTGAGGCAGTAATCACACACACATAGAAAACTACACCAAAGAAACCACTAGTACATATTTAGAAATATGATTCAATTTAATCTTAAATATTTTAATTAATATATTAACTAATCCTTCAATAGCTATTTTCACATCTATAGATTAGTACATCAATCAGAAAAATCAAGAATATATTCTCAACTTTAGCACATGAAATTTTTATCAAAACATACAACCATGGAATAAAAACTAATTGCACATAGTTTGGAAATAAAACACTTAAACACTTTGTTGATGATAAAAATTTCTTCGCTACTCTATATTCAAAAATTATTTGACTCTAAAAACTAAGTTGGGTTAAACCTATATATATAAACTTTGGGAAGGGGTCTCCTCATCCTCTAAGTCCATATAATGTCATTACATGTGGTAGTTAGAACATGTAATTCTAATTGTGATCTAAAACTATATAAACTAAAAATTATAGTTGTTCATTAAATAAGTTGACCTTTAAAAAATTATGTAACATGTGCATGTGTATAAAATAAATTCAACTTTTACAATTAAAGGTTCAAACTATAAAGAAACTCTAAACACATCCATCATTACAAAATTGTACTTGTATAAAATATTTTCCTATCAAGTCTTAGTCATATGAAGTGATGCATGCACCTTAGTTGGAATGGTTATTGAGGTGGTAGTTATAGATGTTGATGCATTGCTAGAAGTCCATTTTTCTTCACCTCATTCTCCTTGTAAACTTTATGTGTTGCATCATGTTGATGTCATATAATATTGAAATTTAGTAGTGGTGGTTGATGATTTATTTTAACATACCCAAGGAGCTTTGCATGCTCATCCTTAGTTATCTAAAATTTATTATTGAAAATTTTTACCTTAGTTACCTTATTTCAAGCCTTATTTAATTTTGAATCTATCTCTTCAAGTGTTAAGACTTGTAAACTTTGCTTTAAATCATTTGTTGCTTCTTGAATAATTTTGTCAAAATTGGTTCTACTAATTAATTTATCGGTGGTGTCCTTCACTTTAAATAATTTCAAATCATGAAAAATTTGGAGAATCTAGGCCTCATGCACCCAATACTTTTGGATTAAATCCCTAATTAATTGTATCCATTCTTTTAACTCTTCCTACCTAATGAAAACCAAATTCAAGGCATTGGATGCCTCTAGTGTTTTCATAAGATTGAGATGACTATATAGGTAGTTATCCATATACAAAACTAACATCTTCAATTTGGTGTTGTCATCTCTTAGGGAATTAAATATTGGTTTTCATTACTCACATGAGGGGCCATTTCAACCATCATGAACTCCATTGCCTCCAATAAATTATAAAACCTAGAAGCAACTTCCTACACCTCAACTTCTATTCTTGTAATACTATGTACCATCTTTTCCTTCTCTTTTAGTTTCTCCACCTTATCCTCTAGTGTCTGCACTTCAACCTCAATCTCCTATCAATCCAATTTTATGCCTTCATGGATAGCAACTATTGCATACTAGTGTGCTTATTCCAAGTCTACAATATTTTCAACATATGGAGACTACATTTTCTACCTATTCTACCTCTTTATGAGGGAGAACACTTTTTGTATTTCCTCAAGAATGATTTCAATGCCTTTACATCTTCCATCTTCATATTCCTTACTCTTTGAATGATGATAGATGGGGGTTAAAATAGAGTGGAAATTGAGGGAAGCTTGGTGATTTTGAAGCTTGGAATTTGGGAAGCCTTGCTTCTAAAGTTGACTACCCATATAGGAATGTCCAATTGAGATGCATCATAGGTTGTGACAATGAACTCTTATGTAACCTCTTCTTGAACTTGTTGTTTCTTTTGGGACTTGATAAAGACATCAATTAGGGAAGGCCATATAATTTTAGACTAATCCACTCCTCCAAATTGAGGGAGTGTGTGTACCATGATCACTTAGGGCTTGGCCTTCCTTCCCCTACCAGTAATTGCCATTATGGTTTATTTTATGGAAGTGGTGGATGGAATTGGATGGGAAATTTGGTTGGAATGGACATGAAGTTTTTGGGAGGCTAAAGAATTCTTCACCTTCCTAGTCACCATCTTCTTTTTGAGGGCTCTTATAGTCGAAGTGCTAGTAGGGATAGAGGAGGTAGGCTAAAGAATTATTCACCTTCTTAGTCATCCTTTGTATAGATCCTTTCTATTGTCCAATTATATAATAGTGATCAAGGGGACATCTTGGATCATCCACAAATGATATTTTAGTCCAAAAATCTTATCTCTCTCTAAAATATACTCATTAAAATTTTCATCAAGAAATAAAAAATCATATGGATATGGGATATGATTGTAAGGGATGTTAAATCCATGTATGTGCTTTTAAACCTACCCATGAGGATCCCAATATCTATGTGTAAGCATGGGTAATGGATAACTTTTTCACTTGCTATGCACTTCCATGAAGTACTTCCTTATTATATAAACCATTCTTCTAATTGTTATGTGGTTGATAAAGAATAAGGTTTTCTTCTATCTAGATAAGTACTCCTCAATACTCCACCATAGTTGGAAAGTAATTTATTGCTCCACTAACTTGTTTGTGATGTACTTGGGTAGACACAAAGGATTAAACTTATTCCCCCAAATCATGAGTACTATGAAGTTTGGGTAGAGAAAATAATCCCCTCTACCATATAATTTCTTTATGATATTTGGCCTGATTTTCAGCATAGGTGAGCCATGAATGGCTTGCCAAACCTCAGGGTATACATCCTCCACTATCATGACCATGTTTTTGGTATATGAATAAATTGATAATGGTCACAAATTATATTCTTTTCATAATTTTTATGGAGTCCATAATTCCACAAGATATCTATAATATGTACTTATGATTGCATCCAATAAATACGACATCTTGTAAATTTTTTTTGAAGGCATGGAATGCCTATCCTTATGGACTATCTGCTCTCTCAAGTGAAACTGATTATTTCACCTAGGCCATATGTAACATCATGGGTGATAATCATATATAATAATAACACCTAGTCTAAATTAAAAAAATGAATACTTGGAATACCATAAAATTGATTAAGGATATCCATGCCAATGTGAATCCCCTTTCTGAATTTGTTGATCAAATTGTTCCTTTTGGCTTCTTCCCCTTCAATGCAATGGTATTATCTAGGAGTAGCCATGAAGATAGTGCCTTCTCAATTGAACTCTTTTCATCAAACTACACCACTGTGTGCTTGTCAAAATAATCATCAGGCATTCTCAAAGATAAATACCTTTGGAAGTTATCTCATGATATACATACCACCATTGTGTTATTACTCAAATGATGTAAGAAAACATCTTATGATATCTTTATTAAGAAAAATAAATCCTATTAAAGGTCAATACATGGCATTACTTTTGACTTGGTGGAAATAAAATGTAATATTTTATGTTTGAAATCCATCATTTCCTTGATGAATAGTCTATCCAAAAGTGTCATCTCATCTTCTAGTGAAAATACATACACAAAATCAATGATGTCCCATAAATTTTTAATAGTTATGGTACCTATCTCCAAATATTATAGCATAAAATATTATATATTTGAACTCTGTGGAGTCCTTTATTAAATATGGGGATGGTGGATTTTCCCCTTAAAACACCCTAGATGAAGATGCCATTGTGCATATATATGATTTTTACTACTCATAATCTTCTTTTATGTTCTATGTATGTTATGTAAATAATTCAGCTCTAAGTTAGTTGTTTTACTCACATTGTCCTTGAGATAGTAGATAGGGCTCTTTATTACTATATGAAAGTAGGAGACTTCAAATGTAATTTAGTTGGAAATCAATGATGACTTAAATAGCTATGAATCACCCATATAGGATTCTATATTGAATAATAGTTCGTGCAACATAAATGTGTAATTTTCACTTTGCTTCTTTTTACTATATAATTCAAACTTTAACAACTCAAGTTAGTGAGGGTATTTAATAGATTGATGGGAATTATTCTCACTTTTATTTAGGATAAGTATGGCAAGGGTAATATTGTTCTTTTGGTAAATGTCTAATGACTAATTCTTTCAGGTAATTTTTTTGATATTTTTATGTTAGATAAAATGTTGGAAACAAAAAGTCCAAAGGAAATGGTCTAGGGTAAAGGTGTAGGATTAATTTAGCTATTTTGGGAATATTGAAGTCCTATTCCAAATTTAGTTAAGGGTCTAAATTAATTAGGTTAGTAAATAGTATTTCAATAATTAAGCTATTGATTTGTATAATTTAATTTTAATTTGAACCTTTCTATAAATAATAATAAATGTGAAAAAAATAAAGCTTATCTCGAAACTGATTGAGATGGTTATTATAGGATCTAAAACTCACTATGTAAGACTGGGATAGTATCACAAATCAATCTCTAGAATTCATTTAATTAAAGGATAGGAGTGTCAAAATAAGACACCCTAGGGTCTAACACTATAGTCCTCTTTTGTTGTTGTTGTTGTTGTTGTTGTCTAAGAGATCTAAGCTTTTTGGGTTTTGTTCACTGTGTTTGTGTGAGCCTGCCTATGAAATTTCAACTATTAGATGTTTGTATAACTTCCTATAGAGATGATTTAGTCTTCAAACCCTAGACTTCATTATTATTTATCAAACTTTGAGATAGAAAGGGGGGTTAGTGTGTGTAAGATTCACTAAACATGTATCCACACCCCTTGTATGGGCACGTTGCCTACATACCAATACTCCGAAGGGAGATCAAGCCATATATAGTTTTCCAACATGATGTGCTTTGTGAAATAGCATTTATGAAGATGTAAAATTCTAAAACTAGGTGTGTTGAGGTGGCTAGGGATTGGTGTAAGGATTTAAATGTGATTGTCATTGTATTGGATGGTTATATGCAGAGAATAGGGATGTTTTTACTCAATGGTCTTTCTTGTATTCTTGCTTGCTTTGTAATAATTTCCAACCCCTTATAAATTAAATTTGGATGGGATTTTATAGGGGTCTATTGGTCATGGGTCGAATGTATTCACATTAGGCTAATAAGAAGGAGGATAATAAATAAAATAAACTAACCATTTAAGTAAAAAATGCACTTGGATAGGAGTGAGAATAATGGACATGCTAGGGTTTAGTGCTATAGTCCAAGTTGGGTGATATTGTCCTAAAAGAATGGGACCTAGGGGGATGGAATCATCACTAGAAATGCTACTTGGGGGAGGTGTAATAACTGTCTAAAAGGATATGGATGATTGAGAATAAGTGCAAAGATGACTATGAGGGTCATTGGGTTGGGTGTCATAATCCATGATCAAGTTACCAATTTTCACATTTTATATGACTACAATTACCCCCCTTTATTCTAGTGATGAAATAATGAAAAATACTAAAATAAAGGAAATATAGAAAGCACACCTAAACTTACCTATAAGGGTGAAGCTCATGAAGTTGTGTAATGCTAGGTGTGCATAAAGAGCATGTTGTGAAGTGTGAATCTAGAAGATAAAATAAAGAGTAGATCAATTCTTATTGGATATGCTATATCTAAAATAAGAACATACAAAGTTGGGTAAGAGAGAGAGGAAGAGAAGGGAATGAATACACTTCACTAGGTATGCAAACTAATATAAAACATGTTGTGATGTTGAGTGATGTTGGATGATGCTGAGTAATGTTGGGTATGTGTTGTACCAAGATTAATATCATTAGTGGTGCTAATTACTCAATTCCCTAGAAATGACTCAAGAATGGAAAGGCTAGCTCTTTAGCTCCATCATTACCCACTAAGTGAAGCTATGTAAAGATGCATGTCCTAATCAATGTTTGGACTATGTGTCCAATCCATTTGAGTAGGTGGCTCAAGAATACAAAGGCTAGCTACCCCTTTGGCTCCATTGTTGCCCCATGAAGTGAATCTATAAAATGATATTGGTATAAATGTGTGTCATATAAGATGGCTCTTGAAGCCCATGAATGCTCTATAATCTAATAATGTGGCATGGATAGATGAATGTGTACTAGAAACTAGGCCAATCTTGGCCAACTCAAAAAAAGTGGAGATTAGGCTTATATGAAAGCCACTCCAAAACTAGGCAATAGGCTTATGTGGAAGCCACTTGGAAATGATGGAGGTAAAGAAGGCATGTAACTACTAAGAATGTCTAATTAATAAACTAAACTTGAAAAGTTAAAAATTTAAATGTGCTATGCACATTGCCCCCAATCATAGTTTTCTAAAATATGGATCCCAATCTAGAAGTTATGCCAACTACCCTATCTAAAATTGGAAGCAAGAGACATCATATTGTGCATGATTCCCCCTATATCTAGATTCTCTAGAAAAAATTGTACTAAAACTATTGTATCTGAACTAGTCTAGATGTGTAAAACTATAGTTGAACCTACTTTTCTACTTGCTTCTAGAAAACCTATTTTTTGTTGTTGTTTAGATAGAAGTGATAAAAATGGACACTTTTTTGTTTAGCACTATAGTCAAATCTTGGTGATATTATCTTAGGATAATTCTAATTATTGTTCTATAATTTTATCTATCAACTTGGTCTATTATACCTAGTTTGAAGTTTGGTTTTTGTTATGGGTGCCCTAAAAGTTACTTTTTTGACTGTTAGGAGCTTTGATCTCTGTGACAAAACCCCTATTTGTTGCCCCCTCTTTTGAGGGTAGGAATGAATAACCTATAATGACTATCCTCAAGATAAAGGTCCATGAAAGTGTGTTATTCTAAAAACATATATGATATAGTAATGATAATCAACAAGATATCTCAAGATATAGCATGGTTTACAATGGAGATTATTAGATTAACATGGGTATGCCTAGATAAATATAAACATGTAAAATATAATGAACTAGAAGTCTAGTTAGTTATTAATTTTTAGTTTTTAAGGAGGGATGGAGCATGATGTCCATCATGGCATCCGCGAAATCAAGATAATGCATGATGTGGATCATGGACTTCCAAACTATAAGAATTAAACAAGCAACAAGCACATAAGGTAAGAATCAAGAAACATACGAGAGTGGCTAAGGGTCCAAACAAACAAGGGACATGGGCACATGTCACTTAAACTAGAAATAAAAAATACAAGGCATTTTCAAATTCCATATACACATATAATTTGAAACAAATAAGGTTAGCATGAAAGTCACAATCACATAGAAGATTAAAATCAAAGGACATTGGCAAATGTCCTAAGACACACACAAGACATAGAATATGAACTGTGAAATGCAATCACATCTAGATACACAAAGTAAGAAATGAAAACATGTAAATACTAGAAATACAATCACATATAACTAATCAAATCAATAAGTGAAAGTATGCAAAACATAGAGTACAAGGCTAGGTATATGCTAAGAAATATACAAGTACTATATAATAGTGAGTGTTGATAGAGTAATCTATATAAGCTAGTAAGTAATGTACATCAACATGATAACTAGAGTGTGTGGTGTAGGGATGACATAACTTAGATGGTGTAATCATGTAAAAGATGCCCCTAGTGGGTATTTATCAATATGTGTCTTGAATATATGAAGTAAGATGCCCCCTCAATGGGTAGAGTGAAGCAATCAAGGATCTAGAAGTCACTGCACACACTCAAAGAATATCAAGTGAAGAATTGAAGCATGATAATGTAGATAAATAAAAAAACAATATCATAGAACAACAAATGTAAGTCTAGCATGGTAATAGAAATGTAAAGCATGACTAATGCAAACAATTGAAATGTTTTTGTATTTTTGAAATTTTTTAATGTTTTTAGTTTTTTGATATTTTTGAATGTTTTTATATTTTGACATACTTGAATGCATTTAGTATTTGATATATTTGAATGTTTTTGTATTTTGAATTATTTGAGTGTTTTTGGATTTTGAAATGTTATATTATTTTTGTATTTCAACATGAGCTATGTACAATAAATCATGAGGAGAATATGTACAAGAAATTAAAAAGAAGATTTATTCAAGTAATATGAAAAATAAATGATACTAACTAATGAGTCTCATGTGAGACTCTCTATCATGGTGTCATGTATCAAGGAGAGGGATTGTGCATGATCATGAAGCACGATCGAAGGGCTTAGACTATGGATCTAAAAGTTATGTATGTTGTAAATACCTTATAATCTCTAAAATAGAAACTAACTGTGGTGTCCCTTTGTAACTATAAGAAGTGGATGCAATTATAGGGATCTTATGGACCCATATAGTAGTAAGATAAGCTCTCTAAACATGTGCTCTATGTGTAGAGGCATGAGATCTCAAAGATATACCTTGGGTGTGAAAACTATAACTGGAAGCTATCTAGAATATTGAAACTATGGTTATTCTAAAATAAACCTATGTGGAAGTGTACAAACTCTATATGCTAGTGATGGAGGTCTCAATTGTGTATAAATTTAAACTAGTGGAAGAACTAAAACTGGTGGTAGAACTGAAACTGGTGACTACAAAATAGTAGATGGAACTAAAGTGGGGAGTGGTAACTCATAAAAAACTCCACCAATTGTAACAACTTAATTAACATCAATGAATTTCATGTATCTATGAAATATAGAAGGTATTATTTGATGTTTTTAAATCCATGGTCGATCAAGTAACATATCAAGAATTCTTACACTAGAAACAATATTAAATGGTGTGGCTACTTATGTTGGACTAGCCTATAGAGGAAGTACAATTTCACCCAATGAACTCTATATGTGCCAATTGAATCCACTAATAATTATGTCTATCAGGGTAATATCCTACTCTGAATATCCTAAATACTACAATAATGTCATATTACATATGTTCACACTAGATCCATTGTTATGAGAACACTATGAATAGGATGATTATGAATGTAATCTTTGATAAAGAGTGCATGATAATCTGAATCATCCTCAACTATATCCTATTCTAAGAAGGAGATGGAAGGTCTAGCTAGAACTCTATAATTATATGCACCAATCATGTTTCTCAAAGGATGTAACTCAATTGAATATGCCCTATATGTATCTGATGGGTGATGTGCATGATATTCATGGTGAACCCATAATGTGTCCCTTGTCTCTTGTTTAGAATGATATTAAAAAGGATTTGAGAAGTTTTACAAAGCTTTATCCTATGTTTGTTTTTATTTAGAAGGCTCAATTAAAGTGCCAAGATCAATAATGTTTCCATCTTTTAAGTCCTGTATTGTGTATCTCAAATTGATGCATCTATTTACTATATGGTTTCATGCCTTGTGAAATTCATAAAATACATGCTGATCATATCCCCATGGAAGAGAATTTGTTGGATCAACTTCCTGAATAGGAGGGAAAGATATGATATGACATTCCATAATTTGTTGTAGAACTCTAGTTGGAGGTACTGGTATATTGGTAAATGTTAACCAAGGAGGTGATGATAAAACCACATGTTGAGGGGGTTCTAAAGCCACATTTATTATAGGCTGATTTCAAATTTTGCTATCATTGACCTAGACTTTGTATGGGACTTTGTTGTTACTTTTTTTTTGTTACTAAAATACTTTTGTAATTGAGGTTGCCCATTGAAATTATATTGATTTTTCTTTCCTTTAGTGTATGAAATAACTCTGTAAAGGAAGAGAACCTTTTGAACATTATTGATTTGTGAAAAGTTTGTAGAAAACTTTGTTTGCATAGATATTGTAACTCTTTATCGGTCATGGGGCTAGTCATCTTAGCCAAGATAGTCTTATATCAAAGAACATAATTTGTAAGATGTTCATTTAATCTTTTTTGTTGTTGTTCAACTTGGGCATATGAAAATTTATCACCAATGTTGATGCTAAATGAGCTAGGAACATATCAACTAAAGGATTCAATGCATTGATTAACTAATTTGGTAGACTATAGAACCATTGTAAATCATAATCCTTTAGACTTTATGGAAATAACTTGGTAACTAACCAGTCATTTGGCACATAGTCCAAGCATGCTATTTGAAAATCTCTCAAATGTGTCTCTAGATTACCCTTACCATCATATAAATTAAGCTTGGATTCAAAAAAACATTATGACAAGGGTGTAGAAGCAATGTGATGTGCCAATGGTATATGGAGTAGAGCAAAAGAATCAAAAGCTTGTATAGGTTTAGAGGCACATTTATCAAGATGTAACACCTTGGATTGAAGAGATATTATCTCTTGCACAAGTGTTACCACATTAAGAGACAAATAAGTACTAGCTATAGATGGTAGCTTAGAGGAAGGTTGGACTATTATAGGGGGTTTTTGAGACATAGTTACCCTTGTAGTATTATGTGTAATAGGCTACTATGTGGTTTGTGAAGATTGACCATTGTTCACTTTTTTTTTCCTTTTGTAATATTTTAAGCATGACATCTTACATGTCAGGGTGTTTGGTTAAAAGTTTTTGAATTTCCCTTTTATCAGTTTCATCAAAACTAGTGTATTGGGCCATTGTTAAGGTAGGAAAACAAATTGAAAATTGATTGAATTTTTTATAATAATTTTTAGTAAACAAGGTGTTATGGAAAGAAAGTACTAAATATAGTAAATGCAAAGTCCTAAAAACAACAAACTAGAAAATGTATGAAAAGGATAAGAAGCTCAAAAACATGTAAAGTGATACCTTAAGAAGAAAATACGAGCTAGTCCATGCAACTAGGGTTTGAAAGAAAATTATTTTAAAATTAGTACAAAATTTTAAAATTTGATGCAAATTTCTGATTTAAATATGTACATAGAAAATTAGATAAATATAGGAAAAATATTAGGACCTAGTATGGGCAACTAGGGTTTGAAATAAAAAAATATTTTAAAAATACAATGAAATTTTAAATTTAATGCTAATTTCTAATTTTATTATGCAAGTAAAAAATTAGAAAATATAGGAAAAATATTGGGAAAATATTAGGAGATAGTATGGGCAACTAGGGTTTAAAAGAAACTTATTTTAAAATTACTACAAAATTTTAAAATTTAATGTTAATTTTTTATTTTATTATGCAAGTAAAAAATCAAAAAAATATAATAAAAATTAGTAGGAAATGTACCCTAGGTTTTTAGGGTTTGTTATGCGTAGATAAATTAAGTTGGGTTCACCAAATGATTTAGCTATTTTAGGAATATTGGAGTCCTATTCTTAATTTAGTTAAGATTATGAGTTAATTAAATTAGTAAATATGTTACAATAATTAAGCTATTGATTTGTATAATTTAATTATAATTTGAACCATTATAAAAATAGTAATATATTTGAATAAAATAAGACTTAGTTAGAACTAATTGAGATGGTTATTTTAGGGTCCAAAATTCACTGTACAAGACAAGGATACTATTTCAAATCAAGATCTATCCTTTATTTCATGAAAGGACTAGAGTGTCAAAATATGACACCCTGAGGTCCAATGCTATAGTCCTATTTTGCCACTATTGTCTAGGAAATCTAAGCTTTCTATGTTTTATTCACTATGTTTATGTGAGTCTATCTATAAAATTTTGATTGTTGAATGTCTGTGGAGCTCCTTGTAGATCTTATTTATTCTTCAAACCCTGCACTCCATTTTGCTTTGACAAACTCTGAGATAGAAGGGGGGTTAGTGTGTGTCATATGTATTGAACATGTATCCACACCCCTTGTGTGGACTCATTGCCTACAAACCAATACTATGAAGAGGGATCAAGCCATATGTAGTTCTCCCACTTGATGTGCTTTATAAAATAGTGTGTATTAAGATGCAAAATGCTAAAAAAGGTGTGCTCTAGGTGGTTAGGGATTGGTGTAAGGATTTAGATGCGCTTTTAGCTATATTGGATGGTTATATGCAGAGAATAGGGAAGTGTTACCTCAGTGGTATTTCTTATTTTGTAATAATTTCCAACCCCTTCAAAATGAATTTTGAATGGGATTTTATAGTGATCTATTGGTCATGGGTCAAATTTACTCATGTTAGGTTGATAATAAGAAGGATATGAACTAAAATAAACTAACCATTCAAGGAAAAAATGCACTTAGATAGGAGAAGTAGATATGGACATCCTAGGGTCTAGTGTTATAGTCCAAGTTGGGTGTTATTTTATTGAAGGAATAGCACTCAAGGGGATGGAATCATTACTATAAATTCTACTTGGAGGAGGTGGAATCATTATTTGGAAGGATATGGATGACTGAAAATCAATGCAAAGATGCTTACAAGGGTCATGAGAGAAAGCAAGAGGGACCTATGGGTTAGGTGTCATAAGCCATGCTCAAGTTACCAATTTTCACATTTTATATGACTATAAGGACAAAAGGTTTGAAGGGCAAGCTCATATGGAAAAAAAGGCCATTATAAAAGTCATAAAGGTTAATTTTTAAAGGATTAAGTGTCTACTTCATGGCACAAGTACTAGAAGGGTCTACTTCATAAGGTAAATTTAAATGGGAAAGGGCCCTTAAAAAAGTCCCAAAGGGTAACCACAAAAGTTGTGAAGGGAAATTTTAAAATTCTTAAGGGTATCTTTAAATTTTTTGAAGGGCATGTGTTCTTAGAAAATATTTTGAAGGGTAAGTCAAAGGAAATGGGTCACTTTAAAAGTTTTCAAGGAATTCTATTGGGGGAATTATTTTAGACAAATTGTCCATAATAATTATTCTGAAGATCCAATTATTTTGGATAAAATGTCTAAGGGAATTCAATTGGCTTGGAGAAAGTGTCTTTGATAAAATATCTAAAGGAAAAGGCTCAGAAAGGTGTAGGACAAAATTACTGAATGAAATGTGTAGAGGGGCTAGAAGGGCAATTTTAAAAGTCCCAAAGGAATTATTTTGGGAAACATATCTATAATAAAAGGCTAAAGGACACTTTTCATAAATCTTGAAGGGTAGGTTGGTAAGGGGAAAAAAGTGCATTTCAAAAACTCTGAAGGGTAATTCCAAAATTTTGAAGGGTACTTTGGAAATAATCTAAAGGTCTACTTCGTAGGGTATTTGTCCATAACAAAGTCCTAAAGGATCTACTTCATAAAGTCCAAAAGGTAATCTCTAAAAGGTTTAAGGGTAGAGTCAGAGGGGCTAAAGGATAATGTCAATTGCATTGATCAAAATATTCATAACAAAAAATCTTACAGATTAATTCCATTAAAGGAATTGTTTTGGACAAAATGTCTACAATAATTTCTCAGATAAAGATAAGTCCATAATAATTCATATGTGGAAAAAAACCTAACAAAGACAAAATATGATAAGTTTTGAAAGAATAAGTCCCAAGAGGATAGAAAATATAGTCCCCAGAAACATAAGTCCAAAAAAATTAGCCTAATGTAGTAAATTTGATAGAACAAAAGATCTAGTTTATGAAAACATAATGCCATTGCCATCTTGACAAAGTATAAGCAACCAAATCATGATATTTCCTATAATTTTCATAAACATAGGGAAAAGGGGCTCAAAATTAGGACAATAGTCTAAAAAAAGTGGGTCCCCATTTCCTATGGAAAGAAGGGGGTGTTGGGTAAAACAATCCTCTTCATCTAATTCTTCATGGCATTGATGGCTTATTTCCTCATCATCAATTATCTAGGACTCAAACTATCTTTAATTTGTTAAAAATTGAATTATCTATTGGTCATCATCAAACACTTGAAAAATTTCAACATTTTTGGTACTGAAGGAAAAGGTACCAATTCAATTCATAACTCTTGAACTTTTGACTCCTATGGGGGTGGGAAATTTCTAGTTGAGGTAGGTAGTGAATTGACAATTTGTTTGTTTCTCTTGAAATAGAAAATATGTTAAAAAATATAAATGATTAAATTATATCCCAATATCTATTCATTTACTTATTTAAATATAATAATTTGTATAGATATTTGTTTCTAACCTAGTTGATCACAAGTTTAGAGTCTATGTATACCAGTCATTCTTTAACATTATTCTTGAGGAAAAACTGTAATCCTAGAATCAAGTCCTCATGCTCTACTATGTTATTGGTGCATGGGAATTATAACCTATATGCTACTAATTATTTCTTTCCTTTTGGACCAACCAACTTGATACCAACACCTAATCCTTGTTTGGATCTTGATCCATCGAAATAGAGGGTTGATAATTAGGAAGGGCCCTGAATTTATTCTTAAATTTCATGCCCCATAGTAAATGTATAAACTCTAAGATTATGAGAATTATAAATTATTTATTCATTGGTAGTTTTGTACTATGTAATAAAATGCTTCATCCTTAGCTCTCGATTGATCCTAATCTGGTTAGCAATGTCCCTCTAGGGTAGCCAAATATGTAAGAAGTCCATGAAAAGATATCCATTTAACATGTTTGACCAATCTCTATTCAATAATAATCCATATTATTTTGGAATATCCATTACCATTATGTCAATAATCATCTGTACTTTAGGTTCTGAGGCAACCTAAATTATTACATCATTAAATTATCCCAAAATAACACTAGCATCTTATCCAACTATGTCACAGTCCTCTCATATGTATTCGAGGTCAAACCAAGATTTTCAAAATAAAATTTAGAATTATTATTACTAAAACTCCATAATATACTAGAAAATTATGTATATTCTTGCCAAACATATGAATTTTTAGCAAAAAGGGGGAAACATGGGATTGATTTTGTATATAACATTTGTGTTGGTTGTTTTGGACTTTTGTACAACATACTTACGTATGATAGACTTCCATAAGAACTCCTTCTACTCTATGATTTAGGTTATTTCATAAAGAAGTAATATTGGCCTTAATTTGCTTCATATCCTCAACAATTTTGTATCCTCCTTTATTTTGTTCCTCTCTATGCAGAGGTTGATCATTCCCTTTTGGGGGAGGAAGATTATTATCAGCTTTGGGATTAGGAGGAATAACTATATTATTGTGAGTAGTAGAAGTGGTGATATCCTACCTTTTTCTTAGGTTATAATTATTCTTATTGAACTACTGGAACACTTGCACTTCATTAGAATTAACCTCCAGAATATTGTCATATTCAATAGGGAAAGGGGACTCATAGGTTTCAAACACCATAGATAAAATTGAAGGGATAGATTCATGAGGGAGATATGGAGATTTTATCATTTTATTTTGTCTAATCATTTATCTCTAAAATATTTCAAATGTTTCACAAAACTCTAAATAGTCCAATTCTCCATGTTGTGATGGGTTGTGAACCTTGCACCAATTGGGCAAACTTATCTCCATGATATTGATTTATGGTAGCTTATAAGCTATTTTTGTTATTTATTATTGGTGGGCCTATTTAAATTCATTTCATATATTATAAATCCATAATTATGATTTTAATTCTATTTAGTGGTATAACCTATCCTTTTTTACATATTCAATAAATCATTGGTTAGCTTCTGGACCATTCTTTATATAGAATCTAATTCAACTTTGGTGGAGTTAGAACCTTAAGTGACTAATACATTGGTGTGATCCTAATTTTTAATCTATTATTTTTATTTATGGCCATTCCTTTGTGTTTAATTATTTAACAAATCATAATTCTAATTTATTATTTATTGCATCATAGGGGGTAGAGTGTACAACTGATTCTAGTTAAATGTAGGGGTGTTATGATTAGCATGTGTAATTATTTTCAAATATGGGATTCCATTGTTGAATTTTTTTCCCTTTAAATTATGAGGACTAAGTTGTGAATTGATCTACTTGTTGATATTAATAACTTCCTAGAATGCCAATGCTAAAGTATTAGTGGTGACATCTCTTCTCAAAAACACTAGAGTAATGGGATCCAATGCATTCTTGTATATATAGAGCATAAAATTCATGTCTAACTTATCTGCATTATTTAATAGAGTGTACATATTATGGGATCTTGCATTGAAGGCTTGGATTGACTTTATAGGTTCCTTCTTCATGCTAGTGAAGTACTAATATACCAAACTTAGATTAGTCACTTGTCTGAATTGTGTAAGGAATGTAATTTAACACTCATTCAATGAGGTGATAGAGTTTTAATATAAAATTATATACCAATCATAAGAATAATATTGTATAATAAATGGAAAAAAAATCATGTAACATCCTCATGGATGACATTCATTAACTCTAGATCATCTTTGAAAAATTTGATGCATTCTTCTATCATCCTCCTATTTGAGAGGGAGAAGATAGGAAAATACTTTTCTAAATTCCTTTGGTAGATCATGTTGGTCCCTAAAGATGGAAATAGTAGATTTGATTAACCAAATTTTAGCCATAGGAGTATTGATGAGTGGGATGTTTATTATAGGGGATGGTGTCCTAGCTTGGTGTATCTTAGGGATAATAGGTATGGGTCTAGGCCTCATAGGATTTGAAAATGGTGAAACCAAAAAGCTATCTTGAGATCTAAACCTTGTTAGTGTCCTAAGTGTCTCTAGTGAAAATATGCATAATTACTAACCTCTTATTACTAACAAAACACACAAGTGTGCCCTCGTTCTAGTACCATCTTTTTTATTTGTTGATGTGGGTTTTATGCACCTCATAGAAGGTTATAATGAGGTAGCCTCTAATGTTTTTTTTATCTCTATGAAATAAAGTTCCATTTTGGGGCATGATTTGTAGGTATGTGGTTAAAACAACCATGTGATGGAATAATATATTGAACTTGTGGGTTATTTAACTAGGTTTAATGGCCAAATGCATGGAATCTAATAGAAAGTAATCACTAGGTGAGTTGGATGGATGGAGAATTATTTTAAGGTGGGTAAATATCAAACAAACTCAATAGGGTAAATAATGGTAAGACATAAAATAAGGATCTATGTTCATAAAATGTGACTTTTAAAACTATATCTTTGGTGGACAAGTATCTCCAAGACTAGTGTTTTCCATTTGCAGCTATTGCACACTCACAAAAAAACACAATTAGCAGTCTAGGGTATGAAATATAAGATACTCAATGATATCAATTGAAGGTTTCTATCCATAGGGTTGTTTTTCCACACCTTTAAATAAGAGATTATATCTTGGACCAAAAATTTATCTAGGGTAGTTATAGCTTATTCATAGATGACTATACCAAAAGAGATACCTCTACAATTCTCAGATTATCAATTTAACCTATAATAAATGATTAAACCAATGAAACCTACCAATCCTAAATTTTTATTGTGCATCTAAGATTAATATTCATTAATTTAAATAATTATATTCATTTTTAGCATTAACACAATTCAAAATTATTAAATTAATACATATAAGGAAAATTAAATTTTATTAACATAGAAAAGGAAGAAGAAAGAACAAACATAGTTACATGATAATCAATCTTTTGATCTCTTAATGTCTATTGATCTAAAACTTTGACCCTTTAAAAAGAGGGTTCTACATAGATGTAAATGACTTGGAGAAGGTGTTGCCTCATCCTCAAAGTATATAAAACTTTTATTACATTATGACTAACAAGATCACAAGTCTTAATTGCATGTTGTAACTTATAAATACCTTAGACATGTAACATGAGCATGCTGACAAAAAATAATTTGTTTAATTACAAAATAGAGGTAAAAAAACTTAACTATTCATTTTTAATAATTACATACAAAATTATACAAAAATATCCTTTGACTTAGGCTAAATTAGCTCCTACTTACAACTTTTTAATGCTATTGTTAGAAATGTATTTATAACTAGAGTTATACTTGTATTTTTAGACATGATGACTAGATCTATTCTCAGGAACCCACTTCTTGCTTAGACTAGAGTTATAATTATATTTAAACTATAAGGTAGCATTGATGTATCCATTTATCCAAGAGGGATTGAAGTTGATGGTAGTGTTATAACTAACACTTTAGGTAGGGCCTGAGGAGTAGAACTGGTAGGTGGAAATGATGTTGCTTTCTTTTTTATATCCAACATTTGATCATGTTTGTATGCTTTATCATTATGCACAAAAATTAATTTAATATCAAGGAGATGAGGTCTAGTTATCATACCAATCCATTCCATCAACTTTGCATGTTATGTTTTAGTGGCTTAGAAGCCAACTCAAAATACCTTTACCTATGTTACGTTATGTATAGTGCTCAACTTTATTTCAATGTCCTTTAGGATCAGTCCTTATAAAAAATTGTTTGAAACCATCTGAAACTTGTTGAATCATCTAATAAAAAATGGTTTGAGCTACTAGCTTCCCCATGTTATCCTGAGCTCCTATCAATTTAAGTTCATCTAAAATTTGTGTCACTTGATTTTCTTATTTTTCAAGCTTATTCACCAAAGATTCAGAAGCAAACACCCAATCCTTAGCCTCTTAAGTTATGATGATGCATAAATTCAATGTATTAACTACCTCAAATGGGGTCATCAAATATAAGTGGATGAATACCTTATTAGGGGTGTATAATACCAAAAAATTCAAATTATTTTCATCTTCTCTGAGAATCTTAAATAATTTTTTTATTGAATTTACAAATGAATCCAATGGGACTCTCAAATAATGAATTGTATTTAAAATTTCATAAAACCTTATCATTTCATGTTATACATCCTTCTCTATACTAGAGGGAACTTATATCACCAGTTACTACTTCATAAGATTTTCCATCTCTTTTTCTAGTTATTTTATGACCAACTATTTTCCCTCATGGATGGCCAATACTACTTCAATATGGTATCCATATATGAATTGAGGTCCTTGATGTATGGGTACTATCCCTTCTTCCTATCCTACCTTTTTAAAAGAGAGTAAATTTATTCTCTTTCCCCCAAAATCAATCCCCTTCCAATACTATACTCAATCTTTATTTTCCTAACCCTATAGACCAAGGCAATGGCTTTGTCAAAGTGTGAGCTTATAGTGGGAATCTTAGTGATCTTTAGATTGGTCTTCTTAGAAGTTGAGGATCATAAATCCTTAGCCTGGTATAAAAGAGTGAGTTTTTATGAATCTAATGGTTGAAATTTGATTTGGCCATGCTTGCCAAGATGAGGTTTAGGATCAGTGGAAGGTTTGGGCATTAAATTTCAAATTTCTTAGACCAATCTATGTTCCCAAATTATGGCATGGGGCACAACATAAAAAAATTTATTTTTATGTCCCTTTTAGTTATTACTATTAATGTGGTCTCAACTAGTCTTGAAGAAGTAAGTGTTGAACCCAATTGGGTAGAGGAGGTATCCATTTGAGTGATGGGTTGGTTAGTGTTTATGTCAATATAAGTAGAAATCATAATATTTTTAGTACATGTGGTTGGGATGGAAAGAACAATGGTTGAAGGGATGGAAACTGAAGGATTAAAGACTACAAGGGAAATGGTTGAAGAAGTAGAAGTGGAAATTGGAAGAGTATAGGTGGAATAAATAAAAATAAGATGAGTAAAGAGTTATTGTATAGGAATGAAAGTGAAAATGACTAGAAATTTCATGATATAAGTAACTGGTAATTACATTAGAGAAGGAAGGCCTAGGGGGTAGTGAAGAGAGAACCATTACTAGATTAATCACAATTAAGGGGTGATTTTACTTTTAGTCCTTGAAATATCAAGACCTTGGCTTGTGGTAGTTATTATTCATCCACCTCATAACTTGGATTACCTTCAACTAAAGGTTGTGCCTTTCTTCTAGTTAATTATATGTATGGGGTCTAAGGTCTCTCCCACCTTGGTTTCCTTTGATAGCATAGTGTTATTTTATTAGCTTGTGTAGCAGTCACCTATTGGGTAAGAGGCGGGAGAGTCATACTAGATGTTTAAAATGTTGAAGCTACCATAATAGGTGCCATTTATTCCTCATAATAATAATCTAAGTAAGTTATCTCTACCACTTCCCTACTTGTGTTATCTTTTTATTATGTTAGTTCTTATGCTATTTCCTATTTAACTCTCCTTAGTTTAATAATAGATGTTTGAACTATATGAGTCTATTATTATTATTATTATTCCTATATATTAGTTGATATCTCTTCTATATCTTGCTCTTATTCATATTCTTTAGTAGTTAATGGTTGTTTGGTATCTTGACCTTAGTCTGTTGGTTGTTTTCAAGGCATGCCACTGTAGAAGTTAAAAGTCATGATCAAATGGATCATGTTTGTATGAGATGCCAAGACTATGAATATTTTATTATACTCTCTTGTGGGGGTCCCAATCCATATGGGGTAGAGTAGCTAAGGCTTAAGCTCTCCTTACATTCCTAACTTCCCTGAAATGTCTCCTAAAATTATACTACATCTTCCCAATAGTGATATGGCAGCTATGGAAAGTCCCTTTCTTGTTCTTTATCAAGTATTCATCTATACCATTACATATTTGAAAGGAAATATCTTATTTATCCACTTTGTCAAGGACAAACTTAGGGATCTTAAGAGGGTCTACCTTATGTCCCATAACCATGATGACTATAATGAGGGTAGAGATAATAGTCACCTAAATTATTGAGTGTTTTGGAAATGTTATTGAAATCCTAGCCAGAGGGTGGCCATTAATGGCCATCCAAACCTAAGGATAGAGGTCCTCTATAATTTTGGAAATTTTCTTTGCATATACATATATGTGAATGAAAGAATAAAATTCACATATTTTATTATTGATAAAATCAAGGTTGGGACTGTATAGAACCCCATTATGCCTATAAGTAGTTTCCATGATTGCATCCATAATGTATTCCATCATATATAAATTTACCCCTTAGGTCCTCTTGTCCTTGTGAGAAATGTGTTCATACAAGTAGTCACTAAGGACCTCCCCTAATTCATATGTGTATTTTGAAGTAATGATTAGGTCCATTAGGGGTACTTATTCTAGATATAGGAATTGGATGCTTGGGTGCCCAAAGAGTCATTTCAATAATGCCATGACTATGTGAATCCTCATCTTGAATTGGGTGATAAGGATGGTATCCTTAGTATGTTATTTAACAATGAAAGTCTCTCCTAGGAGAAGCCACTTCCCTAATGCTCACTCCACATTATTGGTTTTATTCCAAGTGACTATAGTGTGTAAATCAAATGTAACATATTGAATAGGGAGACTTATATACCTTATTAATTTATTTATAGATATGTATTCCATAATTATTATATTATTGATGTAGTACATATATCCACCAAATATAATTCTTTATTTGAATAATATGCATCGTAGTAATTTGATGCATGACATAACTTCTAATCTGGTAGCTGCATAGTGAAGTGTCTATCATTTTAATGGTAGTAGGTCATATTTAAGTTATTTCTCATCAGTTGAGATGTCTTCATCCAACTCAAATGAATAAACATTATCTATTACCTCCCATAGGGCCAAGTAATTAACATGGAGGCCATTAAACATAATTACATCAAAAACTATGTCTAAGTATTTAGTGGAGTCCTTGATTGGAAACCTAGATGGTGTTAAGGATCCTTTGTATTCCATAGATGAATATGCCATTATTGTTGATGGATGATAGTTTGATTCAAGATTTCAAAAATGGTGGTCTAAAAACTAAATTACATGATTTACAAGTCATTTTGGACACAACTAAGGATTATGATATGGTATAAGTCTATGTGCACTAAAGCTCTTGAAAATTAAATGAGGTGAACTTGGTTGGGCCTAAATGTTATGCCTACTTGTATTCATTTTATTTAGTACACCATTAATCACCAACATCTATGAGCTTTTCACCCTCATTTAATTTCAACTTGACCACCTAATCCTAGTATACATGTCACATAAGATGCTTGCTCATTCAGGGTGCCATGGTGTTGCTTTTTCCTCTTGACCCTTATCATTGTATGGTTTAGTCAAGGGAGTCAAGGTTTGACTTTGATCCTAATATTATGATATGATGATCCTAGTATTCCATGTGAAAGACCTCCAAAATCAGAATTCTCTTTGAAGAGATTCATTCAGAAAAAATGTCTAAAAGTTATCAAAGGAATAGTTACAGAAGAATAAGTACTCTTTAGAAAGATTTTCATTTAGGAAGAATTTATCATATAATAATGATCTAAAAAAAATGTTTTGAATCAAATTTTTCAAATATAAATTATTTGAAGACCAAGATTGTCTTAATACCAAAGTTTTTGAAGAAAAGTTGATGACCAAGAAGTGCTGATGAGAAAGTATCTGAATAAAATTTTCTGACCAAAAAGCTACCGATTGGAATAAATGATATGAAGAATTTTTTTTTGAAGATTAAGTTACCGAATACTAAGTAGTGCCAATGAGAAATTATCCAAAGAAAAGTTATTGACTAAATTTTTTTTAATCAGAACAAATGCTCTAAAGAGAAAGTTGTTGATCAAAACAATTGATCTAAAGAGAAAGATAAAGATGACTAAGTTGTTTATTGAAAAATAATTGAAATAAAGTTCCCAACCAAATATTTTTTGAAGACCAAAATTATCCATAAAACCTTCTGAATGAAATAATTTGAATAATTCAATCTGCATTCCTATCATTCATACCAATTCTTTCCAAATTTCCATTAATAAATTAGTTTGAATAAGTCCTTTAAAATGAAAAAAAGGTTGACCATAATGTGATTTAATCTCCAAAATACCAAGTTTATATAGATAATAATATCTAACACAAATACATACACAGCCAAATAATATATAAGTCCTCTAAAATAAAGGAGGTCCCCACTTTTCAAAGAAAAAATCCATGCTGGGGTGTGTTGAATACAACATGCTATCTAAGAGATTCTTGAATTCACCATTGATTTTCATGAAGACACATAGACCCTCCACTTTTATGGTGCCAAATTCCTCAAAAGAGCTTGAGTAGGTTCTATTATTACTAACCCTCATGGTAAGATTATCCCTCTAGCATTCAGGTTAACCTTTGATGTCACTAATAACATGGCATAATATGAAGCTCTAATCTTAGGTATAAAAGCAAAAATTGATTTAGATATCCATTATGTAAATTATTTGGGTGACTCAAAACTTATCTACCACTAATTTAACAATGATTACTTGTTTTAAAGTGACAATCTTATCACTTATCATCATATAGACACAACACCTGCCAAAGAGTTTGCATCTTTTACCATTGAGCCAATCTCAAGAGGTCATAACTCTATGACTTATTATATTTCTTATTCCACATCTCTATTGCATCCACATAAAGTACTTAATGATTCCCAATTTATTATTTAGATAAGAAAGTCTCCATCTTGTATCCAACCATACTATTCGCTTATCTGTCACATTGAGGTTGTCACTATTTGACAAAGCCCATGGTATAAAAACATCATCCAATTCCTTGAACATAAAAACTATCCTACAGACACAGATCCTTGTGAAAATACTAAAATACACAAATAATATTTTAAATATATCTTCCAATATAACACCATTTATTACTATAATATAGAAGGTACCCTACTCCACTATGTAATCCAAAAAGAGGTCCCTCCTCTCCTTGAACAAGCACATGGAGGAATTTATGGTGGTCATTAGAGAGGACATGACACAACATGAAAATTCTTATGTATGTGATACTTTTGGCCTAATTTAGAAAAGGATGCTATCAATTTTTCTAAAAGGTGTAGTCCTTATCAACTTCATGATGATTTAATCCATTCACCACTAGCTGAGATTCAAATTGTGGAATCTCCTTGGCCATTTTCCATATAGGGATTAGATCTCATCAAAAAATTACCTCAATCACAATATGGTCATGTTTTAATCATTAATTTTACTAAATATTTTACCAAAGGAGTAGAATCTATACCTCTTATCAATGTCATAGGAACCACTATTTATAAATTTATCCTTAACCAAATCATTTTTCACTTTAGAGTTCCCCATACTATCATTTCTGATAATGGGATAAATTTTAAAAATAAGTATATGAAACATTTATGTGCTAAATTTAAAATATCCCATAAATTTTCCACACCTTACCATCCACAATGCAATGGCCAAGTTGAGGCCACTAACAAAATTCTCAATAAAATTCTATAAAAGGCCATCTAATAAACCCTCACTAATTGACATATTCACTTATATATCACAATTTGAGCCTATCATACTAGCATATGTAATGCCACTGGGGCAACATCATTCTTGTTATTCTATGGTTTTGAGTTTGTCTTACCATTATAATTTGAACTTCCCACACACACACACACACACACACACACACACACACACACACACACACACACACACACACACACACACACACACACACACACACACACACACACACACAGATATTAAAGGTATAATTATTGATGAATAATTACATGAAGCTCACCTTCATGCCCTTGATCTTCTTGATGAAAACCATCTAGCCACTCTTTATCATAACCACCAATAAAAGGCATAAATCACCAAAAAACATAATGAAAAGGTTAAAGTCCATACTTTTAATGTTATTGATCTGGTTATTAAGTTAGGCTATACCCATGATAAATAACACAAATATGCCCAAAAATGGTGTGACCCTTATTTAGTGAAAGTTATTCTTGGTCCTAACACTTATCGCCTATAAACTAATCAAGACCATGTTTTTAAAGAACTCATTAATGTATAATGTTTGAATAAATAATTTGCTTAAATATTTCCCTTCTTATCATACTTATTTATATTATCTTACTAACACTTTTTGTAGGATTTATACATAGATGTCACCCTCTTTAGCAGTCTCCTTTTATGCAAACCTTATTTCTTTCCCATGGTCCTTTGGTTTCTTTCTCTCATGAGTTGTATTGTAATACCATGGATATGACCCTATTATCCTCATGAATTTCTTTTGCTTTCATATATATATTTATTTTTTTCATATCAAGTTTTTCATTTTCCAATGCTTTTTACACCCACTTATGTTTTTATTTAGCGAGTTTTAGCGTAAGACCATGGTTAGGACTAGGCTCTCCTCACAAATACCATTTTTCACATTATTTTTTACACCCACTTGGGTTTTTATTTTATGAGTTGAAGTGTAAGACCATGCCTTCCTCACAAATACCATTTTTGTTTTTTTTGCACCCACTTGGGTTTCTCTTTTATGAGTTTCATTGTAAGACCATGGATAGGACCTAGATCTCCTCATAAAATCAACATATTATTTGAAAACACTTTTATTAAACTGAGTTTTCCTTTTCTAAAATGTTAAGAAATGGTTGCAAGTTTGTGATCCCATATTCTTAGCTTCATTTTTTTCCTTTTATAGATAAAAACTTCACAAAAAACTATGTTGGCATGTTTCACTACACTTAAAAACACTCTTATGATAAAGAATCATACATACTTTTCATTGTATCCCTTTTCTCTTTATCACATTTTTTATGATTTGAATTAATTAAAATTTTTCCATGTTCATTTTCCCTTAATTTCCTTTCCTTTCATTCCACTTTGGATAAAATAAGGTTGAAGTTAAGATAGAACTTTTATTTCACATGAATAAATAAGAAACTTAGACACTATGCTCTCTAATTTATCTTTCTTAGCTACCAATTCTAATGTTTTCAAATGATAGTCATTTTTAGTACCCATGTTTGGTTCTCCAAATTTTTATGGAGGAGGAATAGAAAAATCCATCAAAATTTAAAATCCAAATCATTTAAAACAAAAAGCAATGATCAAAAGGCAATTTAAAATTAAAAAATTCAACATCACACCAAAAGACATGATTTATATCACATATCCTATCTCCAATCGCATCTCAAAATTTGAAGTTAGCATCATGATAGAGCTGAGGTTCATTAAAGTGTAGTAGGCTAGGATATTGGGATATGATAATTAAAAAAAAATACATCTATAATGCTACCTAAATTCTCACACAAGTACCCAATATTAACAGTAGACCAACGACTCTTTAAGGGGCCTTAAGGAATGGAGAACACATTGTGGGAAGGTAGGTCCATTTTAATTTCCATGCATATAGCCTTTCTGGGATGATAATCATACTTCATTTGATAACCAAATATTTGTATGATTAGGAGAAGTTATTTAGAGTCCTTAGTGTTTAAATTCTTCTTATTTTGACAAACCTAATTTTAGTGTCTTAACTTTGATAAAGAGTTTCTCTACCTTGTTATTTACTTCATTTACCCCAACATCCATTTCATTTTCCCCTTGATAGGCAAATTTTATTCTAAATCTATTATTCCACTTCTATACTCCCTATTGTTCACATCTTAGAACACGTTAGCACTACTTTATTTTGGTTTTATCTATGCTTAGAACAAAATAGTAAGCTTGAGTGACTATGGATTATGTTCTTTATACCAAAACTTTACATTTATATAATTTCCTTGGTCTATTTGAAAAAAATTCATTATCATTCCTCCTTTTTTTTTTTGGACAACTATGTCCATTTCTATATTTTTTATACTTCCCTTTTTTGGACAATTACATCCATTTTTATTTTAAAGTACTTTTTCCATTGCTGAGTGAGTTTGGATTTTTACTTATCACTCACCAATGTTTTTTTCCATTTCATTTACTTTTTCCATTGATGATTGAGTAAGGATTGCCACTACTCACTCGTCAATATTGTTTTTCCATTACTTATCCATCTTTTTTAAAGTAAATATTGTTATTGTTTTCACATTGATGTTTGATTAAAAATTTTACTTGTATCCTTATATTGACTTGGTTTATTTAAATTTCTTACTTAAGGTATAATTATTTGAGTTTTTGGTCATTTAATAGCCTTAGATTTTTAGTTACTCGATTTACCCTAAATTTTTGGCTTGGCCATTTGGTACTAACTTAGCATTTATCACACTAGCTTACCAAATTTCCAAGTACATCATGCCTACATATTTAAGTTATTTTGGATTTCTTGAATTTTTTTTTTATTTAGTTTTGTATCTTTAAGTTTTTCCCAAGTAGTCTTTGTACCATCCACAATTAAAAATACAAACATAATAGATAACCATCTAGCAATAAAAGGTAAGTCAAGGTACACATACATTACTTTTATTTTTAGTTATTTTCATTTTAGCCATTTAATTTTAGTTATTTTATGCTTTAAAATACTATAATTTATTTAGCTTAAGCATTGTGTGTTATGTTATTTTCCTGAAGCACCATCCCCTATTACACATGAGTTACATGTAATGAGACTTGAGTGGGTCACACACTCACTCACTCTCTCTCTCTCTCTCTCTCTCTCACACACACACACACACACACACACACACACACACACACACACACACACACACACACACACACACACACACACACACACACACGCACACACGCACACACACACGCACGCATGCACACACGCACGCACGCACGCACACACGCACACACGCACACACATGCATGCACGCATGCACACACATGCATGCACATGCACACATGCACACACACACACATTCACACAATTTTCAAACTTTATCAATTATTGATGATTTCTCTCTTGTAGGAACCCATTGAGTCTTAATATCTCTGAGTGCATGCCTTAAAGGGTACACTGAGAAAGGGGTGGGAAAACCATTTATGCTTATCAATATTTTTATTCCCTATATCACCATTTAAAACCATCACAAAACTTTTTTATACACTTTCTTAGGATTTTACACCTCCATTACACAATTCTCCAATGCAATTTGCTACTTTTAACAACCCTTACCTAAGAAAAAAATCTTTTTGACATTTATCAAATAAAGTTATCTGGACTAACCCTATACTTATAATATATTAATACATTATAATACTAGGTCGACCTCAGACAACCTAGTTTAGGACCTAACTACATTTATTAATTAATGATACAAGGTTGATAGGGCTAACTCTATCAGCTAATATTTTATAAGGGTTTAGGGTTAAAACTTACTATATATACACATCCATTTTTTCCATTTTATAGAGAGAAATAAAGTTAATCATTCATTTGATCTTATTTACAATCTACTCTTCCACCATTCTACTTGAGTCATTTTTTATGGTTTACACTTGGATAATAGTCTTGTATTATGTAAAAATATTATATGCTTTGGCCTATCTTATTGATCCTTAAAAATCACAATAACCTCTTTCAAAGTACATTTGGCTAAGGGAGAGATTTAATCTTGATGGGTTCATCTTCAAGGTAAGTATTTATAACTCTTACTCCTATATTTTAGTAGATATAAGTAATATAAGTGATGAATTTTGACCGTATTTCTATCTCCATGCATTTTTACTTTTTTTTTATTACCCCCATTTTGTGCCACAAGATTTGGTGAACACTAGGTTAGATTTTAATTTACTTTCTCATTTAATTTATGAATAAGAAAACATAGGACTTAGTTAGGGTTATTGCACAGTGTTGCTTGACTAGAGGCTTTAAAACCATCTCTAGTGATATTATTGTGGTAAAGGACCCCTTAGTTAGGTCTAGTAGATCCATTTTGGTCTTGACCCCAATTATCTAAATATAACAAGTGGAAAGGTGATTTATCTTCTCTGAGCTAGGATTGATTTATAGATCAACTTCACTTTCCATTGTATACAACTAATGACAATATTGATATCAATTAAATCTTAATTCAATAAATATCATTTATCCTCCACATAAGGTGTAGTGGTTAAAGTGGCCAAATTATCCAAAGTAACCTCCTCATCACTATATGAGGGATATTCTACCATAAAAATAAGCATACTCATGTTCATATTCTTGTGTCAAAGTGGGGGAATTATGTATAAAACTATATTTGGCACAAGACCCTTATTTCTAGTGGTTTGTTAATAATTTATCATAGTTGGAAAACATGTACATATTGTCTTATTTCTTGGTCCATCATAGTCTTACTAAGGTCCCTATTTATCCCTTAAGCCTAAATTTTTTTATCTAACACTTACAAAAAATTATCTAGTAGCATCATTGGAGTTTACATCACCTGTTAATTATATTCTACCTTTAAAATAAATCATGTGTCATCTTTAGGTTAGAATCATGCTCTATGTGAGTTTGTCTATGTCAAGCATTATAGTTTCACATGTTTTTCCCTTTTATCCTTGTGGGTCCTTTTACTCATTATCATCAATTGTGTGCCTTTAACCTCACCCTTTTTCAAATCTAAAGTATTATAATATTCATATCTTGTTTTATATCAACCTAAATATGAAAGGTCATGTCAATAAATTTATAATTTAAAAAGAATTATTAAAATGGGAATCACTATAAAGGGTCAATATTAGGGCCAAAACATGAATATGTTTCCTCTTTCTTCAAGTTGAGATTCATTAATTCCATCTTACACACTTACGATGAAATTATTATTATTGTCTCTCATCATTACCACTATTAAAAAAGAGGGTATTATCTCACTTATAGTTTCATTTATCACTTATAGGTAATATGATGTTTTAAACCCTCTCTCAAAATATTTTTATCCACACACTCACAAAACTACATAGAGGTCTAATTTCGATCATGCAATATACATAGTTTATAATGTCACTTCAATTTTTTCTTGAATCCATAACTATTTGTTTATTTTAGAGTGTTAAGCTAGGTAAAATAGGTATAATATCAATTTTGATCATATTTCCTAGTAAAAAGTTGAATATAAGGTACATGAACATAAAAGAATATGAAACATAATAATGGCATAAAAATAGTTTGCAAAACCCTATATAGGATAGACTCAACAACATAAAAATAAAATCCACAAGTGTGATTTTGAATAGGTCATGTCTACCCAAGATGATTTCATTCCCTATGCATGTCTACCCAAAATAAGTTTTATAATCCCATATTTTAGGATCAAGATCTAAATAGTCTACAAAGTCATTATATAGGTTTGTAATTATAGAATGATAATCAGGTTTGAACATTCCTTAACCTATTATAATTAATTTATATATACTCATTTATTTTGTTGAATTTATCATTATTACTTGAGTATAGATAGTTATATATACCAAAATTTTATAATTTTATGGATGTATTCTTATAAATATTTGATTGTTATTAGTTTATTCCTATTTTGAGTAAAACTAGAATTAGAGTAAAAATAAATTGTGAACCCTAACTCTTTTGATCATTAAACCTATGGTTTTTAAAACATTATTTCCTTTTATCATTTTCTATTTCAAATATGATTTTAAAATTGGTATTCATGGTTCATGTTTATATTAATATTGTAATGACTTGAAGGGGAAGGACTCTCAATGTTACCATTCACTCTTTTGATCCCCAAATTGGAGCAAGCCAATGCATCCCTACTAAATCCTCTAATACTCCACCTCCTCCTATAATTTGTATTATAAATCCTTAATACTTAGTTTATCAATTTAAAACACACAAGGTAATATTTATAGTTTATAGTTGCTTAAGCAATTGTTATTTAACAAGGGAATATTATGAGATGTTACTTTACTAGCTAATACTAAACCTAATTATCTCACTACCCTTGTCAACCAATTTAAATATAGTGAACTCATGATCACCTTTGATATTGAATATATACCTCATAAAGACACCATAAAAAAATCCTTTATACATACAAAATACTATTCAAAATAAAAGAATCAAGAGATTACTAGCAAAAACTTATGTCAAATTAAATATTTGTAGTATGAAATTTATATAAGAAATAATAATTGATCAAAAAAATTAATTATTATTATACATAATCATTAAAGGTTTAAAATGTCAAGCACACAGTCCCATAGGAATAATAACACTAGATATCACACTTGGTCCTAAGACTCTACCAACCAAATGTCAAGTTATATATAGAGATGCCAACTATAATATTATATTTTAAATACCATGAATTCATGATACAAATGTTATTCCTTATACATTTTATAAATTCATATTTTTTTCATGAAGCATATGTGTATACTATTATTGTAAATAATAATTCTTTCTATTTATAGGCATAAAAAAACTATAGAGTTTGTCATACCTGATTTTGACATCAACCAATAAAAATTGATATATCCAAATAAATGTATATGATATAAATATCACACACATTTAATGGCATATTGAATAAAATCCAATGAAAATGATCAAGAACAAGACAATGATATAATAGATGATGATCCACCTAATAAGTTTGATAAATAATTTTCCAACATCAGTTTCACATGATGTGGACTACTAGATTATATGGATGACATGAACACATTTGGTAATTCTCAAATATATTTTACTCCCAATAATTATGCCTAAAATTTCTCACATTTTTTTAATAGTTTCATGCTTCAAATCAATAATTAAAATTAACCTATAGAGGATAATTGTTTAATTATTTAAAACCTAGATATATCAATTATTATTCATAAAATTCACCTTAAAATCAATGCATGTGGAGATATGTAAATGAAAGGAAACTGATTAATAATTCATAAAATAAATAAATAAACAAGATAAAAAATGGAATTCCAACATCAATACACATGACCCTATCCTAAGCTTTTAAAATTTAATGGAAATAAAAGTTGAATAAGCCAGTACCTTTTGAGTCATTTAGGGATATTTTACATCAAAGCAATGAATGTAATGAAATGTTTAAAACAAATTTAAACAACATTAAAAATAATATGTATGGTAAAAAAATGTTTTACATAGACTAAAAACAAAGTATTACATTATAGTTTAATCACACATTTACATTATATACCATTTGAATCAAGGCATTTATATTCTTTCAACAATCTAACCTAAAATGATTCTTATTGAGATCTTTATTAAACAAATCAAAACATAAATCATGGGCATCAACACATACATATTATGACATTTATTATACTATGATTTTCCCCATTTTTTTTTCTTTCATTGAACTTCACTTTACATGGTCATCTACTTTATATTTGTATTTCCACTATATATTATATATCTAGACTTTTGACTCTTACTTCCTTGAAGTAAACATCAAATTTATGCCTCACCATTTACATTGATCCTATTATCACTAATATAGGGTTTATTTACTTATTTCATGCTCCTTTTGACATTTATTTTATATTATCTATATATTTATGACTATGATGATATACATAGAATATACATACTTATATTATACATCTGTAAATTCATTTAGACATTATTTTACATTCCTTATTTCATGCATACATTATAAAAATAATAAAATAATACCAATTTTTAAAATAAAAAAACATTCATAAAATAAAAAATACAAAAAAATGGCCTTTCTTGTAGTCATACTATGTGTACCATGCTTATTATACCTATCCTAGAGGTTTTTATGCATCCATGTTTCTTCATTTTATTTTCATGCTATACATTACTATGTAATATTATAGGATATTATGATAATTTATGGTTTTAGACTCATTATATTTTCTAGTGATTATTACATGATGACATTATTACTATTATTTTATCTAGTTACTATATTGATCCACTTTACATCAATCATGTATCTTACATTTTATTTCACTTAGAGTATACCTTTTTTAATTTTGTATATAGAAGTATACATTAATTTATATGAATATAGCTATTAATTTTAATGGGTACATTTTATATCACTTACCTTAAGATCAATATATATATAGGCTTAAATATTAGTCATAAAATATGGATTTTATGATACAAAATGTAATATATATATATATATATATATATATATATATATATATATATATATATATATATATATATATATATATATATATATATATTACATTTTGTATCATAAAATACATATTTTATGACTAATATTTAAGCCTCATCAATACATAATTATTGTACCATAGTATAAATAAAATGTAGAAGCTAGTAGAATATCCTGCATGTTGTAAGTCTCTAGGTAATTAGTGGGTCTATATGGTGTGACTCTAATGTTAATTTTTCCTATAAATGTATTTCACTCTGTATGTTCTTCATTTCACATTTTATTTTACCTTATATTTTTTGATATCTTCTAGATGATTTTTTTCATATTACTTTTCATTTTTCATTGGCCTTATCCATTTGATTGTTTATCCTTATTATTATAAATTACATTGGTTTCCTAGATGATGATAACATATATATTAGGACCTTTAGTAAAATTCCATAAGCTTCTTAGAGTTTTACTCATCTTAATCTTCTATTTTTTTAGCCTTTCTCATGTCTTTTTCATGTGTGAGATTGTCCCTTATTGTGTTTCTTTCCTATTCTTCTATATATTTATAAAAAATAAAAAACATGGTTTCATACATGATCATATATTTCTTATATGGCCATTGTGACCATATTTATGTTTTATTTATCTTATCTTTGCATATGGGGCATTATGCCAACATATTTTATTATTGATCATGTCTTCACAAGAATGGGTGAATCAGACCCACATTTTTTCTTTATCGATCATATTTTCTCCCAACGGGTATTCATACCACACTTGTTCTTTATTGATAATACTTATCCTATATCACATATCTTCATCCAATGTGGACATGGTACCCATAATTTCTTATATCACTTATTTTTGTCCAATGGGGGGTATGTTTCACATGATTTTTATTTTATATCATATTTTCATATAGGTGTGTCATACCCAATTATGTTTATTATCAAAATATCTTTTATATAGAATCTACAATACCCCTTTCACTTATGGATTTACATTGTTTATTTAGTTTATAGATCTTGTATTTATTTTCAATCTTAACATGTCATCAGACATGGTAAATTTATTGACATATATTTATACTATTGAGTTCTTATATAGTGGGGGCAATTAGTATTCCCCATGTAAATCATCATACTTATCCTAGTATCTATTTAGTTATAGGCTTTGTGACATATTCATCTATATTATGTGATAATGACACTCTAATTTTACCTTATTATTGGGGAATATTATGCATGTGTGCCTAATATTAATCTTTTTTATGGGTTTTTATACCTTACACATCACTTTACATCTTGTCACATTATGTCATCTTACTATACATGTGATATTTATTCATGGGGTAGGATTAACCTACAACTATCTTAAAGATCTAGGATTGAAGAAGTTTAACCAAATAAATCATGTTATAACTAATGTTTAGGTAGTTACCAATGGATATGTATACCTATAAATAAGGGTACTTATGTCACCAATTCCAAATGAAAGGGTTCCAAAGCATTTATGCCTATGACATAATGAGATATATCTAACTAGTTCTTTATGTAAGCTATCTATTTCAATTAATTAATGTAAGTACTTATGAAAGTAAATTAAATTAAATTAAAGGGTAAGTGTTATAATGATAAAAATGGGTAAGGTGCCATAGTTGACAAATGGGGTCTAGGAAACTTAAAATATAATATGGTAGGTTTAAGTAATCATATAACCACACTACATATAATCATAAAGTTAACATACCTAATGATACACACATACATTCACTAAGAAAAAAACATCTATCTACTAAATGAAATAAAGGAAAGAGGATAATTTTAGAAATACATATCTTGGAGTGGACCCGTTGAGCCTCAATCTCCCTCTTGACCAATGGTGCTTTACAAGATATTATTGTCATTGTGAAGGCCTCTAATGGTTGATAAATGACCCAAAAATAATATTAATGACTTATTATATTAGATATTCAATAATTTCACAAGACAATATTCTTTCAAGACAAGATTCTATCTATAACTCCTCAAAATGTGACTTAGGTTAGAATTTCAAGTGAAATTAGAGTAAATAGAGTGTGTATTATTGTGATGGAATGAAATATTACTTTTATATAGTGATAAAATACTAAAACCCACCTTAAAGGCTAAGATGATGACATTATATAGTTTAAATACAGTTAAAAGTAGTCAATTTACATTGAACAATGTTGTCCATGCCAAAAAAGAATGAATTATAGAAGGCAATCTCAAAAATGCATCAACTAGGTTGTTGTGGTACATGAAGGGAAAAGATGCAAAATATATATTATCAGTCTAGATGATGCCATAGGAAATGAGAGAACTAACATATCTAAGTGAGGTAGGATGGAATGAGGTAGGTAGTAAGATAAATATGAGGAATCTAAACTAGAAATAGGAATGATGTGATCATGACATAGATAATAACATCTCTCATAAAAACAATACTGGCCTTTCCCAATGAACCCTTTAAGCCATGCACTAATATATATTGATGATCAACATGTCACTACAAGAGAAAGTGTGAGTAAATGATAAAGTGAAAAATATTGTGTATACATATGCCCCACCTAGAGTTCATCACATGTCACAATAGCATAACATGGGATGGTGCTTCAAGAAAGAATATAACAACTAAGCTAAATGAAATGAAATGTGGAAATAAATGATGAAAAATGAATAACTAAAAGTATCATATACATACCTTAACTTACCTTTCTATTGAATGACTACATGAAAATATCATAGTCTCTATTATGGAGGGCATAATTCATGTATTTAACAAACCTTAGAGATACAAGGCTAAAAATATAAGTAATGCATGAATACATAGGATGGTTGAAATAGAAATGAATAACTCTCAAAACTAATTTAATCACTTATAAATTTGGCAAGCTAGGATTGTAAAGGCTAGCTTAGAACCAAGAGACTAAGAATGTGCTCAAAATGATGACAAATGAATGTAAAACACACTAAATCATGTAAATAATTGTAATTAAGTGATATATCAATGTAAAAAATCAAAAAAATATACCTAATAAAATTAAATTTGATCTCATTTAATACAAGCATGTCAATCAAAAATAAAAAAAAACATAAATGATTGAATGCAGTTCAAAATTTAAGGAAAGTATGTTGAGTAAAACATAAATAATAACATGTGAGGATTCAAAATGTCCTATGTAATATAATTTAAATACAAAAATTCATATGAGAACATGAAAGATAATCTAAAAGATTTGAAGAATGAAAATTCAAACTTAATTCTTGCTCTAAAATGTGATGTAGGAAATCACAATCACCTAAATACATGAAAAGTATAACTATGAGGTGGGGTGAAAAATTAATGGGTTGATATCACTCCAATTACTTTAACCAATCAAAATAACTTAGGGTAAATAACTTACCCACTGAGGTGGGTCCCCAAGAATTTTATTAATCATGAAAAAATAAGTACATGGAAAAGGGTGCCAATATGTTGTTAATCATTTTACTCACAAAAAATAAATAAATATATTTTACCTATTATTGGTAAAAACCAACTAACCAAATAAAAAAATCTTATGAGAATGTAACCCAAAATTTAGTTTAATTATTAACCTCAAAACATAAAATAAAATAAGTAAATATGTCACTGATTTATTAAAGGTGGTTACTTTATAAATAAATATGCATGCCCCTTTTACAATTATTATTAACTAATACCTAATCTAAGTTAAGAATTTGGAACAAGAACTAACAAACCCCACTCCCATGATCCAAATTCAATTCTTTGGACACATGCCAAGCATTTTTTCAAATTTATCAAATTTTATTCTATCAATGGGTTTTGTGAAGATATCAATTGTATATCGGGCCTAATAGTCATCAAGTATATTAAACCTCCCACTAACTGTCTATATTTGGTGCCATCAAAAAGGGCACTACCATCATCTTTATATAATTTTAAGTTACATTCCATGGGAGTGAGGGTAGGTTTGCAATCAATCATGCCAAACCTATTTAATAACTCAAAAATATACTTAGTTTATGAAATGAAAAACTTTGATATTTATGAGTAACTTCTATTCCAAGATAATAGTGAAAAATTCTAAGATATATCATCTCAAACACATCTTTTAGTTCCTTCTTCACAACTTGTTATGGTTTTCATCATTACCTATGATAAATAAGTTATCAACATAGAGAACAAGAATTAACAATTTATCTACCTACACTCAGATATAGAGAATATCATCTAATTCACTACATTTAAATCCAATTTTATGAAATTAGGAATCCATATTTTCATACCAATCCCAAGGTTCTTATTTTATCTCATAGAGATATTTGATTAATTTACACACTTTGTGTTATGCACTAACTTTCTGAAAACCTTGAGGTTATTTCATATACACTTCTTCCTATAATTCACCATTTAAAAAAACACTTTTGACATTGATATGATATACTTTCCAACCATTTTTTGTCACTAAGACAAGTACCATATGAATAGTGTGCCATTTGGTATTTGGTGAAAATGTTTCCTCATAATCAATACCTTCTTGTTGCACATAGCCTTTTGCAACATGCCTTGCCTTATGTTTATCAATGGAGTAATATGATTTATATTTGACCTATAATCCCATTTTCATCTTATGGGTTGAACATGTGGAGGAGGATAAACCAAAACCCAAGTATTATTATTAATAATAACATCATACTCACTTTTCATTGCTTTTTGCCAAACTTTTTCAATAGAATCCTCCTCAAAAGTGAATGGATCAATGGAAGAATTATTAACAACCATTTAATAATTCATCTATTTATGAGAACTCTTGGGACCTCTTAGAAAAACTTCAACTACTTTGAAGTTACAAAAAGTGTTTTGAGACCATTTTGGATACTTGTTTAAATTGTTAAGATTAGGAACACTAGAATTCTCTTCATGTGCACCATTTAAAGTAAGACTTAGAGAAGTTTCAACATTTTCTAAGTCATTATGCTATGAAATTCTTGAAGAAGTAGAAGAAATGTAAGAGATACTAGTCTCATACCACAACTTATGAGAGTTAGCCTCAATATTCAATCCCTTAGTATGATTTTCAATCTTCCTATCTAACCTCTCAATTTTTGAATAAATCTTTACAGCGTTCATAGTATCAAATTCATCAAATATCACATCCATGCTGACTATGAATTTACATGTATCCTATACAATTAAATGATATCCCTTTTTATTTTCTAAATACCCAAGAATGATATATTTTATACTTCATGGTTCTAATTAGTTCTATGTTTAGTAAGAATTAAAGTAAAATAAAGACATCCAAAAATATCAATTGTTTAACTTTTGGTTTAAACCCATACCAAACCTCATATGGAGTTTTACCCAAAATTGTATATGTAGGGGACCTATTTCTCAAATGAACTATAATAGCAATGGCCTCAATGCAAAACTTATCATTTAGGTATTTATAGTGAAACATAGATTAAGTTGTACCCTCTAAAGTCTTATTCATTTGTTTAGAGACTCAATTCTACTATGGATTTTAAGCATTATTGTATTGTTTATGGCTTTCATGTTCCCAAAATAATATGAAACTTCATTGAATTATACTCACCACCATTATCTAAATGAAGAGTGGTTAAGTGTGAACCTATTTATTTTTCAACTAAATGTAATCAATCAATAAACTTAGTGAAAACCTATGATTTATTTTTTCATAAAAAACACCCAAGTCATCCTAAAAAAATCATAAATAAACAACACAAAATATATTCACCCTCTAATGGATGACTTATTCATGTCACAAACATCACTATGAACTAACTTAAAACATTTGTGAGCTCTCCATGAATAAATCTTAGGAAATGTTTCCATGTTCTATTTGCCTAAAACACATGAATCATAAATAATAATATCTTTATGAAAAGTTGGAAACCCATTCACCATACCCTATCTCTCTAATTCCAATAAAGAGTGAAAATTCAAATGCCCATAATAGATATTCCATATCAACTATGTATATAAAGTACATGTACCTATATCAATAACTACTACAAGTTCTACTATGAGAGGAAGCATTTTACAATGGAAATGAACAAAATTTCCATCCTCATAACCTATGTACATGGTTTTGTATCCATATTTTATGGAATTAATATAAATGAGTCCATTTTAAATCATGATTTGATAACCCTTATTATGAATAGTTACCAAGGAAAGAAGATGCTTATGCAATGTGGGAAAATACCAAACATTATCCAACTATTTGATGGAACCATTAGGGATATAAATTCTAATAGACCCAAGTCCTTGTGGAGTATGTATAAACTTATCTACCAAAGATACCAGAGTGAGAGATAATTCTTTGAAAGTCCAAAATAAGTCTCATTTAAATGTCAAGTGTTTGTTTTCTCCTATATCTAAAACCCAACATGTATGAACTCATCTTTAGCATCATATTCCATATAATAAATGTTTTCTAAATAGTGAATGAAGATTCATGAGAAACATTGCCTGAATCCTCATAATCATGGTCATCATATTAAGCAGAGTTAGAATTAGTCACTTTTTATAACCTCTGAATATTTTCAAAATGAATCTTATACTAAGAAGCAATGTGACCAAATTTCCCACATCTGTGACACTGAATGTTTGGTCTACCTCAACCTATGCCTCTATAAGAATTGTGATCACATCCTCTATCACTCATCTCATTTGAATGAGAATGGATAGACTATTTATTTAAATATTTTTTCTAATTATATCCTCTACCTTTGTTTTTAAATATACCTCCTCTATAAATTATACCCCCTCTATAATTTTTCCCTTTATAGTTTTATTGACCAAAAGAAAAAGAGCTAGGCTTGGATTTTGTAACATGGGCTTCCTCAATTTTATTGGATTTATTAGTTAGAGAGAGGTCATTTTGAATAAGAAACTCAACTAATTTATCAAAATTTATGCATGTGATATTTTTATAAACATGTAATATTTCCACAAAAATTCTATAAGACATAGGTATTCCTTTCAATGCAACAGTAATAATGAGACCATCATCTAGTTTACCAAACCTAGACTTAGTATACTTAGTAGAAATATTATTTAAATTAGATATATACTCTTCTATTTCCCATATTATTATAATGGCAAAGTAAAAATTTAAATGTGTATATCTATCTTCTTATGCTTGGATTTTTTTTAATCATACAATTCTATTAAAGTATTCCATGTAGTGTAACTATGAAGATAGTTTTAAATATGAATGTAAGTATCTCTAGTGTAACAAAATTTTATTAATTCTAGGTCTTTATAATCACACATATTTAAAATTTCAAGTTTAGACTATTTTATAGGCAATACAAGATTTTCACTCTTCAAAATATCCCATAGCTCATTAAAAATTAATGAAGCTTCCATCAAGCATTTCAAAATAGTGTAATTTTAAATCATTAAATGATCACTATCTGAAAGAAATTTTTTAATTTGTGGCATTTTAAAATGAATGTAAGTGTGAAAATTAAAAAAATAACACACTCACAATAACACTTTACATAAAACAATGATTCTAAGTGTTTTTTTTACTTAACCTCCATGTAGAGCAAAAGAGATATTTTTGATGGGTTTTGAACTTAACCTCACCAAAAAATAAAATAATTACACCCTTATTTCACCAATTAAACCCTTATATCACCAATTACGCCCTTATTTCACCAATTAAACCCTTATTTCACAAAATAAAACAAACACAAATATTACTTTTATCCCTTTAAATTTCACTCTTTTTCATGAATTATGCCTTTTACAATGTTTAAAACATGCAAAAAATTCAAAAAAATGGACTATTCCTCCAAAAATCAAAGCACTAAATAGAAAATTTCACTAAAAGAGAGATTTGAATCTTAGACCTTCAAATTTTAGGGGTTCTTACAAAATTATCCTTTCTAATTACTCTATGATCCTTTACAAGACATATAAGGAGAAATTGATATTTAAATCTGATTTTTTCTTTGTGGATATTAAAAAAAATACTTTCCAAGTAAACTTAAATCATCAATGATTTTTTTTAAAATGGAAAAAATGTATTGTTTGTGGAATCCCAAACCCCAAATTTTGTGAACACAATATATAAAACTTATCTAAATGAAAAAAAAAAAAAATTAGATTCACTTCAATTCCAAACCTACAATTGAGATTTCATGGATTCTAGGAAAAAAATTTGAGGCTCTTTCAAGCCCTAAAGATCTATATTAGGTCATATAAAAGGGGGTTTCAATAGTTTTAAGCAGATTTAAACTTCCAAGAAGGTATTTTTTTCAAAATGAATGATGGATGAAATGTTTGGGATGCCATGGAGGTCATCTTAGTTCTCAAGGAGGATGTACAAGCTCAAAAAATGTCTTCAAATGCTTTCAAGAATGTTACAAACCATATTTTTTACAATAAAAGACTCAAAATGAAAGCAAAATCTAGTGAATACAAATCAAATTTAATCCTCATATTTATGAAGGTTTTACCACTTGTGCATAGAGGTTATCCAAGATTAAAATTTCATACAAATGGCTTATTTTGACTGTTAGGGTAAAATTCCAAGTTGTGGATTTAAACAAACATGTTCTATAGGATTTAATTGGGAAAATCAAGTTTTATAAAAGCATGATCAACCTTACATATGCATATAGCCATACAAATATAGTTTTCTCAATATATTATTAATTTTTAAATATATTAATTCCTCCAATCATAGGCTTAGAAAAAAACATTATTTGAAATTTATGAAATTTGAAAGTATTTTCAAATGTTTGACACCAAATTATTAATAACAAGGCATACCTTATATTTTAAAAATCAATTTCATGTGAGCCTTCCTTGTCTAATACTGTGAATAAAAAACACATCTTCTTTTACTTGAGATCACCATGATTCATTTTACCATGATTTGATACCACTAATAGCACTCAAATTACTTTAACCAAGTAAAATCACATAGGGTAAATCTTGTGCCCACTGAGATGGCTCGAAAATCATTTTATTAATCATGAAAAAACAAGTACATGGAAAAGGTTACCAATATGCCATTAAAATTTTTACTCATTTAAACATAAATATATATATTTTATCAATGCTTCCTTTTACCATGCTTTGATACCATTGATAGCTCTCTAATTACTTAAACTAATAAAAATCACCGAGGGTAAATCTTGTGCACACTGAGGTAGGTCCACAAGAATTTTATTAATCATGAAAAAATAAGTACATGTAAAAGGGTGCCATTATGTTGTTAACCCTTTTAATCACACAAACATAATTATATATCTTTTACCTATTACCAGTAAAAACCAAATAACCAACTCTTACATGAATGTAACCCAAAAGTTAGTGTAATTATTAACCTCAAAACATTAAATAAAATAAGGAAATATGTCAATGATTTATTAAAGGGTGTGTCTTTATAAATAAATATGAATTATCCATTTAAAATTATTATTACCTAACAACTAAACTAAGTTAAAACTTTGGAATAGTTCTTAACATGGGTGAAGGTTTTTTTTGTCATGGAGGTTTGGTCCTATCTGAAGTCTTATAGTGCAACTCACAAACTAAGACAAGATGTGTAAGTAAATATATGCGATCAATGATATGATTATCTAAAAGTGATATCCAAAAAGGGTATATGAGAATAATACAATTTATGTATGGGATGTGAGGTGCCACACATGTGATGTGAACATCCTTATCAAGAGTGAAACACACTAAACAAGTGGGCAAGGATATGAACTATCAACATCAAGGACCTAAAACACTAACTAGTGAACACAAAGCTTGGATAAAAAGTAAAGTACATAGATCATCTCATGAAGGGTATGTGTATGAAAATTAAAGGGATCCTACCTTCTCATAGCATATTCCCAACTACTTAGGATCCATTATAGAGCCGTTGATCTCCTATGAAGATTGGGTATATGTGTGAGAAGATAGGTGACACTAAAAAAATGAAGATATTATGATGTCAAAATGATAAATCCTACCCCATTCTAATATCCTATTTCACACCAATGAACCTTGGATCTATCTTGAGGCCAACTATGGATTTTTATCTTCAACGATAATATGAGATCTACCAAAAAATATAATGTCTTTTTATGTGATCTAAATTTTTATGTATAATTTTATTTTTAACATTTATTTTTCTATACCTTATCCATAAAATTCTATAAGGACAAACATGAGTTAAATAGGTGACTTACATGAGATATATTAAAATTTTATACTAGAGAGAATAATCTAAATATCATGGTGTCTAAATATTCCTAGACTTTCCCACAAGAAAGTGTGCTACCTCAAAACCAACCTGTGTGTGCCTCAAGTGAAAGGAAATAAGGTAAAGTTGGGGATTGTGTAATATCCATCCATGTAAAAATTGATACAATGATTAATTTTCTCATAATTTATCACAAGTAAGGAAACAATTCTTTGAAAGAGATGGGGCTATGATGTGATAGTCATGTCATTGGGAAAGCACTAATCTACAAGGGCTCTAGCACAAGCACTAATGAAATTAAGTTTTCATACCAAAAGAGGTGGAAATTATTTGGTCATCCCAAAATAGGGGTAAGTAAATATTAGCCAAAGTATAATAAATATACTAACACAATCAATGACAAAAAGGTGATAAATGTGAAAAATATGAAGAGGATACCTAAGAACCATAAGAGAAACAAGGGCCAAAAATGAAATGAAATAAAACCAATGAGCTAAAAAAATAAACAATGTGTAATTAAAATCATCCCAACAGAGGGGGAGAGTAAATTAATTATATAAAAACAAATAAACATGGAACAATATAAAAATAAAAATATATGCCAATGATTATGTCAAAAAAGAGCGTGTGAAATGTGTGCATGTGTCTCAAAAAAATTCTTGAATACCAATGTGGTGATGATATTAAAGGGGTAAAACATTATTGATTGGGATTTCATGGTGAGGATGAAGTATCAAGAGGCCAAAATATAAAGGGTGGAAATCACAAGATGCCACAAAGGCAAGGATAAGATCAAGGATGTGCATCATAATATGCCCCAAAGGCTAAAATATGGGTAGAGCAAGGTGACCCAGAATGTGTAGTATGAAAAGGATGTGCATCTAAATATTTACTAATATGTGTGATATTAGGAGGATGGGTATCACAATATATATTAACCTATGGAATATATATGAATAGGAGTTAACCTCAAGATTTATAGCCCTAGGCATGATGTAAAAATCTATGTAAGTTTATGTTTTTGCATGAACTAATAAATCCAAGGAAATTTCAAGATCTTTGAGAGGTGATAGGAATTTTAATGTATGGTATCATAATGGATAATAAATTATAGATAAATACAATTGAATTTGACTTTATCGACCATGTCAATATAGTCATATGAAATATGAATAGAATGGATTGTTTTGGATAGGTTGATGAGATGAGAGGAATTGTTGATGGTTTAAAATTGTGCTTTGTAATAAACACCAATAATGGGAAGTTTCAAGATATGGGACTTGCATCTTGAAACAACCTCTAGATATTTGAGAAGCTGGTTCTTCTTTAAATCAAGTAGATACTGGGAAAAGGGATAGGAATTTAAATCAAAAACACAAATGAAAGAAAGGAAATCTAATCTATGGTGATGCACCTGAATGTAATTCAACCTTAATCTTGAGAACAATGAGACTATATGTAGGATTCATTTTACATTTGAGAGAAAACAAGTGCATGATCAATGTAAAAGATGGAAATAATAGAAACAGAGGCTCACAATATAGACTACTTTTGCTGTGATATAGAAAATGTCAATAAAGGCATAGGGTTCAATCTTCTTATTTGAATTTTATAGTCATATAAGAGGCACAAAAACACGTACAATTATATAAACTTTTCAACTCTAAAAAATGAGACAAAAGCAAATGACATTCCTAATCATAGCTCTGGAAAGTCTACAACCTAGACTATTGCAAATGACACAAAAAATATCAACAAAGGCATAGGGTTCAATCTTATTATTTGAATTTTATAGTCATATAAGAGGCACATAAACACACACAGTTATATAAACCTTTCAACTCAAGAAAATGAGACAAAATCAAATGATATTACTTAGTCACAGCTCTATAAAGTCTAGACTCTTTACAATAATTTCTCTCAAAAATTCTCTCTGATAATTGATGGTTCTTCCCTGGTGATCTCTGCACCCTTATTTATAGCCTAGGATCCACTCTAGATTGTCTGCTTGTTCCCAATCTAATGGCCCAAATGAAATCTTCCCCTACTAAAAGTGTCTAACAAAAGATATCTTATAGATTTTGAAATGCTTTGTCTTCTGGCAGTTCATTGGCTCTAACAGATTGTAGGATGCTTCCTTATCTTAAATTCTATGTAAAACTTAGCTAATTTATTGAAACCTTCAAGAAACACTAGAGGATGACACTTGTCATGTTTTACAGTACCTTTTTAAGACATGCAACACTTTCTGCATAACTTATACTCTTTTGTGTCTTCGCTCCAGAGTGTTTCACCTTTGACACTTGCCACATCCACTTCCTCAAAACTTCAAAAGCTTAAAATAAAATAAAACCCACATCATTTCTTACCTGAGCAATTTGAAAAGGAGCATAGGGACAGGTTTTGATCTCACTGCTTCATTAAATGACACATGGCAATCTCTACTTTACTTATCTGGGGTTACGTGGTAGCATCCATTTCTTTGAGCTACCTTTTTAGAAACCTATGGAAGATGACACATGGCATTCTCCACTTTACCCTATTTCTAACATAGAGACAAATGGGTCTCATTTCACATTTTCACAGACAGTGACACCTGGCGACTTTCACTTTCTAAAGAAACAAAACTTGGGACCCACCACCATCTTTGCTATATCGATGGAGCAAAATGAAGATAGTTTAGATCACGACACATGGTGGCTTTAACTTTATTCTATTGGGATACATGGTAGCTTCCATCACTTTTAGAAAATCAAAACTAAGACCTTCTATGACTGCCACTTGGCACTTTCTGCCTAACTTTGATACTTAGCTTTTGAAACTTTACATTGAAAAGAGATGAAATGCGGGTGCCGATATGAAACCGTAGATGCTGACACTTGGTGCATTCCACTGAGTCACTATGAGATATGTGGCACATTCTGACTAACTCATAAAAAATATGAAAAGTGCCTCAGATGATGACACTTGGCAGTATCCGCTTGATTTCAACACTTAGAGAAAATGAATTAAAAGGAAAATAAAGCCCACGCTCTATTTTCAAAACTTCAACATCTCAAGCTAAATTATGCAGGAACAAAAATTTGCAGTGTGCAATTGAAACTCAAAATGAAACATAGATTATTTTTTACTCTACAGTTATTGGCAACCACAAGGACTTTTGAGCCTGCTCAAAAAGAATCTACAACTCCTGCATGATCTAAAATTACTAGAAGACATAGTTTTAACTAAAATGTTTCAAATAGATTCCATTTATAGGAATCTCTTCAGGTTCACCTTCCATCATTTCTAGCTCAAATGAATTTTGTTGTTTACATGCCCAAATTCTATAAGGGCCAGTCCATAATGCTTCAAACTTTGTGTGTTGACCTGGTTTAGCAACTCTTGCATCCCATTTCAAAATAATTGAGCCTATTTCAAAATGAGGATTTGAAGTCCTTTTATCAAAATAGTCTTTAACTATTTTTTGATGCTTTATCAATGAATCATGTGCTGCATCCCTCTTTTCTTGAACTTGTAGAAGTTCTGTGAGTCTGACCTACATGGGGCCATTTTCTTCAATTTCAATCTGTTTAATCAGTTGGAGAGCAAGAATCTCCAAGCTTAGGGGAATTAAAATAGGTTTCCCATATACTAATTCATATGGGGACACTTTTATCACCTTTTTAGGTGTAATTCTATCATCCCACAATGTTAGATTAAGCACTTTATGCCACTCCTTGTGATGATCAACCTCTATCCTTTTGATGAGTCTAATCAAGTTCTTATTAGTTGATTCTACCAAACAATTACCTTGAGGGTAATAAATAGAAGAAGTTTTTAGATATATTCCATGCTTTAATGCAAAGTTAGATACTTTGGACCCTAAAAATGCTTTAGCATTATCTAAAATTATGGTGCGAGGAGCCCCAAAATGAGTAGTGATACTCCTTAGAAAATCTAGGATCACATTTTCTGTTGCTTCCTTGAGTGGCACTGCCTCGATCCATCTGGTGAACTAATATGTGGATATTAAGATCCATTTATGACCCATACTAGATACTAGATTTATCATTCCAATGAAGTCAAGACCCCATTGAGCAAAAGGTTCATCCATAATTATAGGGATAAGAGGCATTGTTGCATTCCTTCTCATCCCCACATAATATTGACAAGATTTACAATTTTTAACCAGCTGATAATAATCTGTAAATAAGGTAGGCCAAAAATAACCTGCTTCACTTATCTTTATGGATGTGGTCTTTGCAAAAAAATGTCCACCAGATGCTCCATGATGCATTTCATGTAGTATTTTCTTAGCCTCATCTTTTTCTACACATCTTAACAATTTGCCATCATAATTTCTTCTCAAAAGAACCTGTTCAATTAAAAAAAAATGAACTCCTTGCATCCTATAGTATCTTCTCTTATTTTGAGGGAGTTCTCTTGGGTAAATCCCATTTTTCATAAAATGAATCCTGCTTGTGACCCAAGATTCCTGATCAACTTCTTGTATTCTCAATATAATTTCTTCTTTTGTTCATGAATTTATCTCTTTAGGTATTATCTTTTCAAGTTCCTGAGTCATATATTGGCACAAACCCCTACCTCTGACTAATTTAGTGGGTTTGAATTCTACATCATATTCCAAGATCTTAGTTATCTAGTTTGCTCTTTTTTCAGTAATTTCACCCTCCATGATGTATTCTCTGACACTTGGATGTGCTACAAGTATCATAAATTTACTCCCTGATACTATATGCCTAAAATTTTTGAGAGCTTTTACCATAGCATATGCTTGTTTTTCCACAAATTTATATCTGGTTTCATATTCCCTAAGTGTCCTTGAGAAAAATGATATTGGATGTTTTCCCTCTTGCTTATCATCCTTTTGTGTTAGAACAGTAGCAATACTGAGCTCTCCTCCATATACATACATTACAAAAGGCTTAGAAAAATTTGGATTTCTAAGTATTGGAGATGTTGAAATAGCTTTCTTGACCTCTTCAAAGGCTTGCCTTCCTTCCATAGTCCACTTGAAAATTAGGTCTTTTTTCAGCAAAAGTGTCACTGGTCTTACTAAGCCTGCAAAATCAGATATGAACTGACTAACGAAATTAATCTTTCCCAAGAAAGATTGAATTGCTTTCTCATTGACTGGAAGAGGTAAGTTCATTATAGCTGCCACTCTTTCTAGGTATATGGAAACTCCTCCTTTAGATACTATATGTCCCAATAATTTGCCTTGAGGGACCGCAAAGATGCATTTCTTAGGATTCAAGGATATTCCAAATTCTTGACATTTTTTAAACACAACTTCTAAATGATCAAAATGATCATCAACATTCTTTGAAAAAATAATAAGATCATCAAGATAAATCAAGATGATTTTATTTATTAGTTCCCCAAATACAACATCCATAGATCTCTGAAAAGTGGCTCCAGCATTTGATAAGCCAAATGGAATTTTAGCATATGCAAATGTTCCCCACTTAGTAGTAAAAGCAGTCTTGTATTGGTCTTCTTTAGCCAACCAAATCTGATTGTATCCAGAGAAACCATCTAACAAAGAAAATCTCTCTGATCCAACCACAGTTTGTAGAATTTGCTCCATGGAGGGCAAGGGATAGTGATCCTTTAAAGTTGCTTTATTTAGATCTCTAAAATCTACACAAATTCTTATATAACCATTATTTTTCCTAATTGGTACTAGATTTGATACCCAGGTTGAGTGTTTGATTGGAAAAAATATTTTAAAATCTAAAAGTTTTTGTAACTCGTCTACCATTAGAGGCTCAATTCTTGGATTCAATAGTCTCTATTTTTGTTTGATAGGCTTAGATCCTTCAGTCAGTTTTATTATGTGCTGAATGATGTCTCTATTATATCCATGAAGGTCTTCATAGCTCTAGGCTATGACTTTGTCATATTTTTTGCATAATTCAATTAGCCTTTCTTTTTCTTCTTGAGTTGCAGAATTTCCAAATTTTAATTTTTTCCCTTCACTCACTTCTATTTTAGAATAATCTGCTTTGTTTGCTTGGGACCTTTTCTTCTCCAGGCTTGCATCTTCTAGATCAAAAAGGCTTTCTAAAGTGATTAAACCTTTGGGAAGTTTATTATTCTTTAATTGTATAATTTGATCCTCATATCACTCTTCAATATTTGGTTGCAATTGATCGGTAAATTCCCTTGAGTGTTGCAAGAATGAGAGTACTTGAGAATCATTCTCAAATACTTGCCAATTCTCATCATTATCAAGAATAGCTGGCCTTACTATAACCTTTAATGACTCATTGTTAACTAATAGGCTAGTTGTTGGATCAAACTGTGAGCTAATCTGTGCCATCCTATCAAATTCAAAATTTTGAATCTTAGGAACAACTTCAATATTAAAGGCTTCAAAATCTTCTATTAAGTCCCAAATTTTGTGCTTGTAGGATTTTATTCTGACATTCTTTGTTATTACCTTTTCTCTAATTTGCTTTACTACTAATTCTGAATCCCCTTTTACTATTAGATTCTTTATTCCTTTTTTCTTGGCTAATAGGAGCCCATGTACTAAGGATTCATACTCAGCGTCATTATTAGTCCAAGCAAATTGAAAATGGATAGCCCTTAATTTTTTTTCACCATTTGGAGAAGTAAGACAAATTCTTGCTCCAACACCATTCTTACTTCTGGCCCCTTCAAAATTTAAAGTCCAGATCTCTGAATCCTTTCTAGATCCTTGATTAGTTGGTGTTTATTTCCTTAACACATTTGGGATTTCATGGTCCTCATCAAAAATAACATAAGTGCCCAAACGAGTAGAATTATAATTTTCATATGGGTCACTATGCATCATAGATAACAACTGTTTATTTTCTTTCTCCTTATTATGCTTAGTCCAGTCACCTATCTTAGTAAAATGGAAGGAATCTAGTTTGGATTTGGTTACCTCTAATTCATTATTCACTAAGGTTGTTGTTTGTAGATGAACTGTGTCTTTGAGCTTTCTTTTATCGATAGGTCCTTGAGTATATTTGGGCATTGCTTGATTTTAAAGAGCTTCTTGTAATAATGTCCTTTGTTTAAGAATAGCTAACATGTCCCAAATTGATACTTGTGCTAGGGTCATCTTCAATTGATCCACTATATTTATTGGTCCCAGAGTCTGAGTTCTTTAAAAATAAGGATATCTTGTCTTTCTTTGGACTTGTTCAGGAACTTCTTGATTTTGCACTGGCTGAAGCATTTCTTGTCTAACAGCTACATGTTAATGACATTAAAATGAAGGATTCCCCATAGCTTCATTGTTTACAACTTTAGGTTGTTCCAACATTCTTCTCTTTGATTTAGTATAGTAGTCTGATTGCACTATTGATATCTTGATATAGAAGCTTCATTCAAAAATATTGATTCTTCATCTTCAACCCATGAGAACAAAGCATATTCCAGGGCTATTTATTCCTCTTGTTGCAAGGACATCCCTTGCATCTAAGCCATTAAAACTAAATTCTACATACCAGAAGATTGGTAGGCTTGATTGTCACTGGAACCTAAAAACTGACCATCCATTCTTCTTTGTTCTGCCACCTTTTGTTGTAGATTACCCATAGGACAATCTCTAGGTGTATGAGCATTATTACAAGGGAAACACCAGGAATTATTGTTATCCACATAATTATGTTGCCCTAGAACAATTTCCCTATTTGAATTGGGAGGAATAGTCTGTGAGGGTGTCGGGACTGCAACCAATTAGTTTGCTGGTGGATGGTTAATTTGTCTTGGAAGACCTTGATATTGGATTGGATGAGATGAAAATTTGTTTCCTTGATAACCTTGATATGGAGCCTTAGAAAAAGTATTCTGCTATCTTTTTATATTGATCAGTTCATTAGAAAATGTCCTTAGGATACTCTTAATATCATCCAACTTAGATGACTGAGTGGGGACAATTTTTTTAGCAGAGGGTTGAGGATAGGTGTACATAGATACAGGTGGGGCTATAGATTTAGGGGCTTCTTGAGGTAATGGCAAGGAAATTTTTGGGAACATGGGCATGGGAGGCCTTGGAGGTAACTTTCTAGCATCTATTAAATTTTTCTCAACCTTGACCACATATTTATAAGCCTCTGGCAAAGTGTGTCCTCCAAGTGACTGAATCATAACAGATATATCTGGATTTAAAGCTTTAAGATAAAACACTATGGCCATACTTGGTAATGGTCTAGCTGTAATAGGGATTCTCTTCCAAGTCTTTTGAAATCTAGAATTGAAGTCAGTCATGGCTTCTTGTGGTGCCCTTTGAATGGTAATTAATTTCTATAATAAAGAAGACTTGTCACCCTTCTCTTTGAATCTTTTAAAGAAAAGATCTCCAAGCTGATCCCATGTAGAAATGGTATTTGGGGTCAAGGACTTGTACCATTCTAAAGATTTCCATTTAAAAGAAGTTGCTAATAATCTTATGGCCACATTTTACTATGTGACAACATGTATAGCATAGACATCTGATACATCCTAAAGATGTTCCTCAAGTGTTTTAAAGTCTTTCCCATTAAATTTGGGTAGAGCTTTTAAGGCATTCACTGGGATAGGGTCCCAAGTGGTTGGTGGTATTGAGAGGACTAATGGACTACCAGTGTTCCAACTCGCATAATTTCTTGAGGGTATAGGGGCTCCCATATTTGCTCTTGGTATTGGTACAAACTAATTGACTCTTCTCCTTGGACTAGCTACCAAAGGTGGCAAAAGAATTCCTAGATTTGTAGCAGATTGTGATCTAGTTATCGGTCCACAACTATGACTCCTCGTAGCTCTCTGGTTCATACAATCTTGAAAGAAAATTCAAGATTGGTCCCACTGAGCATGCTAAAAACTATTGATGATTTAAAATTGTGCTTTGTAATAAACACCAACAATGGGAACTTTCAAGTTATGGGACTTGCATCTTGAAACAACCTCCAAATTTTTGAGAATCTGGTTCTTCTTTAAATCAAGTAGATATATGGAAAAGGGATAGGAATTTAAATCAGAAACACAAATGCAAGAAAGGAAATCTAATCTATGGTGATGCACCTGAATGTAATTTGACCTTAATCTTGAGCACAATGAGACTATATGTATAATTAATTTTACATTTAAGAGAAAACAAGTGCATGATCAATGTAAAAGATGGAAACAATAGAAATAAAGGCTCACAGTATAGACTACTTTTGATGTGATACAAAAAATGTCAACAAAGGCATAGGGTTCAATCTTCTTATATGAATTTTCCCATCATATAAGAGGCATAGAAACATGTACAGTTATATAAACTTTTCAACTCAAGAAAATGAGACAAAAGCAAATGACATTCTTAATCATATCTCTTGAAAGTCTACAGCCTAGACTACTTTTGCAAATGACACAGAAAATATCAACAAAGGCATAGGGTTCAATCTTATTATTTGAATTTTTTAGTCATATAAGAGGCATAGAAACACGTACAGTTATATAAACCTTTCAACTCAAGAAAATAAGACAAAAGCAAATGATATTACTTAGTCACAACTCTAAAAAGTCTAGACTCTTTACAATAATTTCTCTCAGAAATTCTCTCTGATAATTGATGATTCTTCCCTAGTGATCTCTACACCCTTATTTATAGCCTAGGATCCACTCCAGATTGTCTACTTGTTCCCAATATAATGGCCCAAATGAAATCTTCCCCCTACTAAAAGTGTCTAACAGAAGATATCTTATAGATTTTGAAATGCTTTGTCTTCTGGCAGTTCATTGGCTCTAACAGATTACAAGACACTCCCTTCTCTTAAATGATGTGTAACACTTAGCCAATTTCTTGAAACCTTCAAGAAACACTAGAGGATGATACTTGTCATGTTCCATAACACCTTTTGAAGACACGCAACACTTTTTGTGTAACTTATACTCTTCTGTGTCTTCGCTCTATAGTGTTTCACCTTTGACACTTGTCACTATCCACTTCCTTGAAACTTCAACTTAAAAGAAAATAAAACCCACAACATTTCTTACCTAAGCAATTTGAAAAGGAGCATAGGGACAGGTGTCAAACTCCACTGTTTAATTAAATGACACATGGAAATCTCCACTTTACTCATCTGGGGTTACATGGTAACCTCTACTTCTTTGAGCTACCTTTTTAGAAACCTATAGAAGGTGACACATGGCATTCTCCACTTTACCCTATTTATACCATAGAGGCAAATGGGTCTCATTTCACATTTTTAGAGACAGTGATACCTGGTGGCTTCCGCTTGCTGAAGAAACAAAACTTAAGACCCACCACCATCTTTGCTATATCAGTGGAGAAAAATGAAGATAGTTCAGATCGCGACACATGGTGGCTTCCACTTTCTTCTGCTAGGATACGTGGCATCTTCTATCATTTTTAGAAAAGCAAAATTGAGACCTTTTGTGATTGCCACTTGGCACTTTTTGCTTAACTTTGATACTTAGCTTTTGAAACTTTGCACTAAAAAGAGATGAAACATGGGTGCTGATATGAAATCATGGATGCTGACACTTGGCACGTTCTATTGAGTCACTGTGAGATATGTGGCACATTCTGACCAACTCATAAAAAATATGAAAGGTGCCTCGGATGATGACACTTGGTAGTATCTGCTTGATTTCAACACTTAGATAAAATGAATTAAAAGGAAAATAGAGCCCACACTTTATTTTCAAAACTTCACCATCTCAAACTAAATTATGCGGGAACAAAACTTTGCAGCATGCAACTAAAACTCAGAATGAAACGTAGAGTATTTTCTAATCTAAAAAAACTATATCAAATATGTTGACACATTATACTAAAATAGTACTAGAATGTCTATATCATCTAGGTCGACGTAGTCTACTAAAATAAAATGGACTATATTAGACATATCGAGATATATGATGAAGTAGAATAGTCTGGTGATATATGACTAAAGTGGACTATATCAATCTAGTCAATGTATTCTAATGAAAGATATAAAACTATATTGGAATGTTTTGGGTCATAGATAATGTAATTGAATATAAATGGTTGAATTATATTGACATATTCTGTGTTATGGATTATAAAGTTGTATTTAGATGATTGAGCTATATTGACACATTTTATGTGTTGGTCGATGTGGTTTCTATAAGTGGCTTAAATTGAATGGTATCAGGTTGGCCAATATAGTCTAAAATAACTTATTTTTTTTTATATATTTAGGATGTATCATGTAATATCAAGGGTCATAATCAATTATAATGCACAATATGGTGTATATTTGAATTATGTTTTCTTTATGTGCATGTGATTTAAGAGGTTATGAATTGACACATGTGACCACCCAATTGAATCTAATCATGTTAGCTATATTTTATTAATTATGGAAAGGAGGAGAAAATATGGTGTGGCTAACATTATCATATGAGTTGGGATTAGGAGTTAATTTGATGTTGATGTGATTGTAATTATTATATTAGGCTTAAGAGGTTGTAAGGTAATATTAATAAATTTATTATGTAAGAGTTTCAAGATTGAAATGTGGATGAATAAATGAGGTAATAAGGAATAATTAAATATCATGACAATTTTCATGATAATTACCTATCATAGAATTTCACCAACAAAACTTATTCATATTGTAACATTTTGGTGTAGGTTTGAAAGAGTCAAAATTCATGGATTTATAAGGTGGGATATTTCACTTGAGTTGGTGAAGACTCAAGGGAGGATGGGAATGGGTTATATTTTTTGGTTTGGAAGTTCCTTCATTAGGTTATTATGGAGGCTTTGTTTGAAACAAAGTGGTATCAATGACATTGGTTGATGATTCTATATGAGATGTTTCAAATTGACTCATGAGGAAACCTTTCCTTTTTGCTTGACATTAGGCCTCTTATAAAGTATTAGGGGGAAACATTTTAACTTTGTATTTAAGAGGGGATTTAAGAGTTATAACAAATAATTTAAAACTATTATCATCAATCATGTTATGGTCATATTTATGAGCTAGATACTTCCATCATTTGATAAAAATGTGATCAAATTCATTAGGAAGTTTTTTAGCATTTATTAAATGGCTAAGTCTTCTTGAGAAGATTAATATGTTAGAATTCCTTAACTATATCATTGAATAAATCCTCTTGTTGTGATATGTAGTGTATACAAAGTTTTTACACCATTATACCACATCTAATTAAAGGTTTTAGATAGAAATTTGGTAGTATAAAAGATATTAGTTTGGGACTATTCATTATAGAGATTGTTAAAGATTTTAGTAAAGGTAAAAATATATTTAGTCCCATCATATGTTATAGTTGAAGATATGTTTCCAATTTATATGGACACAATTAAGGGGTATAAATGTTATATTTTTATGCATATAATATTTAGGGATGATATTCCAATTGGCATATTTAAGAGGAAAAGGGATTTTTTTTTATTTGGTTGAGTCATGATGACTTGAGGTTGACTATCCATTTTCAAATTTTCATTTTGCATTTGGAACATTTTAGAGTTATTAAAATATTACATAAGGGTCACTTGTTGTATCATTTGTGCGAGTATTTGTTTTGTATCTAGATGTGGATGTTGGTTATTAGGATATGGATTACCAACATTGGTACTAGGAGAAATATTCCCAACATTGGTGTTGGTTTCCCCAACTATCATATAATATGAAGGAATAATTATTTTCAACCATGTTTTATTGTGTTTTATAATAATTTGTGTTCTTCCTATGGATGTAGCAAGTGAAGTGTGAAAATTGGTTGTAATATTTAGAATATAGTGTGAGGTTACAACCTTTGATGTAGACTTTTTGATGAGTTTGTGACTTATAAGTTTTGAGGGTGTAAAAATGCTACAAGTTGTATAATTGGCATGATTTTATATTTTCCTTTGAGGATTTTATAGATCTACCCTAAGTTATGTGATAAATTAAGAGTGAGATTGAAAATATCTAGAGTATTTTATAGAAAAATGCATCATTAAAAATTATCTTTAATGGTGGATAAGGTGGGAAGAAAGAAACAACCTATGTAGGATCTGAATGGGTTGAGGTTGATAAGAAATATTTTAAGAGGTGACATCATGATTATAATAATGTTATAAAATTAATTATTAAAAGTTAACTATATACAAGTAATGGTATTGGATAGGTTGATACACTTATTTATACATTTTATAAATATACTATATTGGTCAGGGTTATATAGCTAGCTAAAACAAACATAATGTATCAAGTTAGTTGATATGGTTTGTAAAAAATTAGGTGCTAATCGAATTTTGGAAATAAATTAAACTGTATCAATTTGGATGATGAGTTTGGATGAAAATAAAAACTTGAGATAGAAATGTATCAAGATGTTTGATGTAGTTGAATAAAGGATAAAACTAATACATAACTATATTAGGCTAGCCAATTCAGTTGACTAAATGAATTTTTTTATAAAGAACTATATTAATTTGGTCAATTTAATTGGATAAAAGTATGAATATAATGGTGAATTTCATATAAGGTTCACAAAAATGTATGCATGAGCTAAGAATATCCTAAAAGTAGCCTATCTCTAAATATCTAGCCTCAGAGAAGGTTGATCAAATAAAGCCTATGATACCTAATGTTTGGGTAGTGACCAATGGATAAGCACACCTATAAATAGGGGTACCTATATAAAATATTCAAAAGGAAATTGGTATAAATCATTTATCCATATGATATAATGAGATATCTCTAACTATGCCTTTATGTAAGTAATCTAATATAAATAAGCAATGTAAGTACTTGTGAAAGTAAAATAAAAGAGAAGGGTTATAATGATAAAAAAGGGTAAGGTTCCATGGTAAAAAAATGGAGGTATAATAAATATAAAAGTAAATAGGTAATCATATTCAATCCTATATCCATATTACATATAAGTGCAAAGAGAACATAGATAAGGATACACACACATTCATTCACTAAGTAAAAAGAAACATCTATCTACTAAATGAAATAAAGGAAATAACATAAGGTTATAAATATTTATCTTGGAGTTGACCCATCAAGCCTAAATCTACCCCTTAGCCAATGTGCTTTGAAATATATATTTTTTGGTTGTGATGACCTCAAATGGTTGGTAGAATATTTGAGAATACTACTAATGACTTATACTGGATCTATAAGAATTTCACAAGATAAGCTTCTTTAAAGACAAGATTCTACTTAGACTCCTCAAAATGCAACTTAGGTCATAAATGTAAATGAAATAAGAGTAAATAAATAATATATGAATATGATGGAATTAAATATTACTTGCATATATAGTCATCAAATACCCAAATACACCCTAAAGGCTAAGCCAGTGGCATCAACCAATTTCAATGTAGTTAAGAGGAATCAACGTAAATTGAATTGTGTTGGCTAGTCAAAAAAATACAAAAGCCAAAGTAAAATCTAAGAATATAATCAACTAGGTCAATATATTTTTTGAAGTTAATATATGTGAAACAGATGGTATCGACATGGATGATGCCATAGAAAATGAGGGAACTAACATAGTTGAAGGAGGTAGAATGGAAGGAGGTAAGTAACAGGTCAAATCTAAGGAAGTTGAGGTAGAAATGTTGGAATCACTAAAAATAAGAGGGTGGGGGGTGAATAAATGTCTTAAAATAATATTTTGTTTCCATTTAACCTTTTAAACAAATATAGTGATCAAGTAATGCATATAGAATCAATCACATAAACATGAAGCAAGATATCAACACAATAACACAAGAGATATGTGGAAAACCCTCATTAGGGATAAAACCCACTAAAACAAAACTTAGACTACATTATTATAAGAAATTAATAAATATTTAGTGAGGCACAAACCCAAAAAGTAGCACAAACCCTACAAGTAGCACCAACCCCTCACTAGTCAAACACCAACTCAACTAGGCCTTTAACAAGCACCAAATTGTAAGGAGGCACCAACCTCCTAGGTGACTCAGTACCAAATCAGTGATCTATAAATTGGGACATTTTTTTCTCACTCATGATCACCTTATTTTGATGATGATCACCTTCTTTTTCTCTTCAAACTCTATTATCTCTCTCAAACCTGTCTCTTAGGCTTTCTCACTCAATATTCCTCTTGCTAGAATTATTAGTCAACTGACCTTGATATTCTCATACATTAAATCTATTATATATTCATCATAATCTCTATCCTATCTTATTATGGTATTAAATACCTCTTAATCCTTCAAAATATTCCCTTTTATCTGTTCATGATCTGTTCTCTACACACTAAATAGGTTAATTAGGCCTTGTACTTATACCAATCACTAGAACACTCACACTATTGGTCATCCAAGACATTAATCCATTAGTGTCAAACCCAAAAAAAAGTCTTATGAAAAGTTACACATATTAATCAATCAAAATATGATCATTATTAGGTTAGCCAAAGTCACTTAGACCTTAATCTTCTTCTAGGCCTACTAGAGACCTAATTACAATTAGGTTTATCCTTTCCATAGAATAACTTGAACCTCTATGGCCCAGATGAACCTCACCAAAGAACTAAAAAATTAAAAAAAATTATCTAGAAACCTCAGCTAACCTCCTCCATTCTCATTAAGTCCCAAATCTTTCTCTCACACCTTGAAAGCACTATTAGGACTTAAAGACCTATTAGGCCCAATTACCTCAAAAAAACTATATACAAAGATGAAGCTCATATAAAATTTATAAACATATCCAAGGATAAATAAAAATGTGTATGGAAAATTCATTACCTGATGTTCATCATCAATCCATTATACATCTTTTATCAGGCTCCTAAGACTCAATAACACCTCATCAAAAAACTCACTCTGAACTGTTAGTTTGCTTAGAACCTAGTCATTAGTAATTTAAACTCAAACAATAGTTTAGGAAATTTAAAAAAATATATATGCATTAATAATATCCAATGTAATTTTAATAACATCATCACATGATTTTTACACTTCCATATTAGGAAAAATGACTCAAAAACATAAAACTCACTAACATAGAAAACTCCCTGAATGCTCCAAAACCTAATCTTGATAAATATTGTATTTAAATATTGAAAATAAACTTCAAAGAAATATAATTAAAATTAATAGTTCCTATATGACCTTTATAACATCCTCCAATATTTATATTACAATTTCTAGTGTCAACCATTGGTCTTATAGACCAATCTATTGACCTTCTCTCTCACAGTCCTTACAAAGCTAGATAAACCATTTTGTTCCATAACCCAGCCTCATATATTGACTTAAAATATTGTTAAAAAGGATTTATAGGTCATTTATGTCCTTAAAAACAACATAATATTCTTTGGATTCTTTAGATAAGTGTAGAGAGCCTCCAACTCATCACTCTCGCTTACTTCGAACTGTCATTCTACCTTGTGGACTAGTCATGATGATTATGAATTCTAACATATATGTAGACATATTAGATAAGTCATGATGCATTAATATTATCCTTATATATATATTTATAACATCTTAAAACACAAATATATTAAGGTAATATGGCAAATATGGAATATATAGACCAATCTCTAAAGCTTACACCTTCACTATTTCATCTTCACTTAGACAGGTCATCTTGTGAACAACATTTTAAACATTTTTAATGATATAAAAAACATATAAAAAATATTTAAATGCATTATATTTTTTAAAATAAAACCATTCAATTTGATCCATTCTTAATCCATGATAACTCATCCCTAATCTCATTCTCACTTAATCCTAGTTTTTTTTTACTATCTTCACTATTGGATTTTTTAGCGATAATCCAAATTGCATTACCAATTTAGTATATTTGAAGTATGTAACCTGATAAAAAAAACATCATGGGCATGAATTATAAGTCACAATATCAAACCTCCATCCACTGTGTAAATTTGAATCAGTCAACCCTGCTTGTTATACAAAATATTTGAGAAATGAGGGATTTATTATAGCTTCCACTCAATCATCTAATAGACCAATTCCACTTAGAGGTAATTGGTAAAATACTATACATGATTAAATAATTTAACTATGTCATCCAATCCATTATGATCCATTTCCATCAAGATATTCCATATTGGGTCACTATGAAGGTTATAGGAGGGTTTTAGACAAGTTTTCATTCTTAATGATTATTCATAAAGTTCTACCCCTAGAACCAACTCCTAATGCTTGGAAAACATTTATAGGAAAATTTCTCCCTAATATTGTATCTTTACATGCAATAGTTACACATGCCAAAAATCATGAGAAAATCCTTCTTGGGGCTTCATCTCTTCATTTTGTACATAAAGAGACCTTCAAACTCATTTTTATGCTTTCTCCTTCAATTCAAGACCTCAGATTCCTTAGCTCACTTTGAGAGTCATGCGACTAACTCACCACCTTTCTCACATGCTCTAACACTACATTTTATAACTCTAAGCTCATACACATCCATATCACTGCCATCATGCCTTTATAAGTGATATTCAAGCTTAATAACTAGACTAACAAATAGACCTATTGGGCACTATACCGATTTGAGATTTTCAAGACATCTTTTGAAGATTGATACTCACTCCAAACATATGATACATGAACCACCATATCTCCCATCATCATTTTACCAAGTCTCCTTAAACCATATAGGTCACTACTCAAGATTGAACTAGCCTTATTGAATACACAAGACATGAATATAATCTATCTCTCTAAACTCATGAATCTCTAAAGATCTTCACCAAAGACATTAAACATACACTGACTCAAACAAATCCATATAACTATAATAACTCCTTTCATCATACCTCACTATTATTCATAAGACACTCCATTGGATTACTCAAAGGCACACTAGCATTCTCAAATAATAAATTTCATGCCAATGACCATCGCCAGATTTTTATGAACCAAAACTTGACATCAAGCTTCCTTTGAAATCAATGACCTCTAGAATATGACATCAAAGAAAAATTTCACCTTATTTATCCTTCTTGACATCAATGATAGTACACAAACACATGACATCAATGATAACTTTCAATAATCTTCCCCTTTGTCATTAATGGCAAACCACACATGAACTAATCATTCTTAAACCACACTACTCTCAATAGGATGCTTCTCTCTCAAGCTAAAAAATATCATCAAGAAATTTCTCCCATAGGAACTTTTACAACAATAACTTTCTACCCCTTTAAAATTAATGACAAAGGGTCATAAACACTCTCACAAGGTCATCCACACATATTCTACTGATCTTTGGACCAGAACACTCTCAGAGACAATAAGCTCCCCCTTTGTCCATACATACTTCTTAATGCTTATTCTCATTTGGGATCTAAAATCATACTAAACAAAAAATTCTTCTTGAACCTTTTAAATGTCTCACACATACTTCCCCTTACTCTATTCACACATTAAAATCATACCAATTGAAGTGAACATACCTCTAATTGAATTTATCCATATGACCTCTCCATCTAGTTGAAAATATATAAGAGCTACATCTTGACCTTTCATGATTGATATGACCAATAAGTCTTTGCACAACTTCCTTAGACCATCAAACCTCAGATCTTGACCACATAATAAACAAACAATTTCTCCTTGACTCTTTACTCAAGAGGCCTAAGTTATTTCCCCTTAAATCCATGATTTACCTCTACTGTATGCCCTCATGATGAACACACTATAATCCATATGAGAAATACCATGTCTTATCTAAATTCATATCTCCAAAACATATCTTTACACTAATCCTCAATAGAATCATGCTTACAAAACTTCCCATCATGTTTCAATAGACCTATCAAGGTCTAGGATAAGGTCTAAATGTATACCTAAACTAAGTAATACCTTCAAACATATTAACTCCTTCAACATATCTTCCTATTATCTCATCATCTTCTTAATTATCTTCAAATTCTATCTTTATGCACTACGACTAATGCAAACACCTACTTCCATTCCTATTCATAGACCATGGTACTTGTTTGATGATATAAATACCTAATCTACCTCTAAAATGATCATCTAATCCTTTATTTTAATAACCACCTCATGATAGAAGCCTTCACATGCTTCTTATAGGCTAAATAGTGTCTCCTTGAAGCCTAGATAAAGACACCCCACTTCATAGGGCTCTAGAATAATATGAACTTAGTAGACCTTGATTTATCCTATCCACTTCTCTCAACCATATTGAAATTGTGATATTGATAGTATTTATTTAGGATTCTCTTGGCTTTGATTTGCACCTCAAGCTTTATGTTTACATCAACCTTCTCTTTGATTGATATTTTTTTATTTAAATGCACCATCAATAGATGTTGATAGTACATGTTTTTGGAACATATTCACATCTGATTCCTTTTCTATAACAAATAAATCATTCTAAATGATAGGCTCAATGTGATTAACATTAACTACCTTTGGTCTCCATACCTTTTTAAGGGTATCAGTCATCTTGTTATGACTAGAGTATTTATCCAATCTGATCTTATAGAAACTTGAAATGTGACCAATATGTTGAAAAATAAAGAAAATAACCTTACTCACACCTTTAGATTGATGTGGATTGTATTCCATTTTGACCTATTTCTTCTCCTCCTACAATCCCTTGCTTTATACCCAAATTGATAACAAGTGAATCAATAACCATGAAATGAATTAGAATACCTTGCATTGGGATACCTATTTAGAGTTGATATTTTCTAATTTTCTTTCATGTCGACCTTCTTATTTTTATTAGGATGATATACATATTTATTGGTTTGAGTTGAATTAACATGTTCTTTCTTTACCTTAGTCATCTTGTCCATGAGCTTCTCATGTTCAACCTTCAAGGTGCCAAACTCAATATTCAACTAATCACACTCAACTTATTTTGACCTTAAACTTGTGTTAACAACCTCTAACTAATCCTTGAGATATTTTAAGTCCTTATTATCTTATTTGGAATTTTCATCTATGTCATTATTCAAGGTAAATATTTTTTCCTCAAGAGCATTGACCACATATTTCAATTCTTTAGTCTTTTTCCTTAGTTACTTAGTCATCTTATACTTTTAAGATCAAATTTTAGCTATTAATATTACTCCAAAGGACCAAGATCTGAAACTAATTTTTGGAATCAATACCATTAATATGGGGGGGGGGGTAGATTAGTGACTTAAAATGATATTTTCTTTCTATTTGTCCTTTCAAACTAATATAGTGATCAAATAATGCATAGAGAAGCAATCAAATAAAAATGAATCAAGATATCAACACATGAACCTAATATATATATGGAAAACCATTATGAGGGATAAAATATAATAAAACATAGATTGGACTACAATCCGATAATAAATGAATAAATATTTTGTGAGGTACCAACCCCACAAGGAACACCAACCCCTTACTAGTCAAGAACCAACTCAACTAGGCCTTTAGTAAGCACTAACTTGCAAGGAGGCACCAACCTCTTAGGTGACTCAAGACCATCTCATCCACCTAGAAACTATTATCACATTAGGACACATTTTTTTCACTCAAATGATGATTATTACCTTCTTTTGCTCTTCAAACTCTTATATCTCTCTCAAACCTATCTCTTAGGCTTTCTCACTCAATATGCCTCTTATTAGGATTATTAGGTCAATTAACCTTGATATCCTCATGTAGAAGCTCTATTATATGTTAATAATAGTCTTTATCCCCTCTTTTGATGGTCTTTAAGACCTCATGTTCCTTCACAATCTACCCTTTTATTTGTTCATGGTCTCTTCTCTACATACTAAATAGGCTAATTAGGCCTTGTATTTATACCAATCACTAAAAAAATCACACTCTTAGTCAACCAATACATTAATTAATTAGGGTCACACATATGAATTATTAAAAATAAGACCATTATTAGGTCGACCAAACTCACTTAGACCTCAATCTTCTTATAGGCCTACTAGAGACCTAATTGCAATTAGGTCTATCCTTTCCATGGAATAATCTCTATGGATTAGATGAACCTTACCAAAGATATAAAAAATTTAAATCACTTTTATGGAAACCTAAAATAACATCCTCCATTCTCAATAAGTCACAAATCCTTCACTCACACCTTAAAATCACAATTAGGCCTTAAAGACCTATTAGGCCTAATTATCCCAAAAACATTATCTGCATAAAGCTCATATAAACTATATACACATATTCAAGGATAAATACACATATTTATGTAAAATTCATGACCTTATGGTCATCATAAAATCCATTAGATATCTTATATCAAGGTCCAAAGGCTAAAGAGTACCTCATGAAAAAGATCATTCTAAATTATCAATTTTTTTATAACCTAGTCATTAGCAATTTGATCTCAAACAATAGTTTCATAAATTTTCAACACTCAAGATACATGAATAAGATCCCATGAAATATTTATAAAATAATAATATTATTTTTACACTTTAATATTAGGTAAAATGACTCAAGAACATAAAACTCACTAACACACAAAAAACTACCTGAATGCTCCAAAACACAATCCTGATGAATGTTATTTTTAACTCCTATAATGACACTTTCAAGACATTCATGAACATTAATAGTTCCTATGTTACCTTTATAACATCATAAAATATATATATTAAAATTTATAGTGTCAACCATTGATATTATATACCAATTTGTTAACCTTATCTCTCACAATCCTTACACATCTAGATAAGCCATTTTTTTCATAATCCAACCTCATATATTGAGTTACAAGATTTTGAAAAGAAATGATAGGTAATTTAGGTTATAAAAAACAACATAATACTCATTTTATGCTTTAAATAAGTGTAGAGATCATCCAACTTATCACTCTCACTTGCTTACTCAGATTTGTCATTCTTCCTTATAGACCATTCATGATGATTATGCATTCTAACATCTATTTAGATAGAGTAAAGAATTCATAATGAATTAAATTTATACTTATATATATTTATAACATATTCAAACATAAATATACATATGTATAATGGAAAATATGGAATATATAGACCAATATCTGAAACTTACACCTTCCCTATCTCATCCTCACTTAAATAGGTCATCTTGTGAAAAAAAAATTCAACATTGTTAATTATATCCAAAAATTCTAACCAATATGGACATTTTTTATAGGTCCTATAAAAAATATCATCAATTTATTCCATTCCTAATCCATGACAACTCATCCCAAATGTCATTCTCTCTTTTACCTAGTTTTTATCACTCTCTTCACTATTGGACTTTTTAGTGATAAACCAACTTCCATGACTGGTTTAGTATATTAAAATTTTGTAACCTAGTCATAAACCACCATGGTCATGAATTATAAGTCATAATTTTTAACCACCATCCATTATTTAGCTTTGACTCAGTCAACCCTAATTGTTATACAATGTTTTTGAGAAATAATGGATTTCTTATAGCTTCCACTCACTCATTTGATAGACCAATGCCACTTGGAGGTATTTATGAGATCTCTCTACATGTTATAATTATTTAACTAGTTCATACAATCCATTCATATCCATTTACATAAATATATTCCATATTAGGTCACTATGAGGGTTTTAGGAGGGTTTAAGACCAGTTTCCATTCTTGACATTAGTTCATAAAGCTCTTCCCCTAAAACCGACTCTTAATGTATGGAAAAAAAAATTATGACCCTTTTCCACCTCTCCTTAAGATATTCATTTCCCATTAAATAGTTACACATGAAAATAAGCATGAGAAATCCTTCTCAGGACTTCATCTCTTCATTCTGCACATACAATAGACCTTCAAACTCATTTTCATGATTTTTCATTCAATGCAATACCTTAAAACCTTTACCTCACTTTGAGAGTCATGTGATTGAATCAACACCTTTATAACATGCTATAACACTAAATTTTATAACTTAAATCTCATACACATCAATATCACCCCCATCATGCCTCTATAAGCTATATCCATACTTAAGAACTAGTTTAACAAATACACCTACTAGGAGCTATACCACTTTTAGATTTTCAAGACACCTTATGAATCTTACTACTCACCTCTAGAAATATTAGATAGGTACCACACCATTTCCTATAATTATCCTTTGACCAAGTCTTTTTAAACCATATAGGTCACTACTCAAGACTGAACTAGCCTTTTTGAGCACATAAGACATGAATACAATCTCTCTCTAAACTTATGAAGTTTTAAAGATATTCACCAAAGACATGAAACTTACACTTCCTAAAACAACTCCATATACTTGTAATCACTCATTTCATCATAAATCACTATGATTCATAAGATACTCCATTAGATTAATCAAATCCAAACTAGCAAGCTCAAATAATCAACCTCATACAAATGACCATAGACACCTTTTTGTGAACCAAAACTTGACCTCAACCTTCCTTTGACATCGATGACCTTAGGCATATGACATCAAAGACACCTTTCACTTTATTGATCATTCTTGACATCAATGACAATACACAAACACATGACATCAATGATAACTTTCAATAATAAATATGAATGATATGATCATGACATAGATATAAACATATATTGAAAATCACCATAAACCTACCCACTCATTTTTGAGTTAAACCATTAAGGTGTGCCCTCAGAGAGATTAATGTTTAATAGGTCATTTCAAGAGAAAGTGTCAATAAATGATAACATGAAAAATATTACATGTATACATGATTTATATAATTTTATCATCAAGGGGAAATATCTCAATTTAAAAAATTCAAAATTAAAAAAAAATATTGCTTTTTACATGGTATAGGAACCCAAATTTCTGCAAAAAAACCTTACTCCCTCTTTTATTTTTAATTCAAATTATTTGACAAACTTATACATTTTAACCCTTTTTGGGATGGCCTAAATCCCACAAGTCTATATTTGACCCATATAGATTAAAATCATTTCAACATTTATCCAAAATTTATCCATTTAAACATCTAGAAATTTTTTTACTCATTACTGAACCTTACCTCAAAAATAAAGCTTGGCTTATCTCCTAGCCAAAATTGATTTATATAATTTTCTCATCAAGGGAAAATATCTCAATTTAAAAAATTCAAAATTAAAAAAAAATATTGCTTTTTACATGGTATAGGAACCCAAATTTTGCACAAAAACCTTACTCCCTCTTTTATTTTTAATTCAAATTATTTGACAAACTTATACATTTTAACCCTTTTTAGGATGGCCTAAATACCACAAGTCTATATTTGACCCATATAGATTAAAATCATTTCAACATTTATCCAAAATTTATCCATTTAAACATCTAGAAAAAAATTTACTCATTACCGAACCTTACCTCAAAAATAAAGCTTGGCTTATCTCCTAGCCAAACTTGATTTATATAATTTTCTCATCAAGGGGAAATATCTAAATTTAAAAAATTCAAAATTAAAAAAAAATATTGCTTTTTACATGGTATAGGAACCCAAATTTTGCACAAAAACCTTACTCCCTCTTTTATTTTTAATTCAAATTATTTGACAAACTTATACATTTTAACCCTTTTTAGGATGGCCTAAATCCCACAAGTCTATATTTGACCCATATAGATTAAAATAATTTCAAATTTTATCCAAAATTTATCCATTTAAACATCTAGAAAAAAATTTACCCATTACCGAACCATACATGTTTGTGTAATGTACCTAAAGGGGTATAATAGTATAGTGAATAATCCCACATGCATTAGAATGTGGAGTGGGGTAGGTGAGAAATAGTATAAGGGCATATGATGTTATAGGGCATCAAAGAGTTACTTGTAATTGAGCCTGGATCAAATAAGGTAGCCCCCTTGAAGTGGTTTGTAATTCAGAGTTGTTCCTTCCACAAAAAGAACATAGATTTTATATATGTCCAATTTTTCTATATTATAGCTTATGGGTTCTTATCATTGGTATCAAAACACTTTCCTGGGAAATTTTTTTCTATTGCGATAAAATTTGAGATTAAAGAAGCTAATTTTTTATGTTTTAGTAAAATTTGAGATCTCTACCTCCAGAGATAGTTTGTATTAATCTAACTTTGTGGTTGCAAGTCATCTATAAACTTATCATGTGAGGAACCTTGAATAATTCTCTAAAGGTTTTATGGGGACACAGTATATTATAATTTATATATTTTTTTCATTTAAAAATTACAAAGCTTGTTATGGTGCTCATTCCATTTCAAGAAAAATATTTCCAATTTCTTCTCTTCCAAGATGTGCATGAAGAGTCAAATCCTAACATCTCTTTTTAATAATTTCTATTGCATTTGATTTAATCTATAGTCATCAGTTTATTTCATCAACCTTGAATTAAGATGCATAATTCCTCCATCATCTTGATCTATTCCTCCTTTATTCCTACCAACTCCTTAGTGACTCCACTTTATATCTACATTGACTCAATGTCGACTCATCAGGATCTACAATAATTATAGTCTATAGTATTATAGTGCATCTAATGTACAAAGGTTCAAATTTATAATTTAATTCAAAGGTTGTGTGTAATTTAGATTCAAAATAAAGGTAGCCCCATTTAAATCTTTGAGTCAGACTTCTTTTGATAGATCTATGTTGGCTTAAGAATTCAGCTCCCTTTATCCTCATCTAGCTCATCCTTGGATCCCTCTATGGCTCAACCTCCATGTTGATCTTTCCTATCTCGATCCACCTCCCCACAGTCTTTTCTTCTTCCCTCTACATTCCTTTCCATCCATCTCCCAACTTATAACTTTCTTGACTAGATCCCCTCCAAATATTAGATAGACCTCAGCTCCACACTATCATCGTACTACCTCAAAAATGCCTCCTTCTTAGCTTTAGCTCCTACAACATTGACCCTCCTAGTCTTAGCCCATAATTTTTCACCTTTGAAACCCCTTTGCCTTACACACTATATTTTTCTTCAATAAATTCATGTCATTGGATTTATTATGTGGTATTAGGTATTTTCATGTGTAGTTTTAGATTTTAAGTTTAGGTTTCCATTCTTTTGTTTCAACATTTTATCTTTAAATTTTTATAATAATTTTTTTACACATGTTATTACATGGTCTACTATTTAGGTTTAGTAATATACCTTAATATTATTTTAATTAAGGTGTATTTGTTTATAATTTTTAATTATTGATTGTGATTAGTTACTATTCTTCTAGGTCTTATTTGTAACATCAACCATCAATGTATGTAATATCTTAATCTTTAGTTTTTTATATTTTTTAATTTAGTTTTATATCAAGTGTTAATATTAAGTAAATTTTAATATATCTTTTGAGTTTTTTGTCACCACATTTAATTATCTATTTTTTTTGTCATTAGTCTATCTTGTATCATTAATCGATAATGTGTGTCATATCCTAGTCTTTAGTTTTTTATGTCTTTTTAGTTTTTTTTCATGTGTTAATTTTAAGTCATTATTCATAATAATTATCATCTAGTTGTCTTATGTTGTGTTAGTTTTAAAAAATAAAAAAATAAAAATAGTGGTCATATTGTCGTGTGAGTAAGTTAATGATCATCTAGTCATCTTATCATCAAAATATTTATCATATTGTAAAGCATGCATTTTTGGTTAAAACTGACATCCTCTCTTGTCAATATTTTTAATCTCTAGTTTTCATAGGGACTCCTATTTTATCTATAAGTTATTTTATTATTTCCTTGACTTAACTTCATCAAATGGGGACCATCCAAGAATATCAAGCAGCATTTGAAGCACTCACCAACTAGACTATAGGTTTCTCTAATGCCTTGTTCCCATGTTACTTCATCAATAATCTTCATGATATAATTCAAAATGATGGATGTTGTGGGCTTATCCAAGATCACTAAAGACTACATCAACTAGAAACATCTCTAAACAACACCCCCTCAGACTACAAAAGCACCAGAGCAAGTAGTAGGCATGCCCGAGCACTCTTTTAACAAGTTCATTCAAGAAACCACCATGTGTGATTAGACCCCAAATGAGCCCAAGATGACAATCACATATCTAAATTAGGTAATCAAGGATCCAAATCCCTCAAGAAATAATGCTAAGGGGGATGGCATATACCCTCATTTGCTTTATAAGGATAACTATTTTGTGTTCCCTTATTCTATATTTGAGCATATAATTATCACACTTCAAATCTCAATGCTAGAATCTAACCTCCTAGATGACCTATCTTCCATTGAGGTTATTTCATAGATATCTCTTTATGTACTTCCATCTCATGCTATGCTACTTGTTTTTACACTATTCATGTGCATGTTCATATCCCACCATCAATAGAAGAAGTACAAGTATAAATGAATACATGGTAGAGATTCTATCTAGTCTTCAACCTATTTTGGTCTAGATTACATTTATTCCTCATATTTATTATCATGTTTTTATGGTGAAACATATTTAAGGGGGATGGAATGTAATGTACCTAGAGGGGTATAATAATATAGTGAATAATCCCACATGCATTAGAATGTGGAGTGGGGTAGGTAAGAAATAGTATAAGTATAAGGGTAGATGATGTTATATGGAATAAAAGAGTTATTTTTAATTTAGGATAGCTCAAATTAGGTATACTCCTTGAATTTTCCCATGATTTAGAGTTTTTTCTTCCATAAAAGGAACACATATTTGATATATGTTTGATTTTATATATTGTAACTTACAGGTTCTTATCAGTTTGCCTCTTTGATATTTGTAGTTTTTTATATTAATTACCATTGGTCATGATAATTAACTCTTCCCATATATATTTTTAAAATTTTGACAACATAATTTAGTCATATTAAATCATCCTATAAATGCAAGGTCTTGCCAAGATTATTGAAAACTAGATGAGAGTGTATGTAATCCAAGGAATCAAGAGAGATAAGGAGGACAATTTTTTACACCAAACTACACTAAGAGAAAATCATGGATCTAATATTATCCATTCAACTTATGATTTATTGAATCAAATCCTACACACTTGTAACATTTATCCATCTTGGTCTTTTTGCAACATCTATTATGCCAAATGAGGGTAATTAGACTAAAGCAGTTATATTAATCACTTATAAGTAATAAGAGGTTAAAAAAATTACTCATGTTATTCCATTCACACACCATAAGAACTATATGGAGGTATGATTTTGATAATATTGGATATGTAGTTTTAAATGTTGTTATGATAGTTCCCTAACTCCATTACTTTTTCTATATTTTAGAGTGTGCAAATAAGGTCAAAGTGGATATTATACCACACAAAATATTATATCTTGAAATTTTATGAAGTGAATGTATAGTCATAATCATGAATACAAAATGAATAGGCACCAAAGAACCTAAACTATGAAACCCTACAAAGACACACCCAAAACATAAGGGTGAAGCTAAAGTAGCTAAGCTTGTCTAAACTAGGCCTGTATAGGTAGGGATTTGTCTCAAAATACTACACAGGTCTAAAAGTTTAGGATTAAATCAAATATATTCAAATTACATATTTATAATTTTATAATAGTCAAGGTGTGATCATTTCTTAATCTCTTTATCAATTCATTGCTTTAGTTTAGCTTACATTTGCATCATTTTAGTTTTTTCTATTAATTAACATCTTAGATGGATTTTAGTTATGAATTCCTATATTTATTTCATTTAAATTTTTTTATTCCTTATTTTTATTTAAACCATAATAAGGGTTGAATATAAATGGTGAACTTGAACTCTTTCCAACACTCAAAGTAGAGTTTCATACAAACTTTTGTTTCACACATTCACAGAGAATTTAAAATATGAATTATTTTACTCTTTTATAAATTCCAAAACCTAATTTCTATTTAGGTATGTACATCATTCAAGTTTTTAGATAAGGTTTGTTTCTTACTTACATTCAACCTAGGGTTTCACAAACACTTATCCTCTTAGGCTCTAAATAATCATTTTCAAATCTAATTTTATGATTTTTATTCTAAATTTTGTTAATTAATTTCAATTATTAAGGCCCTAATAAAATTTGAGTGTTCAATAATTAAATTTACCATTACATCCTCCCATTAATAACCTCATATAAACTTTGAATCAAAACAACCAAAGTGATTATGAAGTTTATGATGATCACAATCACCAACCCAAAATTTATCCTCATAGGAAATCAACATTATAAATATTCAAAGGAGTAATTACACAAAATTTATAATTCTTATATAAATTATTACACAACTTAATATCTAAAAATCAAGCTCTTTGAAACCAAAATCTTATACCTGAATGACCTCAAGGGGATGTCATTACCCCTTCTACATCAAAGGATAAGGTTAATCTTCTACATGATTCTAACAACCAAAATAAAAATACACAACCAATAAAATCATATATATAATTTCTTGGACTTGGACATCCTAATTTCAATAATAATTAGAATCCTACATCTAGTGTTGCATATAATGATTTAGTAATACAACAACTCATTGACATGAATGCAATAATTTATTAAATATAAAAAGTATCCAATATGCCTAATCATGAACTATCATATGTGGACATATTACATTATCCTTTATCTCATGAGGTGATTATGTAATCAATATTCAGGTTTCATGAGATATTAAATATTTTCTTAGCTCAGTTTTCAATTAGGATTAGCCAAAGCATGACTCTCACACATATATCTCAAATCAATCAAGGTCATCATTGATGCATTACATACTATGTCCTTAAATTCAAACCCTTGCGTATTAAGATGTCTCATCTACTTCATGATAGTGAAATAAAAAGTATATTATCAAATAACTTAATCCTCTTAATGAAAAGGTGATGTTCATCAACTATGATTCAATTGATGACCTTTATCATTTTTTTCATAACATTGAGAGTAAAATTTTATATGATAATATGCTCATATAAACACATATTACTTCAACATCTAATGATCACAAATATCAATTAAAATTACATTTAAACCAAGCCATAATGATATATAGAGTTTTTGAGATAAGAGTGAGGCCAAAACCATAAAAATAGTATCACAAGCTCAAGATAAAAGTACATTTTCAACCACTACACCAAGGAGAGAGTTCACAACATTTCCCAATCCACCTGGTCAAGAGTTGAAAGTTTTGAATGTAATGTCATTATTTAACCCAAACTGCTTCACCAAGATCCAAATATACCACCACCTAAGAACTATAATCCTAGTGAATTTTTTGGTTATCATCGAGGATCAAGGCATTTAAACATATAATTATTATAATTTTCACCATAAAATTCAAAATCTAATTAATGATAAATTTATCTTAGTAGATAGGAATACCTACAATATAAATGACTCAATGGTGGATCTTAATATTCACTTTAATATATTATCAACCCATTGCAAATTTATGATACTCAAAATCAAGATAATGTTTGGATGGAATCAACTATAGAACTTGAGCATAAGCCTGATAACATCATTGGTATGGTATCAGGTTCTCAAATATATCTATCTACCATAACATTCCATGAACATGAGATACATGTTGGAGGTTCAAATATTCATGATTTATACATACATAGATTTTTTAGAAGTAACCTTTAAATCACACATGGTATTATGATTGATAATGGTTGTAGAAATAACCGTATTTAAATGTCATTCTTATCTAGTAGAGGATTAACTCATAGAGACTTATGCATTGTATCCACAACATTAAGTAGTTATCATAGATGTGAACATATAACCTTGGGTGGTATAAAACTTCCTCTCACAATTTTCCTACAATGTGTTTAGTTTGGTTTTATGTTATTCAGGATCATACATTATATTTATTGGATATTTATGGCCAAATTAAATCAAATAAATACCTTGAACAAAGTAGAATTTTCATAAATTATTACACAATAAAAAAACATACTATTTATGGATCATCTTATGAATTACCTATTCATCAACCAATTACTACACCTCAAATAGTAAAGATCATCTATAATAACAAAAACACTTGTGGTTTCTCCACAAAAAATCTTATGCACCTAGAACATTTGAGACAAAGGCATCCATTTCTATTTCATGATATTATCTACTCCCAAACCCCATAATTTCACCTCAAAGATATATTTCACCTTAGCACCCATGTCCTAAGGTTGACTTGAAACCTAGGCCAATAATTATGCAAAAATATTCCTACATAATATTTGGTACCATCTATACCACATGATGAAAACATCACTCAAATACAATAACACTTCTAACAAATCTAAAAAATATTCTTGTGATATGTCAAATAATGTCTATAATTCATTTAATTTAGATCTAGGCATTGACCCCATAATAGGGTATCCTAACTACTCACATTGAAGGATTTCATGCATGCATCTTTTGAAACCATATTGTACTATATATTAAATTTGTTTATTTTTCTACACACTTTTTATGTTGTTTCAATTTAATTATAAAAAACAAAAAAACATTGATAAAAATTATAAAATATAAAAATGCCTTGGTGATTATCATTAATTCATATTTACTATAACATAGTCTTGGACATATATTTTATAATTACATATTATGTAACTTAAATATTCATTTTTCCTAGTGTTTACTTTTTCAAAAATATAAAATATAAAAGCATGGATAAAAAGACAAATAAAAAAAATTATTTGCATTTATATTGGTCATCGATACACATCATAACTACCATTAATGAGTTTATGCATCCATATTATCATACCCAATTTTTAATAGTGTACCTTAACTTAGGTAATAAGTGATATAATATGGTTATATATGCATATTATTACATTTATATCTCTTATATTGGGGGACATTGCTTACTTTGCTAAATAATTGTATTTTATAAATATATCTAACATTACACACATTATGTTTCTTACTGATTACTTATATGAGGTATACATATCTAAATGTGTTTATGGATCTATTCATGCTATTTTTATCATATCATTACATTGTAAAAATAATTTTTGTAAATCACAATATTCAAATATATGACTTCAATTTAGGCCCTCTCCTTCTATTGATTGCATTCTTCTATTTTCTAGATTCCACCTAGTACTTGCCTTTTATTTGGAATAATATTCTTGTAGCCACTTGTTTCATGTTTCTTGTTGAGTTTATATTTTACTTATTATTTTTTTATTAATTTAATATAAATATGATAAAAATATTATAATTTATATTGTAAAATAGGCCATTAATCATAAAAAATTTGAAGGTGAAAGAGATAGATTAATATTGGACTTACTATTTTTAGAATTGGCAAAAAATTATAAAGGAAAGATACAGTTAAGTGATTTATAATTTATATTTCTCATTTCCTACATAATAAACTTTTGAATATTTTATTTATTATATCTTTGACTTATCAAATCAAGAAATAGGAGGTCAAACCCTATGTAGGTGCAATTAGTTAAGTTTATACCCTTGTAGAAACTAGTACTATCTAGGCTTTATCAGTACTATACCAATTGGTTATGAAATTATATACCATATTGAATCACTGCATATACACTTATATATTATTTCTATATAATATTTTTCCCTTGGTACTTTTCATTAATCCTTATTTTATCTCTCTTGATTAAAAATCATAATCACACTTTAAACACAAGATGGACCTTGAAAAGAGGTTTTAAGGATGGGTTGGATAGCTCAAACTAGTTCCTGTTGAGTAACTAAACATTACCTACATTCTAATATTATGAAGAGGGATCAAAACATGCACAGTTATCCCACCTAGGTGTGTGTGTGTGTGTGTGAATAATATCTTTATCATTTTAGAATGCATTGATGCTCATACTAGATCATACTCCACTATAATTAATTTTAACCTAATTTTTTATTTAGACTTAGCTCTAGGTTTGATGATTTGAGTGGTTTTCATATGATTTGTGATAATGTATGAGTAGATTGATAATTTATTTCTCATATGTAAATGTTAGGTAGTGAGAAAATGACCCAGTAATTATTAATAAATTATTATATAGTTATGATGTTTTTCATCTTTATCACATTACTGACATTTTTTATTTTGGGACTCGCCATCCCAAAAATCTCACATATTGCATGTCCTAAGGAATGTACCAAGAAATGAGTAGATTTGACTCATGGTACTTTGTGAGAGATGTTTGAATACCATTATGTCATACATTAATTACTATTAGTCTAACCTCCTTTGAATCTCTTTTTTCTTCTTTCTCCATATCCATTCTATCAGTTATGCTACCCACCCTATATTTTTAATGTATCCATGTGACTAATATATTCTATTTCATACCTATTTATCAATGTACTATATCATTCTAGCTAATACAATTTTGACTCTGCTCTTGTATTTCATATTGTATCAACATAACTAATATAATATTAAAACAATTAACACTTATTTTTGTATATTGGCCTATCCTATACTAAAAAAATTAAAGTATTAGGTATTTTAGGGTTTGGAAACATATATATAGTGATCATAATTATCATTCCTAGCACACACAAAACACTTATTTTATTTTTTTGCACTTGCATTTCTTCCTTTTAATGAGTAAAATGAGGACTAAGTGGTCAAAGTCTTTTTTTATAGAGGTAAAGTCTTATTCGATGTATTTAAAGATAAATAAGAGGATTTGAAAAAATGAGGTATATTATAGCCTTTGGAGTTCCAAACTAAGTACATCTAGGTATTCATCCTTTCCAATTGAGATTTTTACCCACAACATATATTGTAAAGTGTCGATAGAGCCAAGGGGGATATTGGTGCATAGAAAATTCAAGCAATGGTAATTATATTTATCCATATTTTATTTAATTTTATTTCATTAATAAATATATTTATTTTTAATTGTTTGAGTAGCATGTATGTTATTGTCCTTCCCTAGTTCCCTTTATACCAAATAATTTGGTATAGTATAAGGCCCCTAGGCTTTTCTTTATAATGAACCCCACTATGTAATTTATCTATTATTTATTTAATGTTATTTACTATCTTGGATATATGTTTCACTTGTTAATTAGTTCCATGCATTTGGATTCCTTATTATATCCTTGATACCCCTTTGATTACCATTTCTATATATCATTGATTAATCTTGAGACCTAATTAGACCTCATATACCAATCCTAGGCATAATCCTTCAAACTATATACCCTTGATATTAAGTGTGGATTATCATATTTTAGATATATAATTTCCCCTAGTTATGTCACTATACCTTCCAGTACATGTGGACTCTAGTTTGATCTCTTGTTTGTATCCTAGTCTATAGAGAGAGAAAAAAAGTTATATTGGTCATCCTAGATCATTTGTACATTATAGTAATTGATTTTGAGAGTGATTAATATGAGGGTTTTTGTAAATATTAAGATGAAAACTATACTCATTAAACACTTAATAGTTGACATTAATTTCATTAATTTTATCAACCTTATCATAGACTTTGTGGTGTTCTCTTATCATGGAATCATGATCAAAGTTACAAATAAGGAGAGATTCATATGATATATTTTTAAGTTTATTACAAGTTTCATGACAATGAACCACACTAGCCTAAAACCAAAAAAATAGGGATCATACCAAATAGTGCTAGGTTGAGAAGTATTAACATCTATAGGTGAATGTCTAGGAAGGAATATCCTAAGCTCATCAAGAGTAATATGTTCTTAAGCATCATTAATTTGATTATGTGATAAAGGGGTAGGATGTTGGATGGGACTTCCCACTATTGGTTGGGAGAGATTCACTTCATTATAGCTTCTTATCATAGTGGTGTTGATATTTATCTTAGCTTTATAAGTATAAAATACATCATAATTAGTGGCATGCTTATTTATATGTCTCATTAGCACTCAAGCTCCTTGTTTAGGTTGTGAAGATTATAATTATTTAAAGAGATGATATTATCTCTTAGATTGTCCCAAGGCTTCATCTGATGAAATGATAGTGAATGAATTAATAATTTATTTTAATATAGTATTTAATTTGGTAGTAAATAGGTGTAAAAAGTTATATTTCATCATATTATGCTCAACATTGTTACCTAAGGATTTCCATTATTTAATTAAATGTTGGGAAATCTCATGTTCCACTTTTTTTCAATTGATAAAGTTAGCTTGATTATTTTTAGGTAAGTTATTATAATGGTACTATTGGATCAATGAATTAACTAAGTATTATAAAATAGTGCTAGGAGTAGATTTAAGTTGATTTTACCATTCTAAAGCATCAACAAATAGGGTTTTGATTAATATCTTGATAGTTTTTAAGGTTTAAAATTTAATCGTATCCTTATAAATTTACAAAGGCCTTTATATGTATAGTGGGATCATTGGGTACATTAGAGGATAGAGTAGGAGTAATTTCCACTTATTTAAATGTTAGGAATATGAGGGACTAAGGTTTAATTTTTGAAATGTTTAATGACTTTTTTATGAAGAGGAGGTTTTAAATGAGGTTTACAAGATAATATATAATGGGGGTTTGGATAATTTTTATTTGGCATTCCCCAATGAAATTATCTAGGTTTAAATTTAATTTTCATAATTTAATTGTGAAATTACAACATTTGGGAATTATTGAAAGATTTCATGGTTGACATTTGGTTTATGAGTTTCAATATTACTTGATTTGGATAGGGTGTATTGAAATAGAGACTTGAGCTTCATGATAAGAAACACTAGATGTGATGTTAATTTTAGTGTTAATATGAGAAGTTTGGGAAGGTCCAATAAAATTAAGACCCACCATGTGAGTTTATAAACTATGCATGGTTGATGTATAAGGGAGAGGGAAAGTCAAAAATTGATTTTCCCCAAGTCACATGGAAAAACTATTCACATGGGAAGGAGTAATTTCCAAAAAGGGTTTCACCATGATGTGATAAAAACCCATGGGATCCTTATCTCTATATTTAGGATGCTCTTAGAAAAACATTTTCATTTTGAAATTATACTCTAGGTTGCATACCTCTTCACCCTTAGATTCATGGGTTTCTATTACTTAGGATTTATAAGGGTTTTTATGTTTTTTATGTGGATCAAAATGTTTGGATCTACTAGAAGCCATATTAAAATATTTAGAAGGTGGATTTATTAAAGATAAAAATTAAAAGAGGAATTATTATGGGTATTGGTTAAATCCATAGCATTAGGATTATGTAAGGAAATTACTTATATGATTTGTAATAGTGGAATTATATATGGAATAATTAATAGAAGAATAAGCAGATCCACAATAACAATTGGTGAAAGAGAAAAATGATTGAATATTATGACTAAGCCACTTTGAGGGGAAAACCTACAAAATAATGTAATAAGAATAGAATTCATAATATGGTGATAAAATACTAACCACTACCCCATATATATACTCTACTTAGCCATGGTTATTCAATAGGCTAACCATATTAAAAACATTAAGAAATGCAATAAGATAATATGAAGATGTGTAATCCACAAGTTGACCACACATATCCATATACACACTATAGGTTAAGGGTATAACATGCCCCTCCCCTTAAAAAAAAACATTGTCCTCAATGTTGAATCAAACCAAGATGTTTTTATAGGAATGATTCATCCTCCCATGTTGCATCTTTAGAATGCAGGTTCTTCCATTTGATCAAATATTGCTTAATAGATTTCATCTGTAGTTATTTAGTGTGCATGTGAAGGATCTCCTCAAGATCTATAATGACTCTACCTTCTTCATCTAATTTAAATAACATAGTTTGACTATAAATTATGTGTCTAATTACTTTCTTTAGGCAAGATACATGGAATACTGGATGTATGTGAATGGCTAGGGGTAATTTTAATTTGTAAGCTACACTACCAAATTTTTGTAAGATTTGGTAAGGGCCATAATACTTAGGTGATATATTTTTATTCTTTTTTATTTATTTAGAGACATATAATTATATGAATAAAAAATCATAAAGACCTAATCAATTATGTCAAAATGTCATTCACTATGATGTTGATTCACTTGATGATTCATTTGATTTTGTGCCATTTCTAAATTCTCTCACAAACTGACTAGCACCTCTTATTGATGGTGAATATGTTACTTAATAGCTTGAACCTTAGTATTGACTATGAAAACTAGAGTGATGGATGGGGGGTGATACCCATATAAAATCACAAAGGGAGACATCTTAGAAAAAGTGTGAAATGAAGTGTTATACCACCATTCAATAAGTGGTAGCTAACAAACCCATTTTTCTTATTTTTTAGAATTGAAATAGAAAAGATACCCTTTGAGACATTTTTTGATTATCTGTATTTGTCCATCAACTTGAGGATGATAAGATGAGATATGAGTCAACTAGGTACCCAAACATGCAAATAAATCAATCCAAAAATTACTAGTAAATATGGGATCTTAGTCACTTACAATGATCTTTGGAATGCCATGCAATTTTTAAACTATATTAAGAAAAATAGAAGCCACTATACTGGTAAAAAATGGCTATTATAAGAATAAAAAATGAGCATCCTTGATGATTCGATCCATAACTACCATGATAACATTTTTACCCTTAGACCTTGGCAATCCCATAATGAAATCCATAGAAACCTCTTCCTAATATTAGCTAGGGATGGATAAAGTCTCAAAGGACCTAGGGTCGTAATAGTTTCACCTTAATTTTGTTGGCACACCATGCATTCAACCACGTATTTCTAAACATCCCCTTTGAGTCCTTACCAAAACAAATATTGCTTGATTATATGATATGTTTTTAGAAATCCTAAGTGTTTTCCAAGTATAAAGGCATGAAGTTCCTAAAGAATTTTATGTTTGAGAAAAGAATGCTTACAAAGGTATAATCTATCTTTATACCATAATGTGTTCCACTCCCATGTAAATTTTTCAAATTTTTTAGAACCCTAATAAATATTTTGAATCAAATACTTGGTATCACTGTTATTCTCCCATTCTAATCTTTCTTCCTCTAACCAATCTTCCTACCACATGTTCATGGTGCATAATAATGCCTCAATTAATTTAACCCACTAAAAGAGGACATCTTCCACCACATTATCTTTTCCTTTTTTATACACTATTTCAAAATCATGGCCTAACATTTTCGTTTCCCATTTTTTTGTTCTTTAGATGAAAAACATTATTCCAAAAAATATTTGAGGCTATCATGATCAGTCTTTACATGAAAGTGACAACCCATCAGATATGGTCTCCATTGCTTCATTGCATGTAGAATATCCATCATCTCTTTCTCATATATTGGTTTGTGCCTATTTTTCCCTTAAGTTGGAAACTTTGAAATGCTAATGGTCTACCTTCTTTCATAAGTATATCCCCCATGCCATATCCTAGTGCATCACACTGGACAAAAAAAGTTTTTTAAAAATTATGAGTACCCAAAATTAAACTTGTGGACATAACCATTTTCAAATATTTAAATAACTTGGTAGTTGAATCAGTCCACTAGGATTCTTTCTTCATCAAAGAGGTTAGTGGGGATCCAATGTTACTATAGGTTTTGAAATACCTATAATAGTAACTAGTTAGCTCCAAAAATCCATGGAGGTTCTTAAGGGTCTTAAGAACATGTCACTTCATCATTGATTGAATTTTATTAGGATCAAATTTCACTCCTTCATGTGAAATAATATGACCCAAGTAATCCACCTCTTGGACACCAAAATCACATTCAAAATGATTGGCATAAATTTGGTGTTGTTATAGAATTAAAATCACATGTTTCACATGCTTCAAATGGTCTTCCCAATTTTTGTTATAGATGAGGATATCATCAAAAACACTAGTACAAAATTTCTCAAAAATTTCCTAAAAATAGTATTCATCAAAATTTGAAATGTAGATGGTACATTTATGAGGCCAAAAGGTATTACCATAAATTCATAATGGCCTTAATAAGTTTTAAAAGTTGTTTTAGGTATTTCCTCATTACAGATGTGAATCTGATGATATCTAGAGCAAAGATATAACTTGGTAAAATAAATAGCACCATGATATTCATCTAGTAAATTATCAATTACTATAATAGGAAATTTATCTTTAATGGTCTATTTTTTGATTTCTTTATAGTCTAGGCACATCCTCCAACTATCATCCTTATTTTGTACCATAACCATTGGAGATGAATATTCAATTTGATTATGTCAAATGAATCCTTCCTCCAACATCTCTTGTACCTTATTTTAAATTTCACTCCATTAGGAATGGGGATATGTATAGGGTCTGATATTGGGTGGTGTACTTCTTGGAATGAGTATGATGGCATGATCATGTGCACAACTTGGAAGAAGTCCTTTTGGTATGTCACCAAAAATAACATAATGGTCATCCAACACCTTTTAAAAATTAGGATGTGTAGACTCCTTGGTTGGTTGAACCTTTAAGGAAAATAAGTGTGCCATAAAACCTTCTACAACTTTTCTAAAAATTTTCATCATCTAGTGAGAACTAACCAGTTATGGAAATTTATCCTATAATCCATGTAATTTAAAAGACCTTCATTATAAATTGAACCTCATGAATAATTTCTAAAAATTCATCTCAATAGTGCCCAAAGTGGTGAGCCACTACATCCCAAAACAATGTGAGCTCCTTCCATAGAAATAACAAACATAGGGCAATCTAACAAATAGTCTCCCATAATAAGATTAATACTATGACATTTTCCAAAATAGTTAATCATACCACCATCTGAAATCATTACCTAAAAGTTTAGAGTTGGGTAAATGAAATAATTCAAATGAGCATCCAACTTAATATTTATGAGGCTATGTGTACTCCCACAGTCAATTAATAAATTCACCTTTTGTTTCTTCAAGAACCCCACCACATTAAGAGTTTGAGGAGTAGTAATGCATGAAAGTGAATGATAATAAATAATAGGCTGAGAATATTTAGATTCATCCTCAGTTTATTCTAACCCTTCCCCTATCCTCATCATTGGTACCATCAATGTAAAACAACTTCTTTTTAACACATCAATGCCCTTTGTTCCATTTTCTATCATGGCCAAAACACAAACCTTTTGCAAGATTTTCTTCCACTTTTTGAGGTGTTAATCTAGTAAAATGATGAAATGATGGTGTTGGAAAGGTGTATTCATGAACATTGGTGAAAGGTCTCCATTTGATCAGCTCTTTTTCCTCAACCATGCATGCCTTTGATATGGCCTTAGATATAGTACTAGGATGAAACATGTGAACCTCCAATTGGATGTTATCTTTGAGGCCATCAAAAAATAGGTCAATCAGATTTTCCTCAATGATGTCTACCAAACATAAGGAGAGATTATAAAATTGATGACTGTAGCCCTTGATGGTCCCAATTTGGTAAAACTTGGCTAGCTAACTGAAGTTATTTTTAGAGACATTATTATGATAGTGGAACTACAACTCCTTATAAAATACCAACCATGAAAGTGGGGTACCTTTATTTTTATTTTGAGCACATAACCAATGATACCAAATGAATAGATCAAGCTCTAAATAAAGAGGTCATAACCATTTTTTGTAAACATGGAGTTTGATGTAGATCAAATAAATTTCCAATTTGAGTGAGCCAAGTGAGTGGATAATTACCATCAAACTTGTGCATGTCTAATTTTGGTAACATCAACTTAGGGACAAAACTAGTATTGGTATTGTTTAGAGTAGGAGAACAAAACTGAAGTGGTGGAAGATTGTTTTGTAGTGGGTGAGATGAAAAGCTAGACAACTGCCCAATTATTTATTTTAATTTATCCTTCATGTTTTCCAATTCCCCTCTAAAGCCTATACTGTACCCTTGAACCGTATCAAAATCATATTTTTCATCATGCCCTACAATTCTGACTTAAATTTTTGAACTACCTCCAAATTAGATGGATCAAATTTTTTAGATTCCATGTCATCCTTGTGAGGATTTTTTGAAGTTTCTTACACTTTCTTGCATCCATGAGTGTTTGGACTAACCATGAACAAAACCTAAGAGGGTTTTAACCCCACCCAAAAAAATTACTAGTATAATACACCATTGTAATCATCTCTCTAAGATGAATCTAACTATTTCTATTCTACACAAGGGTGAAAATTTCTAGCCCAAAAAAGTATACTAGTAGAATATACCATTGTGATCATCTTGTAGAGATGAATCCAATGAATACTAATATCACAAGGTAAAAAATTTGATTTTTTTTTTACCCAAATAAAAATGTTTTTTATTTTTTGTAAAAAAAATCATGAACAAAACTATAGTGATGAAAAAAATCAATTCCTCCTAGATCACAAGTTATGTTTTTTCCACCTTCTGGTGCTCAGGACTAAATCTAAAAAAATTGTGTTGTATAAACTTTCCCAAATTGATTCTCTAATACCACTTTTAAGAAAATTACTTAGATGATTCAAAATAGTATAATTATATATGGTAGAATTAAAATCAGAATAAGTAGATCCATAATAACAATTGGCAAAAGAGCAAAATGATTGACTATTATGATTGCATCACTTTGAGGGGGAAACCTCCATAATTAGACAATAAGAACATAATTCACAATATGATGATAAGAGACTAACCACTACCTCCTATATATAATCTACTTATCCATGGTTATTCCATAGGTTGATCATACTAAGAACATTGAAAAATGCAATAAGCTATTATGAAGATGTGTAAGCCACAAGTCAACCAAACATATCCCTAGATGCACTATAGGTTAAGGGCATAGTAAATTATTGGAATATAATCCTTAAAAATATTGATTGGGTTTCCTTGGTGGATATATTAAAAAGGTGTTGAGTTTTGGTAACAATTAAAGGGCCTCAGAAAGATTTAAAAATTTGGAAATTAGAGGGATAGGAAAAGGCATATGAAAATAAATACTTGTCAATCTAAAATTCTCTAAAACTATAGATATATAAATGTGAGGAAAATATAAACAGTAGTGGGATAAGATTCATGTCAAATTCACTAGAATGTATACACAAGATAAGATGACTAATATGAAAATCTTATTTCTCTATATAGATTAGGATACAAAAAATAGATTAAATTAGAACTTGCATACGCTTGAAGGTATAATGAGTATCCTAGGGGTAAATATAGATATAATATGTGGTAATCCACACTTAATATCAAGGGTTCATGGTTACAAGTCCTATACCTAATAAATGGTATATAGGGTCTAACTAGGTCTCAAGATAAATTAAAGATATAATAATGACAACAAAGGCATGTTGGGAATATAATAAGTCAACCACATGTAAGGGAATAAAAAATAAGGGTAACCTATATCCATGTTATAAAATAAAACTAAACTAAACAATAGATAAATGACACAATGGAGCTTATTATAATATTAAAACTAGGGGCCCTATACTATCCTATCCTATTTGATATAAGGGAAACTAGGCAAAGACAAAAACATACATGTTACTCTAACAACAAAAAAAACCATATCTATCTAATAAGTAAACAAAATGAAAGCTAATAGTGATAAATATACTTACCTTGAATTTACTTTCCAATGAATCAATCTCATCTAATCTGGTGGAATTTTGTAAAATATGTTGTGGGTGGAGACTTTAAATGGCAAGGATGAAGACCTAGATAACCTTAGTTGGGACCTCCAAATACTATGAGGTACTTCCTTATTTAAATCTTCCCATTTATCTTCAATTATATTTAAAAAGAATTGGCATCCATAATAATAATAATTTAACCTCTAGCTTCTCATTTTATTACTTAAGGTCATAAATATGAGTGCAAGTAGAGAAAGTGAGTATTGTGTTTATTTGGAATGATAATTATGATCGCTATATATAAAAATGTAAACACATAAATCATGTGAGACTCTAATCTAACAATATCTTTCAAGCCAATACAATCTACTAAGAGTTGATAAACTCAATATTATATATACCAAGATGATACATTATGAAATATATGGATAAAATTAGAATTATATCATCCAAATTGATACAGTATAGGGATAAATATGTTAGAAACATACTTTATTAGTTAGGCTAATACACTATGAATATAGGTTGGATATCATAAATAAAAAACAAATATTAATTAAGAGGGGAAAGGACTTAGAGGAGGTCATACTTATATTAGTGAATATATGAAAAAATATTATGCAAATATCTCTCATTAAATACCATTATATGACCCCACCATTTTATAAGTGCACTCCTTAGGATGTTCACTCAATGAGATTGATGCACTGATGATTCATACAATAAATAATAATAATAAATTCATAAAGATGAAAAATATCAGTTCTTTATAAGTATGACCTTAGGTTTGACTTGTTATTAAATATGACTCTTTAATAGTTCCTATTATAACTAACCCATGAAACACACTTAGCCCAACCTAATGGAAATGTTTCAATTTAAAAATAGTTTTTTAGAGTTCTATGACACTTTCAATAAATGCATACTCCTATGGTGAACTATAACTATCTGAATATTGTTAGTACAGTCTTGAGAGGGAAAATGAGTGATATGGGACATTACAAAATCTTACTTGGGATTACAAAGAGTTTTTTCATAGATTAGGATAATCTTGAATATGTATGATAGTAGCTTGAATTAGGAAATGGGGGTAAGAAGATATGGGACAGTGTTTATAAGATTCAAATGTATATTCATAAGTCCAAATTTTTTAATATATGTTAAAAGTGATGCATTTAAGTGTCTAATACTAACTTTAGGTGTCTAAATTTTCCCCTTTTAGTCAAGTATTTAAAATTTTAGATTAAAAGGGTAAAGGAATAAATTTGGTACATGTAATTAATCTCACTTTATTTTGGTTGGTATTACCCAAATGTCTATCTTTCTTGCTCAAAAATGTAAAAATAAACATGTATAGATCAATGTTCACTCATGATATAAAATCACAAAAAAACTAGATCACTGAATAATTCAAAATTGAAAAGTCAATGAAAAAACACCATAGGGTATGTAAACCAAGATAGCACTTTTTTGAAATAATTTGGATAATTCCATGTGGTTATTATGCCCCAAGGTGATGTTACTACTTAAATCATCTATTGAGGTGTGTTAATTCCTCAACCACCATTAGAAATGGGGAAGTGATAAAAGTTGAGTACCATAAAAACCTCAATTACACTAGTTTAAATATCATCACAACTCTTTGGTGGAGTCCTGAAATAGGTCCATATGTTAAGTCATAACCCTAAAATAAGTTTGTGTGTAAAGGTTTAACCTCAAAATAGGTTTGTATGTAAACCAAAACTTTGAACCAACTATTGTAGATGGATATTTAGATTCAAATTTAATTATTAGTGCCATCACTCCACATAAAACATCAAGATATAAATTAAAAGAATTATTTTCATGAACAACATTCATGTCCTAAATATGATCCATATTAACCTCAAAGTTATATATAATTCCATATTATGTCTTTCAATATTTCTCAGTTTGATCCATATAATATTCCTCAAAATGTCATGGAATATCCCCACTATTTATCACTATCATGTATAATGCTTCACATATGCCTCAATTTATCCAAATTATCACATATAAATCACATAAATTGACCCAAAGTATGAACTATATTTATATAATGGCTTGAATCTTTAAGACAAACCCACTATATGTTTCCATTTTTAGTTGTTAGATAAATCTTGTGAATCACTCATCTCAAAATAAAAATTTAGGAGAATCATGTGTTATATATAAAAAATTAATCAAGTAAAGTATGTATATAAACATGATAATATATGCCACATAAAAATATTTTATTATTAAATCATGTCGAGTAAATATAATAATAGGCATGCAATAATAAGTAGTGCAATAGATGCATGATAGAAATCATGTCACTATACATAATAAAATCATGCATGATAGAAATTATGGCACCAAGATTATAAATACTCATGTTTGTACCCACACACATACTCACATAATATCATGATCATGAATCACATTAACACTCAATACATGACTCAAATCTAACTTGAATCTAATCCAACATAGATGCAACATGGTTATGCCATGGAATTAAAGGATCTTTTGACATAATTGATGCATGATGTGATAAGAAAACATTAATGTAATCATAGAATACATAACATATCACCTAATTTAATAATAATCAACATAAAGAACACATGGAGTAAGCCTTATTAGTTTGCATAATCAATTATCTTAATTTAGTATAGAAAAGCATAATATCCATAATAAATAACACCATGAAAATTATACACAAGATAATTTCATGTGTATAATATACTATGATCATAGTAAATAAATATATAATTTGATAAGTGTGAAAACATGTCCTTAGTATAGGAATGCCCCTAATGTAAAAAGGTAGCTCGTGGGTGTAAGTAATGTCATGAATATGTATTTCCATGTATCATATATAACCTATATGTTCTGCATCCCACTAATGTACATCATGAAACTAATTTGCATATAAAATGGATATGTAATTCACCATGTATATGATAAACAACATAATTCAATCATGTTTACCAATAAATAATGTCATACATATGTAGTAGTTTTTAATTTTATGAATTTGTGATTTTTTTTTTATTTTATATTTTAAATTTGATCACACATCTATCTAATCAAGCAAGGATAAGAGGCAAGGCTTAAAAATAAATAATAAAAAAAGGATCCAAAAAATCCATGGTGTATGTTACTATATAAAGTTCATGAAGTTTAATATCAAAGTAGTCTCAAGGAAGTGAAGGTAAGAAATATGCCCCCACTATACATATGAATCATAAAGTCATGTATCACCAAAACATGTGGATATAGGAAGATGCATGATCCCAATGATAAATAATAAATGTGTATGCATATGTGACAATACATGTGATTATTTAATTTCAATGTATTCCATAAAAATAACAAGCATAGGTAGAATATATATAAGGATGAGGAATTAGTATGCCATAGTGAGGTGTAGTGTACCTCAAGGAAAGTACACAAAGCTAAAACTATTGTAAAGAATGTGCTATAATATGATAGATATCATAAATGTCTGAATTATGATAAATAATCAAAAATAAAGGACCAATGAAAACATTATAACCAAATCAAATACAAGGTCTATAATAATGGCCAATGTAAAACCATATGTACACATGTATGTCAAGATAGAATAATAGAGAAAATAATTAGTCAAATATAGAGAAGGTGATCAAACAATAAAATAATAAGAATTTATGTATAGTATAATATTTTTAAGCTAAAAAATGATTCCATAAAAAGGATAGTCATATATATGTCATGGACCAAATGTACATATAAAATACATCATCTTCAATTTTTAATTTATGCTAACTTAATAGCTCTAATTCATGAGTAATTGAATTTTACACACACACACACACATTAGGTGTTAAATGCATAGTAAAACTTTTAATTATATACCCTATAGATACTTGTGTTAAAATTTATTGAGATAATGCATCTAGTGAAACTTGGCCCATGCTGCTAGTTGGAGATTATATATTATATATGTCATAGTTCATTGACTTAGATATGTTATTTTAATCATTTTCCATATTTGTAGTAAGGTGTGTATAATCCACCATAACATATTTTTGAGTTGATTTATTTTATTTTATTTTATCTTTAATATATTCATATTTAGTATCATGTTCATAATTAGATAGTTGTGGAGATGTAATTGTATCCTCTATGAGATGGCCTTTTTCAATATTTTATATGCATTAAGTGGAAGTTATGGTTGCCTTATTGGAAAAAAAGTTTGTTTCATTATTATTATTAGGCACATATTTATTATGAAATTACTTATTAGGTGCCTCTATCTTAGGTAAATTTTATTTAGGTAACTCTTGTTTTATAAATTTGAACTTAGGGAATGGAACATAATTTTAGTGGGTTACTAAATATTTGAGGGTGTGCTTGAATCTAGTGGTGATTTAATCTTTGCATAGGATGTGTAGGAGATAATATGATCAATTTAATTTGAATCATGTTCCTAAGAGTTTCACTTTAGATAATTTATAAGCTTATTCTAACTTTGTGATTCATTACTTGTACATTTTGCTTATGTTTCTTAACCCATGTTAAAGATGAAATATATTAAGACACAAAATTTTGAATGGATATTTAGAAATGAAATTTATAGGATCATGCTCAAGATTTTGGAGTGTGAAATATTATTTTTAAGTGATGTGACATTTAGAGATAAATTTTGGATTTATTTTTGTAAATCATATATGGAATGTATCATAGTTATAATGTGATGATAATGAATGGTGAAACTATTAATATATCTATTTAATGATTTATTCTTATCAAAAATGGTCATATTAGGTACATCACTTCTCATACGTTAGGAATATATAGATTGAAAATTAAAAACTATAGAAATTTCAGATTCAATATTCATGCATAATTTTATAGGAGTATGGACCCTTCCTCTGTGTTGTGATAGTATAGACCTTTGTATCCAATATAATAGGGGAGGGATGGTAGCTATCACTTAATTGAGTTCAAAAGGTTACATGTTTGATTTGCATTAGGTAGACCAAAAATTTATTACTTATTTTTTAATTAGTTCAATCTAAATAAGATAGAACTATTGACATTCATATCTATAAAATAAGTCATTAACCATACAAATCTAACTATGATAAAGATATATTTATATTTCACTGACTATTTTTATAATTATCAAAATATATAAAATGAGAGAAGAATTTAGTTTATTTTTTTCTTATATCTATCAACGTCTATGTCATAATCTATTAAAATGTTATATATTAGGTTTTTGATTGTTAAAATCAATAAATAAGATATCAAAACCTAATTGGATGTTTTTGGTGAATATTAGATCCCTATTGTGATTAGGAATATCTAGAATCTACCAGTACCATCCCAATTGATTTTGTAGATTTTAACACTTCCAATCACTATGTCTCCACATGTAGATGATATTTTTATATTTTATTACCCTGAGTCCCATGCATTGATCCTTATTTTTCTTATCTTTAACTCAAAACCCTAATTACACTTTTGACACAAGATGGACATTGAAAATTGTGTTATAAAGATAGATTTTATAACCCAAACCAATCCACACTAAGTGGGTAAGTTTTTACTACATTATAATACTATGAAGAGGGTTTAAATCACATAGTTATTCCACATAACTATGTGTGTGCACCATTGTGATCATGCTAGAGTAAAATGAAATGTTTTACATTTAAAAATTGACAACATGCAACTTTGACATGTGTTTATATTCATATTTAACTCTAGGGTTGCTTATTTGAGGTTTTTTTATATGTGTATGGTTTTTTAATAATGTTTCAAGGGAGTGTTAATTGATTTTTTAATTGTATTACTAGGTAGTAAGCAAATGACCTAGATATTTCCATGTGAGTATGAATTTAGGATTGACTTGTATATAAATGAATCTTTTATACTTCCCACTTTGACCAACCCATGAAACATGCCTGGACTGACCTAATGGATGCATTTAAATTTTAAAATTAAATTTTGAGGGTTCTTAGACACTATTACTATAGGTTGACAAATATAATAAACTGTGACTATCCAAATTTATCTATATTATCATAAGATTAAAAATAACTAACATGGTATATGTAAATAGTTTTCTTAGGATTAGGGAGCAATATTTCATGGAATATAGTGATCCTACATATTTATTATGGTAAATTAGGTTAGATATGAAAATAAGTGGGTAGGAAAATAGGGGAAAGTGAACACAAGAGTCAAATTTATTCATATAAGTCTAAGTATTTTAATATATGTAAAAATTTATGTTTCTAAGTCTCTAATACCAAACAAAGGTATCTACATTTTTATTGGCCTTAACCATTTGACTATTGATCCCATTATAATAACTTATATTAATCCTCCTAATTATGACATCATACTTATCATGACATTTTTTCATAATGTGCTTTGGGTTTTAAGTGAAACTTGTAAGTGATTATAATCATCTTCATCTCATTATTCTAGTTTGTGATCCTTTCTCTTTTTTCTTATGCATCGCCATGCTTGTGATAGTTTATATTTTTTTAAAAATGGTTTCATACATGATCATATTTATTTTATTATTGTGATATAATACCCAAACATGATATTTATTGAATGTATCTATGTTTACATATTTACCTTTGGGGGGAATTGTACCCTCAATCTTTCATCATTGACATAATATGAGTCTCTTTGGACATGAATTTAACATAATATACCCATGGGGGATGCCATTTATATTTTATTATACATATTGTACTAATTATACATGTATCACTTTAACAATCTATATTACTCTAATGTATTTTATAATTTCATTTGTCATGGTTTTGATATCCTTATCACCATTTTTCATCTTTACATTACTTTATTATCAAACGAATTATTCATTTTATTATATATTTCTCATTGGTTTGCATCAAACATAATTTCCTATAGGGATATTGTATCATTTCATATTTTTTTAATATATAATTGTCACTACATATTCTTAAGTTCAAATGATAGTATTGCCATATGATTGTGATCATTGTTATATCTATTTTTCCTTAAACAATTTTCATATGTTTGGCAGGGGAGGGGGGGTACAAGAGGTATTCTCATGACATCGGTATCATTAACCTATATTTCACTTTAAATTTTCACCTTATCATATGTATTTACATATCTATTTTTATACTATACTTCAAGACCTATATTACATATTTGGATTACAATATTACATATAACACATGCTTAACACAATATTTTGTTACTACTGGTAAAGGAGGAATTTTTGAATAGGGACCTAACCCTTTTATAAAGAATAAATAAACTAGGACAATAAATCCATATCAAACATTACAATCTACCTATAAAGTCTAAAAAAACATAGAAACAATAACAAAACAATTAAGAAAAATAACTAAACAATGAAAAAGTAGTAGAAACATAGCTAATCAATCATCCAAAAGAAGAGTGTCTGAACCATCAATTATTTTCCCACTGAAGGATTCATCCCAAGTGTCAGTCATGATATTCATGGTTGTCTCCATGTATTCCATCCCTTGATTTTCCATGTCTCCATCTTTATCCTTCACCAATCTTTTATCTTTCTTACCCATTCTAATTGAACTCTCAACTTCATTCCTCTTGATAATTTACCTCAACCCATCCATACTTGCTAAATAATTATAAATATCAATTTTTTTAAGTTAACCATAATACATAAGTTTTACTTAATATTCATATTATATTTTTCCATAATGTTAACTTTATCCTCTAGTTACTTCACCTGTAGCATCACCTCCTTCAAATCATCTTTTCTTCAAAGATTGTCCTTCCTAGTTGCATGAATATCTACACTAATTTCTTTGGGATTTGTGGGATATTCTTGGGGTTGGAATAAAGGGTCAAATATAACATATTTTGTCTTCATAATCCATTTTTTTGGTTTGTATAGATATAAATTTATACTTCATAAGGGATGGGTAATATGAAAATATATGACCTATTTTTTATAATGGAAACATATAAAGGGAAATCATTTTAAATCCACATGTTGTAAATAAATACCATGTTTAAACAATACCTTAATCTAATGAGTAATAGGTTTGGAATCATCCACTTAAATTCAAACCCTTTCAAAAAAATTATGAGATCTATTTCCTTCAAGATCAACCCTCACAAACACCCTAACTTTCTCTACTAGTAATTTGATCAACTTAGGATTTATCAGCCCCAATGGAAGGTGATATAGATAGGTGAAGATAGGTAATTTCTCAATGGATTCCACAAATAGATTAAAAAAAAAATGTTCCAAAGGACATAAAAAATATCCCAACCCTACCATGGAACCAAGGACCCTTCTTTCATACATATTCAGTATCCTCTAAGGAATGAAATTTGAGGAATAAAAATTCTTTAGGTATCATGGTCATAGTATGGCAAAAAATCACTTTCTAATAAATTTACACCCATCAAATAATCTTTGATAATATTGGTATATTATTAATAAATATTCTCACCAAAGAGTTGCTCCTCATATCCTGCATGAATTGTTCCTATTCATCCTCCAGGAGATACATTTATACTACCTCCTTAAAAATCTAAAAAATAATAACCCATAAAACTAGGTTTTTTGGGATTGTAAATTCCCTAAGTTAGGGAAGGGAGTAACTGAAAATTATCATTTACATAAAACTTTGTTTCCCATCTCTTCAGACCCATTTAGCCTTCAATATCCCTATTGGGTTTCCTAGGAGAAGATAAATGAATTTTATTTCCCAAAAAATGGCTTCCTAGGATAGTAGATTGGTATTTTTTGTGTGAGTGATATTTATATCTATAAGTTAAATAATACTAAATTTCACATTATACACCCACATATTTTTGGATATAATTTCATGGAAAATATGTCCTATCTTATGGCTATTTACATTACAAAGGATTCATATATAGGGAAATCAATCCTTGATTCTCATTTTTTCATATTGAGTTAGATTATAAAATTTTCTCTAGTTTCTTATAAATATATTATCACATCAGAATTCTAGATTATAATTTTTACATTACTACATTGATTGTTTGTGAATTAATGTTTACTTATGACTGTATGTGTTAACATTTTTTTACCTATTGTCTATGGTATATTGTCTTCTCATCATGTTTTGTGAGTCAAGTCACTAACATGGGCATGGAACTAACATTATATGGTCATAAATTAAGTATACTATATGAATTATCATATTTAAATATATATTGAGGAAACTTATTTGGTGCCTACATTTCCATTATGGTCACCATGCATCTATAGGGACATATTTTCTTGATTATGTTTTTATTGTTTATATTTCACATCTAGGGTGATGTTTGTTACATGGGATATACTAGTTACTTCCATTTTCAAAAATGAAATTTGACATGATCTATTATGTTGTGGCATGATTATAATTCATAAATTAAAATGATATGATAATTAAAAAAATAAAATTCATTTTCTATATGTTTAGATAATAACTTGCTTTTGATAACTTATTTTTATAGCATGTGAGAAAAATTTCAATTACATATTTTTTGGATTAACACATGATGAATAAATAATTTTTCCTAGCATACAATGATTTTACTTTGTGTCATTTTAAGATGATTGATTTCAAAAACAAGGTCTCCATCCCTCACTTCAAAATGGGGCATATATAAAGGCATTTCTAAATTTCAATATGGAACAAAATGATCAAATATGAGATAAATTATATAATTACTTGATCAAAATGTGTATTTAGTGTTAGTGAATTTTAGAAGAGTGTCTTGGCAATGTTTCAAGAAATTTTCAAAAGTCTATGATGTGTGCATCAGGCACTAATGACTCACATGAGATAGTGTTGGGTTATGTTCTCAACACTTATCAAAAGTATAAAGATGAAATAATTATGGTAGAATTTTGTGGAAATACCAAATGGGTGTATTAATTACTATGTTTTATTTCAATTTTCAGAGATAATTTAAAAATTCAAGTTCAATAATATTAAAAAAATAAAATCATGTCTATCATGAGAATATTCACTACTTATAAAAATTATTACTTTTTTCAAGTAAATCAACTAATCAAGTGTGGATGAAAACTTAACAAGATCAAGATCAACACCTTTCATTCTTACCATGGTAAGTGAAGGTGCATATTTGATATTATTGACACATAATTTGATGCACATATGCATTTGACTCACATACCCTTATCACAATGGAGACAATATGTAGACACCCAAATTTGGCATAAAACCCTTATTTTTGTCTTTTGTTCCCAATTCAACTTTACAAAAAAAATTTACATTTTATCCCATTTCTAAGATGGCCCCAACCCCAAATAAGTCAATATTTGTTCCATAAATCTCAAAAATATTTCAATGTTTATTGTTTATTCATCTAGAAAAAAAATGCATTAGCCACCCTTTCCATGAAAATAGAACATGACTTATCTCCTAGGAAAATGTGTACCTATATGGTCCCATAATGGAAAAAATCATAACCAAATGGGTTTATCTCTTTTAGATTTTTAGGTCTAAATATTTGTTACCATTGGTTATGAGAGTTAACCCTTCTTGATTGACATAATTTAATCATCTTAAATAATCCTATAAATACAATTTCTTGCCAATATACTTGAATGCTAGAGGAGATATTATATAATAGAAGTATTCAAGAGAAAGGAGGATAACATTTGACACCCCACCACACTAAGGGCCAATCCTAGATCCATGCTTCTCTATTAATTTTTTTATTCATTGAATCGAAACCTACACACTTGTGGAATTTATCCATCTTGGTTTTTATACAACATATTTTGGCTAAAGGAGGGTAATTATAATTTCATAATTATATTGATCACTTTGAGGGAATTTTAGGTTGCAACCCTTATTTAGGATATTAAATTCACACACCTCATGAACTACATAAAAGTTTTATTTTGAGATTATAAGACACATTTTATAACTCATGTATAGTAAATTCCTAGATCCATTAATTTTGTTTTGTTTTGGAGTGTGTAATCTAGGTGAAAATGAACATTCAACCACACATCATATTTGTCCCTACACATTTTTGAAGTGAAGGCATGGTTGTAATTAAAAATATGTAGCACACATGCACAAACAAACTTGGACTTTAAACCTTATATAGATTCACTTGGAAGCATAGAGATAAACCTAATGACACAAGGGTAGAACTGAAGCGATTAGTATTTATAGAACATGCTCATACATGTACAAGTCTATCTCATAATGTACACAGGTCCATAAGTTTGGGATAAGGATAAATAAATTCAACACAATCAAAGTATAGATTTATACTTGTATAATAGTTAAGGTGTGATCATTATTAAATTCTTTATCAATTCTTGATTTACTTTGGCTTACATTTGTGCCACTTGGGATTGTTTTCATTGCTTAGCCTCTTAAATAGATCTAAATTTTTTATTTCAGTTATACTTAGATTTATTTAATATAAATTTTTTATTTCTTATTTTAATTAAAATTAAAATTAGGGTATACATGTAGTTACATATATACATATTATATAGGTTTTCATATCCATGATTTAAATAAATGTTTTTCATAGTATTTCTTGATTGGGTACTATGCAAATTCACATTATACATGATACAAGAATTAACATTATTGGCCCACACTCTAAGTGAAAATTATCATCAACAACATATCCTATCTTGGTGCATTTCCATTCAATATATTTTTAATGGTTATATATATCTTTGCTTTTATTTTAACATTATTAGCTAGATTACTTTGGGTGTTACATCTAATGATAGCACTTAGATCTTATATATCACATGGATATATTTATTATGATTATTAAATGGATACATTGATTTTTGTGTGGGAATGTTTACTTAAATGTGTATTTATTTTATTTTTTATACGTTATTGTCCATTTAGGATCCTCTTTTCATCATGTTTGTGATTCTCATCCTTGTGTATTCTTAATAACTTGTGTAGTACATTATTTTATCCATTACTTGTAGCTATGATAATTGTTGTTCCCAAAATTTGTCACTTATTTTTGGGACAACATATGAATTATTTTAGTCCTGAAGGCCAAAATTATCTCTTCCCTTCTCAAAAAATTGTTTTGAGTATTCAAATTCTTCATTCTTCAAGATTTTTTAGTTAAGGGATTAGCAGGTTCAATAGGTTCAATGGCTTCAACAGGTGAGCTCTCTTAAAGGGGCAAGTTTCCAAAACTTAGGCATTTTTAGGATTGGTTCAATGCCTTGGTTCAACCAAAAATGTTCATCAGCAAGCTTCTAAGCAAGGATTAAACCATTGAACCATTGAACTATTGAACCTTGAACCAAAAAGTTTCAATGGGTTCAATAGGTTCAAAGGTTCAACATCGTCAGCAAGCTTAAAGAGTTAAGTGATTTGTCAAAAGTTCATCAAGTTCAACCACTTCAAGGTTCAACGGCTTCAAAACACTTAACGAAAAGAAAAAGGCTTGAACCATTGAACTATTGAACCTTAAACCATTTTGGTTCAAAGGTTCAATAGATTTAATGGTTCAACAGGTTCAACGTGCAGTTGGTTTAAGCGGTCAAAAGACTTAGCCAAAATAAATAGATTGAACCAATTAAACCATTGAACCAAAGTTGGTTCAATCAGTTGATTCAATTAGTAGGTTCAAAGGAGTGCCCCAAAGCCCAAAAGCCAAGTGCCCTTGTGAAGGGTAGTGAACTGAGGCCAAGTGCCCTTGTGGAGGACATTGAACCAAAGCTGAGTGCCCTTGCGAAGGGCAGTGAGCAAAAGTGGACAAAGAGATTTTCTTCAAAAAAATGAACAAGGAAGAAAAGTTGAAATTCCTTTAGAAAAATGAACAAAGAAAAAGACAATGAGAATTATTTCAGAAAAAATGTATGAAGGAATTCCTTCAAAACTTTGTCTAAAGGAATTCCTTTAGACTTTTCACTTGAAAGCAAAAAGCCTAAAGAAAAGTTGACTGAAAGCAAGAAGGAAGATTTCCTTCAGACTTTTTTTCTGAAGGAATAGGAGCCTGAAGGCCCTCTAAAAGAATAAAAGCCCAAAGGACCCTGAAGGATAGATACCCTTGTGGGGGGCTCTTATCGACTAGAAAATGGACCTTCTCAAGGCCCGAAGGGACACCTTCCCTTCAAGAAGTTCCAAAGGCATTAAGGCCCGCGACTGATTTCTAAGAACTTTGTAGGCCTGATTTCTACAGACTCCATGGGATGATTTCTATGAACTAATTTCTACGGACTCTGTAGGATGATTTCTATAGACTCAATTCTATAGACTCTGTATGCTCAACACTATGGAATCTATAGGTTGGGTTTTACAGACTCATTTTTACGGACTCTTCAAGTTGGTTTCTTGGTTCTATAGGCTCAATTCTATGAACTTTGTAGGCCTATTTCTATGGACTCTGAAGGAATGTTTCTATGGACTCTGTAGGTTATTTCTATAAACTCTACAGGTTTGTTTCTATAGACTTTGTAGACATATTTCTACAAACTCCACATGATTTGAAGAAGAAGGCTTAGTTTCTACGGACTCCACAGGTTATTTCTATGGACTTTATAGGTTTGTTTCTATAGACTTTGTAGACATATTTCTATGGACTCTTCCAAAACTTGGGAGACTTAGAGAAAACAAAGGTTTTAAGGAAGAAGATGAATCACTGAACCTTGAACCAAAATAGTTCACAGGTTTAACAGGTTCAACAATTTAAGGGAAGCTCTAAGCAAAGATAAGAAGTAGAAGTTTTCAAAGACTAGTTCAAGGAGAAGGTTCAAGCAAATGAACCAAGGAGGCCACCTGAACTATTGAAATAGTGAACCTTTGACATCCCCGTGGACATCAAATTCAAGCTAATGAAATATCCATTGATTTTCAAAAGTGGTGCAAAAATTGAAAGCAAACTCAACACCCAGCTAAAGAAAGAGCTAAAAAGGCCAACAAAAGGGGGAAAAGATAACCTGAGAGCTCAAATCACAATAGGAAAGATGGAAAGACTAAAAATATTTGTAGGAGTTATTCCAGTAGGTGGAACAGTCTACCAAGTAGATATTTTGGCTTGCAAACATTGAAGGTGTGGCCTGTTTATCTCCCTTGGAGTAAAGGTGAGGTAGACAGCTGCATAGACATTAGGTGACAGACCAGATGACTCAGGCCTAGGAGAAGACATATGAAATGAATCAACACGCCATAGTTAAGGTGGCCACCTTGTTCTAGCATGGGCTCTTTGACAAAACTAAAAATGCATTCAAGGCATTGAATGTAGCATGGGCCGTTCCATGGAACAAAGTGTCAAGCCTTTCTTGGCTGCTATATATTGTATTCTCTTACTTTATGCAAGGGAGATCTTTCCATTATAGAAGCAAAACTTTGCCAAAATTGAGAGGTGATTACTAAGACTTTGAGCTTAGATTGTTCATCATATCTCTTTGTTTGAATGAGAAATCAAGTTACTTTCAGACTTTGTGCTATTATAGCTTGTGTCATTTTAGGAGAGTGTTCTTATGTCTATTTCCTGAATGCATTTTTGTCCATTTTATTGAAATAAGCAGAACTAGTGGAAGTAATCAGGTAGGTGTCGTGAAGCCAACTGTGGAGAGAATTTGTGATATCAATAATTGCCTTTAGTGTGTTTGTCTATTTTCTATTCCTATGTAAAGGACCTTGGGATGACTTTGTGCCCTCATTGTCCTTCGTATTTCACTCTTAGGCAGTCGAGGTGGAGACTTTGTGCTACATCTCAGTCTGCTAGTTACTACACCCTTCATTACCAGTTACTTGTCTCTACCTGAAAGAACTCTTGCTGATTCTTGCAAGATTACTTCTAAAAGAAGAGAAGTGCCATTAGTCTTATCACTAGGATTTTCTCCTTTGTTTGTGAACATCATCTCTGAAAAAAGAGAGATGGATGGTGTTATCCTACCCATAAGTGTTATTTTTTGCTTATATATATAGTATATAGCCTCCTCTTATTTACAAGGAACCTCCCCTTGATGAGAGGAGAGATTTGTCCCCTTTTGATGTGATAAACCTACACATCTGGCTGACCAATCTCCCTATGCTATGGCTGAAGAAACCTATTTTACTCATCAGTTAGCTAGTGACAAAATATTCACCCAACAATTTTTGGTGACTTCGCTGGGGACATTACATGCAGTCTAAAGCCTCAAGTTTTAGATTGAAGCAGTCCCTATCCTTATCCATTTTTATTGTACAATCTAGAAACTCCACATTATACTAGAAACTAGAGAGCCCAAGGTGTTATTGCACCTATTTTTGAGCTAGTGTAGTGGGGTAATTTTGACTTGTTCCCTCCCCAACTTCAAGTTCAATGATCTAGGAGTGTTCCTCCTACCTGTAGCAGGTCACCAACACAAAGTAGAGCTTCTTTTTCTACTATTAGCAAAACTTTGCCTATACATACTCCACATAGATTTGTTATCCCCCTTTTCCATAATCAAATCATGGTAGGTCAAGGCCCTTGGGGTAACTCTTTTGGTCCACTCAATCTTACTCCACCTCTTCATGAGCTACCACACAGTTCAAGGAAGAATTTCCCCAAGTTATTTAGTGATGGGAAAGTTCATCCTAATGAACATATTTATGCCTTTAGCATAGCTTGTGGTGTGATAGGCATGGAATAAGAGGACATAGCAGTTAGGCTATTTGTGGAAACACTGCAAGGTACTACTGCAGATTGGTTCTACCATCTACAGGCTCAGTCAGTGACTGACTGGGGCACTCTCAAAGCTAGATTTGAAGCCAAGTTCAAGTCTACAGAAGATGTGCATGCCTTACTAGCTCAGCTCACCTAGATGAATAAGGAACCTCATGAACCTATGAGGGATTTCATAGCAAATTTTGACAAGCTGAGGAACATGATTCCTACAATTACTCAGCCAACACTTGAAAACCTCAAATGCTTCTTCATCAACTCATAGCTACCTAAAGTGAGTTTTCTACTGAGATGTATTGGTCACATAGACCTTGATACTACTTAAGACTTAGCTATTGAGGTAGAAGATGACCTTATCTTGGTAGGAAAGATAAGGAGAGATCCTAACAAAAGTAATTCCTCTTCATCTTCTGAATACTCGCCTACAACCACCACTGATCCAATGGTGCAGAAGTTGGAAAATGAGTTGCTAGCTCTTAGAAAGAAAATGGCTCAAGGGATGTCATCTGATCATTCATACAGAGATGTACCAAGGAGGATATTACCCAATTAGTCATACCAAGGCCATGTTACTAGAAATCAAGGGCAGCTAAATTGTCTTCTTCCCCCATGGGGGAACCTTGTCATTAAAGCACCTCCAACCAATTTAGCAGTTGGATATCTTGAAGTAGAATTAGATTTCTTCTTCCAACCTAAATCAAACCTTGAAGATGATGCTAATATCTTCATATAAGGAGAAGAAGAATTAGTTGGTGACTCCAACATTGGTTTCCTAAATTACCAAGATGAACCTAAAAGTGAAGGTAAAGTAGTTGAGGGATCATATACTATTTTCACCTATTCTAAGAACTAGTCATCACAACAAGTTGATAAGGAAAGAACAAAAGAGTGAGCTTAGCCTACAATTTTGATTGCTAAGTGGGAACCCACTCTGTCCTTCCAGCCAAAGGACCCGATGACTGTTTAAAAAGTGAGTACCCACCTTCACCTCCAACTTCAAATTTTTAGACCAATCCTCTACCACCTAAAACCTAAAATAATGAACTCCCGTCCTCTGTTCCTAGTTTATTTCAGATGTTTGACATATTTGACCATGTCAAGAAAACCAAAATTCAAATGTCTAAATTTGAATTCTTACAAGCCAACCCTGAGTAGTTGGACAAGTTGGTTGAGTGTATGAAGAATAAATCCATCCCTATAAGACAAGATGTTAAAAAAGTAACTCATGAACACCCAAGGAACATGTCCATCCCAAATAATCTTGTCATTACTCCTCCTGCTGCCCCTGGGAAAATAGAGCCTTTCTATGTTTCTCTATTGATAAACGGTCACAAGCTGAGCAAATGCATCATTAATTCTAGAGCTTCAGAAAACATCATGACTATAAAAGTGGCTAAATCCCTTGGTCTTACACTCCATGGAGAAAAAACAAGTTCCACTACTGAGACAAATCAAGGACACCCAATTTGCATTTGCAACATTTGTAGACAAAAGAATTAGGATGATAGTCATGGTGGCTGACATCCTAGCCTCATACGACATCCTTCTTAGATGAAATTTATACAAGGATGTTGGAGGAGAATTGAGCATGGACCCATCTAAGGTGAGGATCCCAGCCAAAGGCGTTATACAAATATTGCTCCCTGAGAAGGAAAAAAATATGTGGTTACTCAAACATCAGTGCTTGAAGCTCAAATTTTGTTTGAGTCTTCAGGCATGGGTAATTATTTCTTGACCATAGAGGATGTTCATGTTTCAGCTGATGAAACTTCTAAAAATGATAGTCTAAAAATTGGTTCAGATGGAACAATAGAAGACATGAGAGAGCACAGTGCAAATTCAAAAGAATCCCCCCTTCTAAGCAAGGAGAAATCTAAAGAGAAATAATTTTCAAATGATGTATGGATACTGGGATTTGATGGTAGTTGCTCCTCTACCAGTTTGAGAGCTGGGATTGTTTTAATATCTCCCTAAGGAGATATTTTTCCTTCACACAAATTATAGTTCAACAATATTAACAATACTATTGAATATGAATTACTACTGCTTGGATTGAAGGCCACTCAAGACAAGGGCATCAAGCTCCTTCATGCCAAAGGAGATGCTAAGTTAGTGGTTTGTCAGGTGAGAAACCTGTACCAAACCAAAAATGAGAGATTGCATCATTACCATAATCTAGTTTGAGAATAAATTGAAAGCTTTGATGCTTTCAGTATATTTGTAGTTCCTAGGGAATTCAATGACAGAGCTGATGCATTGGATATTTTAGCAACTCTTCTAGTCTCTCACCCTAATTTTAAAGGAGATAGGTACACTATTGAACTGGTCTTTTAACCAAATGTGCCTGATAATACCAATCATTGGCAAGTATTCAATGGCGACCACCAAATCATTGCCTTCTTGGAATAAAAAGATAGCTTTGAACAACTGCATTTCAAAGGAAGTAAACCTCAAAAACATGAACCAACCTCTGAATCAAGTTCATATGCAAGTGATGAATTCCTATAACTAAAAGGGAATGAAATTCCCAAAGGCCTGGTTTCCCTTGAAAATCTGTTTGACAAGCATGACAGATTCATCAAATAGTAGTAAATAGATTCAAGCTCCTCCCAAGAGTTTGATCAAATAAATTTGGGTACTAAGGAAAATCCCAAGATGGTGAACATTGGGAAGTGCTACACTCCTGAGGAGAGATTCAATTTCACTACTCTACTCTACCAGTATATGGATGTCTTAGCATATTCCTATGATGATCTAAAGTCACTCAGGCGTGAAGAAATCTGCTATGACATTCCTCTTAAAATTGATTTAGTGCCTTACAAACAAAATATAGATAATACAATCTAAAGATATCAGGTACTATTTCATCTAAAATATATAAAATGTTGAATACTAAGATAATTTTCCCAATCCATCATTCCACATGGATTGCCAACATAGTCCCTGTGAGGAAGAAGAATGGAAAAAATTGCCTTTGTGTGGATTTAAAGAACTTGAATCAGTCATCCTTAAAGGATAACTATCCCCTTCCCATCATGGATCAAGTTCTTCAGATGGTGACCAGTTCAGAGATGTTATCAATGTTAGACAGCTTCTCAGAATATAATCAAGTTAAAGTGGGTGAAGCAGACTAGCATAAGATTACCTTCACCACACCTTGGGGCACCTTTACCTATCGAAGAATGCCATTTGGCCTGATAAATGCTGGTGCCAATTTTTAGAGAGCAATAGACCTTGATTTCAAAAATGAAATGGGTAAGTTCATTGTGGTATACCTTGATGACTTGACTATCTTTGCCAAGCATCACCCTGACCATGTGAACCATTTGCAATAAGTACTGGAATGCTACCGCCAAAATGGAATCTCTCTTAATCCCAAGAAGTATATGTTTGGATTAACAAAGGGGAAACTTCTTAGACACATTGTATCCAAAGAAGGCATAAAGATTGACTCAAATAGAGTCAAGTCCATCTAAGAACTTACCCTACCTACAAGTAAGACTGCAGTTCACTCTTTCTTTAAAAAAGTGAATTTTTTATGAAGGTTCATCCTTGAGTTCATTGAGAAGACTCACCATATTGTAAACATGATGAAAGGGAAGGCCACCTTCAGCTGGATTGAGGAAGGCAAATTAGCATTTCAAGATATTAAGATAGCTATTGCCCATGCCCCAATTCTAGTTTGTCTATACTATAACAAGGATTTCACAATGTATAGTTATGCTTTTGAGCACACACTTTTAGCAATTTTTATTCAACAAAACCAAGAAGGTGTGGAATATCCTATTTCTTTCATGAGCTATCCTCTCAAAGCCCATGAGCTAAAGTAATCAAACATGGAGAAGCATGATTATGTAGTGGTGAAGGTAGTGAAGCATTTCCACTTCTACATCCTGAATTTACACACTACTGCCCTAGTTCCTGACACCACTGTCAAATCCATAGTAACTCAGCAAGAGTTTAGGACAAAAAGAGGTAATTGGATTGAAAAATCTAGGAGTTTGATCTAGTCATCAAACTAATGAAGCTAGTGTGGGGAAGAGGCCTATGCCAATTGATTGTTGACAATAGACTAGAAGGTGTAGATCATGAAAAAGAAGAAATCAAAGACACACCAATAGTCCTCTTTGTCTCCACCATGAATGAGTGGTATTCAGGTATTGATTATTTCTTTACTTATGGTGAGTGTCCTGCTCACCTATCTCGTAAATAAAGGAGGACTATCAAGTTGAAAGCTACCAATTTTGTCCTCTGGGACAATGGCCTATACAAAAGGAGCCTTGATGGAGTGTTCCTTCACTGCATGGATAAAGAATAGTAGAACTAACTTCTGAAGTCTTTCCATAATTTGGCTTATGGAGGAATTTTTTTTGCTCTTATAACTACCCATAAATTTTTTTAAGCCAGATATTACTGGCCTACTCTTTTTCAAGATGCATACAAATGGGTAAGAAAATGTGAACTATGCCAATAGTTTATTGGAAGACCCAAGTTAGCTACCCTACCTCTCAAGCCAGTGGTGATAGAAGAGCCATTTCAATAATGGGGGATTGATTTCATTGGTGTTGTAAACCCATCTTCAAGTGCTAGACATGATTATGTCCTCATAGCCACATATTACTTCACCAAGTGGGTGGAATCTATTCTAACCAAGCATGCTACTTCAGAAGTGGTGTGCAATTTCCTCAAGGAGAACATCATTTCTAGATTTAGGGTCCCAACCAAGATTATCATAGACAATGTAACTTGTTTCACTTCTCATGAGGTCACTTAGTTCTATTTTTACTATGGGATCACCCTCTCCCACTCTTTTGATTACTTTCCACAAGGGAATGACCAAGCTGAATCAAGTAACAAGAACCTAGTAACTATCATCAAGAAGCTGGTGGATGACAACCAATGAACATGGCATAAAGCATTAGTTGATGCTTTATGGGCAGATAGAATTATGCCCAAGAGGGTAATTGGTATGTCACCTTTCCAACTTCTTTATAGTCTTAATGTTGAGATACCAATCACCTTGGAATTGCTAGCATTGAAATTGGCAAAGGCAGTTAAAGATTAGACATATGAAAGCTCCATCGATAAAAGGATCATGTGCTTAACTGAGCTGGATGAGCAGTGAACTATGGTGGTGGACTAATTGCTACGCATCAAAGTCTAGTGAATAATCTCTTTAACCCAAAAGAAAAAAACTATGATTTCTAGATTGGAGATCAAGTCATGTTGTGGGACAAGAGAAGAGAACCAAAGGGAATGCATGGGAAATTTGATTCCCTTTGGAGAGGCTCATTCACTATCCATGAGCTCAATGGTGAAAATAGTTTCCTATTGAAGTATCAAGATGGCATGCCCTTTTCTCTGCCTCACAATGGGTAGCATCTAAAGCACTTTAATTCTTGAAGTATCAATAAGTTCACCTATACATATGTTTATTTGTATAGTCTTTAGTTCCATTTTGTGTTGTTCCTTTTCATTTTTGGCACCTTTCTTTTCTAGGTAGCATGATTCCATAACCCAATGGCATACTTCAAGGCACTGGAGATTCTAGTTTCTACTCCCTTTAGCTATTCCAAGTTTTCAACTGAAGGAAGTTTCCCAACTAGAGCTAGCTGTTGTTCCCAAAATTTGTCACTTATTTTTGGGACAACATATGAACTATTTTGGTCCTAAAGGCCAAAATTATCTCTTCCCTTCTCAAAAATTTATTCTGAGTATTCAAATTCTTCATTCTTCAAGATTTTTTAGTTAAGGGATTAGTAGGTTCAATAGGTTCAATGGTTTCAACAGGTGAGCTCTCTCAAAGGGGAAAGTTTCCAACACTTAGGAATTTTCAAGATGGTTCAATGCCTTGGTTCAACCAAAAAAGTTCATCGACAAGCTTCTAAGCAAGGATTAAACCATTAAACCATTGAACCTTGAACCAAAAAGGTTTAACGGGTTCAACAAGTTCAAAGGTTCAAAATCATTGGCAAGCTTAAAGAGTTAAGCGCTTTGTCAAAAGTTCATCAAGTTTAACCACTTCAAGGTTCAACGGCTTCAAAACATGTAGTGAAAAGAAGAAGGCTTGAACCATTGAACCATTGAACCTTAAACCATTTTTCTTTAAAGGTTCAATGGGTTCAATGGTTTAATAGGTTCAACATGTGGTTGGTTCAAGCAGTCAAAAGACTTAGCCAAAACAAAGAGATTAAACTGATTGAACCATTAAACCAAATTTGGTTCAATCGATCAATTTAATCGAGAGGTTCAAAGGAGTGCCCCAAAGCCTAAAAGCCAAGTGCCCTTATAGAGGGCCATAAATTGAGGCCAAGTGCCCTTGCGGAGGGTAGTGAACCAAAGCTGAGTGCCCTTGTGGAGGGCAGTGAGCAAAAGCAGACAAAGAGATTTTCTTCAAAAAAATAAACAAGGCAAAAAAGTTAGAATTCCTTCAGAAAAATGAACAAAGCAAAAGACAAAGCAAATTATTTTGGACAATATGTCTAAAGGAATTTACCTAAAAGCAAAAATCCCAAAGAAAAGCCAACTGAAAGCAAGCGAGAAGATTTCCTTTGGACAAATTATTTGAAGGAACTCCTTCAGACATTTTGTCTGAAGGAATAGGATCTTAAAGGCCCTCTGAAAGAATAAAAGCTTGAAGGACCTCGAAGGTCAGATACCCTTGTGGGGGGCTCTTAGCAAATAGAAAATGGACCTTCTCAAGGCCCAAAGGGACACCTTCCCTTCGAGAAGTTCTAAAGGCATTAAGGCTCGTGATTGATTTTTATGAACTCTATAAGCTTGATTTCTACAGACTCCATAAGATGATTTATACTAACTCATTTCTATGGACTCTGCAAGATGATTTCTATGGACTCGATTCCATAGACTCTACAGGCTCAAAAATACAGACTCTATAGGCTAGGTTCTATGAACTCATTTATATGGACTCTATAGGTTGGTTTCTTGGTTCTATAGGATCAATTTTATGAACTTTATAGGCTTATTTCTACAAACTTTGAAGGAATGTTTCTACAGACTCTGCATGATTTGAAGAAGAAGGATTGGTTTCTATGAACTCTACAGGTTATTTCTACAGACTCTATAGGTTTGTTTCTATAGACTTTATAGACATATTTCTATGGACTCTACATGATTTGAAGAAGAAGGCTTGGTTTCTATGGACTTTGCAGGTTATTTCTACGGACTCTACAAGTTTGTTTCTATGGAATTTGCAGACATATTTCTATGGACTCTTCCAAAACTTGAGAGACTTAGAGAAAACAAAGGCTTTTAAGGAAGAAGATGAATCATTGAACCTTGAACCAAAATGGTTCACAAGTTTAATGGGTTTAATAGTTCAAGGGAAGCTCTGAGCAAAGATAAGAAGCAGAAGTTTTCAGAGACTAGTTCAAGGAGAAGGTTCAAGCGGATGAACCAAGGAAGCCACCCAAATCATTAAAATAGTGAACCTTTGACATCCCCATGGACATCAAATTCAAGCTAATGAAATATCCATTGATTTTCAAAAGTGGCATGGAACTTGAAAGCAAACTCAGTGCTCAGTTGAAGGAGCTGAAAAGGCCAACAAAAGGGGGAAAAGATATCTCGAGAGCTCAAATCACAATAAGAAAGAGGGAAAGACCAAAAATATCTATAAAAGTTATTCTAGTAGGTGGAATAGTCTACCAAGCAAATATTTTGGCTTGTAAACATTGAAGGTGTGGCCTGTTTATCTCCCTTGGAGAAAATTTTGAGGTGGACAGCTACATAGACATCAGGTGATAGACCAGATGACTCAGGCCTAGGAGAATAAATTTGAGATTAATCGACATGCCATAGTTAAGGTGACCACCCTATTCTAGCATGGGCTCTTTGAAAAAACTCAAAATACATTCAAGGCATTGAATGCAGCATGGGCCGTTCCATGGAACAAAGCACCAAGCCTTTCTTGGCTATTATATATTATATTTTCTTACTTTATGCAAGGGAGATCTTTCCATTATAGAAGCAAAACTCTGCCAAAATTGAGAGGTGATTATTGAGACTTTGAGCTCAGATTGTTCATCATATTTCTTTGTTTGAATGAGAAAGCAAGTTACTCTCAGACTTTGTGCTATTATAGCTTGTGTCATTTTAGGAGATTATTCTTATGTCTATTTCCTATATGCATTCTTGTCCATTTCATTGAAATAAGCAAAACTAGTGGAAGTAATCAGGAAGGTGTCCTGAAGCCAACTATGGAGAGACTTTGTGCTGTCTAAAATTGCCTTTAGTGTGTTTGTCTATTTTTTGTTCCTATGTAAAGGACCTTGGGATGACTTTGTTTCCTCATTGTCCTTTGTATTTCACTCTTGGGTAGTCGAGGTGGAGAATTTGTGCTACATCTCAGTCTACTAGTTACTACGCCCTTTGTTACCAGTTACTTGTCTTTGCCTAAAAGAACTCCTACTGCTTCCTACAAGATCACTTATAAAAGAAGAGAAGTGCCATCAGTCTTATCACTAGGATTTTATCCTTTGTTTGTGAACATCATCTCTAAAAAATGAGAGATGGATGGGGTTATCCTACCCCTGAGTGTTATTTTTTGCTTATATATATATATATATATATATATATATATATATATATATATATATATATATATATATAGTATATAGCCTCCTCCTATTTACAAGGAACCTGCCCTTAATGAGAGGAGAGATTTGTCCCCTTTTGATGTGGTAAACCTTCACATCTAGCTAACCAAACTACCTATGCTGTGGTTGAAGAGACCTATTTTGCTCATCAGTTAGCTGGTGACAAAATATTCACCCAAAAATAATAACCATGCATTATTATATTATATAATTGTAGCTATGCTGTCTATCATACATATTACTATAATTTTTTGGTGTTTATGTTTTCATGTCCTATACCATGCATCTAATGGGAATTCTACTTGTTTGTTTTCTTGTTATTATAGCTAGATGGTTTGAATACATATTATATCACATTTGGGATGTTCTAGTTGTTCCAGTCTTGATTTTCCTATGGGGAATCTTACCATTTTGTATTATGTTTGATATTTTATTATATTTCTTATGTTATATTCACACTTATACTTTTATTCAAAAAAATTCAACGTTATTGGCTATTTTCAAATTTTAGTGGCCTATATTTATGATATTAATACTTAGGATATATTATTATTCTAATGTATGGGTATTTAAAATTATATTTTGATATGAGTGATTTAAACGTAGGTCTTTATCGCTCACATAAAATTGGGGAATATATGGGCATATTTTCCAAAATATTTTAATTAGATCAGATTTCAACAAACCTGAAAAAATTTATCTACTTCTTTAATCAAGAAGTGGATTGGACATTGGTGACTCCATGATAAGTGTTAGATATGTTTCAACACCTATGAAAAGTCTAGCTATGGAAGTGGATTTGTTAAATCATTTAGAGCATATACTAATTTTCCTATGATCTCTTTTATAAATTCAAAATTTTATAATTTTAAAACTTCAAACTTAAACTTTCTATCATAAGCATTTACTAGTTGTAGTAGTTCACACTTATTTCAAGTACATTAAAATATATGTATATAGAGGCTTATCTCAATTTTATTTGAAAACCACTTTATCCTTTCATCAATAATTTAAGTTATATGTTTTATATTTATTAAATTTACACTTTGACATATGGATGTATTCACTTATATTCTTATGCCCATGTAAAACTTGGGGCATTATGTAAACACCTATATTTTTCAAAAAACTCTTATTCCTAAAATTAATATATTTAGATTTTTTGTAAATATTGGCTTGTTTCCTAATCCATCCCAGGCTCACTAAGGTTCCTATTTATCCCTTGAGCCTAAAAATCATTGTATTTTATTATCATAAATTATCCATTAGTATCATTGTTCTATAAATCACCCATTTATTATATCGTATCTTAAAAATAGATCTTTCATTATATCCGTGTCAGACTTGTGCTCTATGTGGGTTTGTCTAGGTTAGACATGCACCTTATGAATGTTTTTTCCTTGTATAATTATGGGACATTCTACTCATTTATATTTATTTTTCACCTTAGACTCACCCATTTTCAATTCTAAAGTAGGCTAGAATGTATATTTTGTCCTAGATCAACCCATATATATAAATACCTGTCAAGGGATTTATAAATGAAAAAAATAGTAGAAAAAATGGAATCACACATAGAAAATACATATCATCAAAGGTCAATTCTAATGATAAACATCAAATATATTTAATCCTAATTCAATTTGAGCTTCATTGAGTCATATATTATGCACTTGTGATGAAACTATTATTATTAGTTTTTCATCACATAACTTGTATGAAATTAGGGCATTAACTTGAATATATTTGTATTTATCACTTCAATGGAAGAGGAGGTTCAAACTATCACTTGATATATTTATATCCACATAATCATATAACTATGTGGAGATTTAATTCTAAGCATGTGGGATACATAGTTTTCAATGTCACTTGGGTGATTTCCCAACTCCATAATTTTTTTCTTGAAGTTTCAAGCTAGCTCAAAGAGAAAGAACATTAATGATGCACATTTTTACTAATAAAATAATAAAGTGAATGTACATGAACATAAAATAATATGCAGCATAGTAGTGATATAAAAATTAGTTTGTGAAACCCTACACATGATAGACTCTATGGCACAAACATAAACTTGATAAACTTTATTTTGACCAATTTGGGTTTAACCAAGATGAAACCAAACTATGCATTATCTACCCAATAGAAGTATTAGAACCCCTATTTCAAAAGTAGGATTATAATAGTATACACATTAATTCTACATGTTTATAATTTGAGAACAACAATCAAGCATGATCATTTCTTAACCTATTGTAATTTTCATAGCCGAGTTTCATTTGTTACATTTTCCATTGTAGCTTGAGCCCAACTAGTTCAAAAGATCTAAATTTTTTAATTTCAAGGATTTATAATTATATATTTTTTATTTTAATTATTTTATTAATATTTTGAATAAAACCAAAATTAGGGTAAACTACATGATCAGTGATGCTCAAAATATTTTCCATGTGTTCAGAATGATTCTTTGTGGATTTAATGAATTTATCATGAAGAGGTTTTGGTGATTCCTTAATTAAAAAACCATGATTTAATTATCCACATAAAAATAATTTATTTAAATATATCAACTTCTTAGTGCTTTAATTTATCATTTATGCATCTAATTCCTTATTTCCTAGATAGGAAGTTGGAATAATATGTTCTTTTATTTCTTATTCACTTTTCCTAAGCCTTGGTCATTAGAGCCCATATTTTATGCACATTTGGGTCCAAATTCATATTTTTATAATGTAGTTTGAACAAGACTTTGTTATTTTTCTTAGTATGAAGTAAAAAATTATCTACCATAGGTATTGTACTCTTAGCATAAATTGATTGTACTTTAAAACTAGTAATTTTTTAGTGTAACTTCCATAATATTGAGGAGTTATATAAAGAGTTCCACTATCAAACACATTCAGATCATCTTTTTATTCCATAGGGATCATTGTTATAAAATTTATCCTATAAAACTTATCATTTATTATGTCAACTTGGTATTCATTATCATCATTACCATCCTTAGCATTAATTTAATCTCCAATTTTGCAATGTTGATATTTTTTTCATTTGAAATGGTTTTTTCTAGTTCCACCATATTTGGTTAATTCTTATTCTAGTGAAAAATATTTTATTTTTAAAAGTAAATTCTTTTGATAAAATCTATGAACTAAATAAGTGAATATATATGGGTCTTCACCTAAAATCATAAAAATTTAAATATAGTTAAGAATCCAAAGAATACTAAATAGTCAAGAGGAACATAAAAAACCTAGCAGATTAAAAAAACAAAGATGACTCTTTTTAAAATTACAACCAAAATAGAAATGATACATCTTAAACATTTTGAGAATATTAAACAATTTTTAGCATTAAATATCCTTCCCCAATGATAAATAATTGACTCCATGGTAAATTGTGTACCCTCATGAATTGAGTTCATTTTCAAAGTACAATCTTTCTAATTTTGTATTTATTTCTCTACACTTTGAGGATCTATAAGTTTATCTAGATAATTTTTATTTTGTCTGTGAGGTGGTGCAAACTATTATGGAATCCAAGAGATCTTCTCCATTTATCTAAATAAAATATTCTTCTAAGTCATTTAATTAGTCAATGTTTTATTAGTCTAAAGTTTTATCCACTAGTGAATCACATTTAATTGGTGAAAATATCACCCTTATATCCTCACCCATCACCATACCTACATGAGGGATTAACTTCTTGATTTGGGCATAAAATAGATACCACATCCTTCCTCTTTACATGAATATATGCACTAATTTATTGGGTATTCATGAGATAGGGTTGGGGTTAGATTAAATGTTCAAATGTGACATTTATTTTTCATAATACATTTATGGGTTTGTATATATGGAAACCTATACTTCATAAGGGAGGGGAAATATAAAATTTTATGCCCTATTTTTTACAATGGAAATATATGAAGGGAGAATATTTTAAATGTACATGTTGTAACTAAATACCATGTTTACATGATTCATTAATATAATGATTAATATGGTTGGAGGAATCCACATAAATGTAAACCCTTTCAAAAAAATAATGAGATCCATGTCCTTCTATATCAATCCTCACAAACACCCTAACCTTATCTACAAGTAGTTTGATCAACCTAAGATTTACTAACCCCAATAGAAGATGATATAGGAGGCTCAGATGGGAAATTTACTAGTGGATTACATAAATATATCATAAAAGTTTCCAAGGACATAAAAATAACCCAAACCTACCATGGAACTAAGGACCCTTCTTTCAATCATATTCATGATCTTCTGAGGGATAAAATTTGAGGAAGAAAAATCCTTTAGGTATCATGGTAATAGTAGGGCACAAAATCACATTTCAATAAATTTCCACCCATAAAATAATATCTAATAATTTTGGTATGTTACTCAAAAATCATCCCACAAAATATCTATTCCTAATCTCTTATATGAACTGTTCCTCTTCATCCTCCAAGAGATGAATTTAGACTACCTCTATAGCCATTCAAACAATAATAACCCATAAAACTAGGTTTTTTAGGTTTCCAAAATCCTTAAATTAGGTAAATGAGTGAAGTTAAAAATTATCATTTGAATAAACCTTTGTTTCCCATCTCTCTATATCCATTTAACCTTAAATACCCTAGTTGGGTCGCTTAACAAAACACATATGAACTTTTATTTCCCACAAAATGGATTCTAAGATAGGAAATTGGTATGTATTGAGTGTTATTCATATTTATAAGTTACATAATATTGAATTTCACATCATGCACCCACATATTTGGTGGGATAATTTCATGGGAAATATTTCCTATCTTGGGGTATTTCCATTTCAAAGGATTCTTGCACAATGAAATTTTATCCTTGATTCTCCTTTTTCATAATGAGCTAGATTTATATAATTTTCTATATTTTCTTATAAATCTCATATCACATTATAATTTTACATTACAATTATTAATTTTCTAAATTGAGTGTTTGTGTGTGAATGTTTGATTATTAATGTATGTGTTAACTTATTTTTACATCCTATCTATAGAAGATCATATTCTCATCATGTTTTGTGAGTCATGTTGTGATTCAAGTCACTAACTTGGGCATGATCACTAATTTTTTTTATCCTATCTTAAGTATAATATATACACTATCATGTTTACATATATATTGAGGAACTTATTTGGTGCCTACATTTCTATGGTGGTCACCATGTATCTATAGGGGCATATTTTTTTGATTATGTTATTATTGTTTATATTTCCCATCTAGGGTAATGTTTATTACATGGGATATAATAGTTACTTCCATTTAAAAAAATTAAATTTGACATGATCTATTATGGAATGACATGGTGCTAATTCAAAAATTAAAATTATTTCATAATTACAAAAATCAAATTCATTTTCCATGTGTTTAGACAATACCATTATTTTTATAACTTATATTAATTTCATGTGAGAGCTAAATTTCAATTACATATGTCTTTTATTAACACATGATGACTAAATTGTTTTTCCTAGCATATGGTGCTTTTACTGTGTCTTGTAAGATGAGTGATTACAATAAATAGGCATTTATCCCTCACCTCCAAAGGGTTATATATAAAGGAAGTCTCAATTTCAAAATGGAAAAATATTAGTGAAGATGAGATTAATTATATACTTCCTTGATCAAAAATTATATTTAATTTTTGTGAATTTTAAAATAGTGTCTTGGTTATGTTTCAAGAAATTTTCAAAAGTATAGAATGTGTGTATTAGGAATTGGTGACTCAAAGATAGTGCTAAGATATGTTTTCAACATTTATTGATAGTTTAAATATGGAATGATTATGGTGAAATTTAGGGGAAATACCAACTAGGTGTATTCATTAGTATGATTTATTTTAGATAATTTAAAAATTCACATTGAGAAACATTCAGAAATAATTTAACATGTCTATCATGAGAAATTTTACTACCATTAAAAAATATTACTTGTTTCAAGTAAATAAACTAATCAAGTGTGGATGGAAAATTAAAGGGATCAAGGTCAACACCCTTCATTATTACCAATTTTAGTGAAGGTTCTTATTTTATATTATTGACACATATAATTTATGATGCAGGGGCATCTTAGGAAAGTTCAAAGATGGTCCAAAATGTGTCTTAAGTGTGTGCAAATTTGAATTTGAGTTCAAAGTTAGTTTTTATACCAAAAGGGGTTTTTAAATTTTCATAATGTATTAGTTAGTATAAATGAGTGTTAAATATATGTAATTGATTAAATAGTGTTTCAATATACCTTTAAGGTATCAAAAAAGGTCATAATATGGATATGAATACATATGTCAACAAATAGTGAGGTGGTAGCCCACCACCCTACATGGGTCTAGGAGGTTGATAGAAGTTGTTGATCAAGAAATGATTACTAAGTATGTTTTAGGAGTCTATTTCATGGGTATAAAGGGGATATAGTGTTGTGTGGCTCAAGGTAGAGGATTATGAGGATAAATAGGGAAGATAAGAGTGAGAAAGAAATAATATCTACCAAGATGTATGTAGGACTATGTAAGTCTAGCTTATAAATGAAAGAACATCAACAAAGAATGTTATCTTCAAGAAATATTTTATGATAAGTGTGCATGCTCATATATTCTAAGTTATTTATGTGATATTGATGAAATATATTAAATTTCATTTTATTTAAGAAAATTATAGGTAGTTGCATATTGATTTCAAGTCTTTGAGTTACAACATGTTTGTTATACCTTATTTGAATAGCATAGTCAAATAATCTATGTGGATGATTATGGTTATAAAGTTGGAAGAAATAATGAAGTGTGGAATTGTTTTCAAGTGTGATTTAATTTTAATACATGTATTTATGATAAATATACTCAAAGGAATACAAGAAAATAACCCCTATTCTTGAAGGAGATAATAGAGACCCTATTTTGTGTATTTTGATTAGTATGTAGACTGTGTGTTATTGTTATGGGTTAAAAGACATTGAAGTGGTTTTGTCATAAGTATTTGAAATTATAAGAGAATTTGTTTGGAGTGAAAATTTTATTAATCAATCAAGAAATAATTTATTCATAATCCATTCTATGATAAACCCTATTCCTGTAGCAATCTATGTTTGATTGGACTGTGTGTATGGTGTGTGTTCCTTAGAAAGAAGTGGTCTTCAAATTTATGATAAAGTGTTAGAGGATATTGAGGTAATATATTTTAATTTTTTTAATCTATTTATTTAACTTTATATATGCTTTGATCACCCTTTATAGGGATACAAACTAATAAACCCAAAATTCCTTACATAGTCAATTATATCTTGATGGGAAACACTATAACAGTGGATTGATAAGGATTAAATAATAGTTGGAAAAGGTGATAAAAGTTAATATAGACATAAAAATACTATTTTGGATCCTTGAATCACTCTATGGCATCAAAAATTGATTTTATAGTGCTCTTGGGTTGTCTCAGGCCCCTAAAAACCCTAAACCAGGGTTTTAGCAATATCTTGATTTGTAACCATCAAAATTTACCCAAAATTTGTAATCAGAGCCTATTTTAAGTAATATAATGGATTATAAAGATTTTAGGAGTCTAAATATAGAAGGGTATGGTCTTTTGATTATTGTGTTATATTCATGTTTGAGGAAACCTAATTAGGGAAGAGTAGGGACAAGAAAAGGGGTCTACAAGTGAGTTTGGATATTGAAAATTTGTACCCAAGTATATTTCAATAAAGGGTACTCAAAAATATAATTTTTTTCTTGAGAATAATTATAATTTTTCTATTAAAATAAAATAAGTCCATAAATAGGGTTATAAGGACTAATGTGAAGAGTATGAAGAGTTGTGTAAAGGGAGAAAGTGAGACTTGGAAAGTGTTGAGAGCATTGATGGAAAGGGTAGAGAGGATTAATGAGACTAGTAATCACATAAAATTTATTGGTATTGTCTATAAGGACTATAGGAAATTAGTGAATGAGAAAAGAGGATATTGAATCAAAGATAAAGGTAGAGTTTAATAGAGAAGTGGAATTATCTTTGCATCATTTTGGTATCAGAACCATCTAGATGATTTAGGAATAGTTATATATAGGTTGATCACATTATGTGTATTACATGAATTTTTAGGTAATCAAGCAAGGAATCTTTTGAAAGGAAAAAGTAAGAAGGTAGATAAGAGAAGGTATGAATTATTTATGGTTGATTATTTATTTTGGATACATTGCTAATGGTATGTGATAGGTGAAGAAAGAAAATAAGTGAATAATGTAGTGGTAGCCCTAAATCAAAAGATCTATTAATAAGCTCAAAGAAGAGAATCTCATAAACAGAGCTTGGGAAAGAGGAGACAGTCCAAGTGTGTTGAAAGTCCCTAGTGAGGTATGCAATAGAGAGAGTGAGGGGTTCTAAGTGTGAACCAAAGGAAGTGGTCCAAGTGAGACCAAAATAAGAAGAAATGTATGTACATAAGTGAGGTACTCAAGATGAAGATGAAAGGAGAGGTAGAAAGGAAATTGAGAGATAGGGTTAAGCATGAAATATAAAAAGAGAAGGTGGTGCATGAAGACACCAAGAATAATATTGAGATGTAGAAAGAAATGGTAGAGATGATGCAGTAAATAGATGAGATGCTGACCAAGATAGAGTAGCTGAAAGAGATTGTGAATCCACATCTTGGATGGGTCATGAAAAAGAAGCCACTCAAGTGGCCAATCAAGAAATTAGTGGGGAAGATAATAAGATAAAATATGAAGGACAAGGAGGAAATTAAGCCTAATGTTTACAAATATAATGATGTATTGGTATGTCTAAATTTAGGTTTGAGAGATGAAGAGAAGAATGAGATATTTGATCCTATTCATAGGCTCAAGAAATAAAAAGATGAATCATATGACCAAGTGGTGATTAAAAGAAGTCAAGATGAAGAAGAGACTCAAGGTAGAGTCATGTTGATAGAACAAGAACAAATAAGTTAGCCATTTTGGAAGCAAGATAAAATGAAGAATGAGTAGATCCTCACTCAAGAGGATGCAAGTGAAGCCAAAGAAATAATGGGATATCATCATAAGGAAAGGTATGATGAATTTTCAAGTTTGTATGAGTATTTAAATCAAGAAAATTGATTTTATCCTCATAAAATGTATAGAGAAATGGTTAAGGAGGTTAAAAAAGAGAACATAGACTTATGGAATGCAGTAGTGGTGTCTAAGATAAGGGAATTAATTAAGGTAATAATAATTAAAGTATGAAAAAACATTGTACAATAATAATTTTTAGTTTTTGAGGTTAAATTATGGGTTGTAGATGAATGAGAATGCATGTTAGGAGTAGAGCAAGATGCATTGATTGATGATGAAAAGAAGAAGAGTGAAGCATACAAAGCACATGAAGGTTATTGGGAGCAAGAGAAACAAGAAGGAAAAGAGGAGAGTTGTAAAATGCCTCAAGGTAATGAGAAATAACATGTTTTCTTTAATGAGTTTTTTATTTTATAGGTATATCATGGAAGAAGATAGCAAGAGTCAAGACAAGGTACAAGTGTGGTATTCAAGATCACACACACTTATATGAGAGTGTGAAAGAAGAAGAATATGGGTGTCAAAAATTTTATCCCCTTAGGATTATGATGCAGATGAATCTTAGGAAATCTCAAAGATGTTCTAGAATGCATCTCAAGTGCGTGCAAATTTGAATTTGAGTTTAAAGTTGAAGATATTTAATTGATGAATAGTGTTTTAATATACATTTAAGGTTTCAAAAAATGTCCTAAGATGGATATGAATACATATGTCAGCTAAGTATGAGGTGGTAGTCCACCACCCTACACAGGTCTAGGAAGTTTATAGAAGTTTTTGATTAGGAAATGGTTACTAAGTATGTTTTAGGAGTCTAGTTTATAGGTAAAAATTAGATATATTTTTGTGTGGTTTGAGTTAGAGGAATATTAAGAGAAATAGGGTAGATAAGAGTGAGAAAGAAATAAGGTTTTCCAAGATGTATGCAGGACTGTGTAAGTCCAACTTATGTATGAAAGAACATTAATAAAGAATGTTATCTTGAAGATTTTTTTTATGATTACTATGAATGATCATATATTATAAGTTATTAATTTTATATTAATGAAATTTATGAAATTTTAGGTGATTTAATAAAATTATAGGTAGTTTCATATTGATTTCAAGTATTTGAGTTACAACAAGTTTGTTATACTCTATTTTGATAGCATAGTTAAATAATCTATGTATACTTATGGTAATCAAGTTGGAATAAAGAATGAAAAGTGAAATTATTCTAGGTGTGATTTAATTTTTATTCATTTATGTTTCATAAATATACTTGAAGGAATACAAAAAAATAACCCCTACTCTTGAAGGAGATAACAAAGACCCTATTTTGTGCATTTTTATTAGTATATAGACTATGTGTTGTTGTTATGGGATAGAATACATTGGATTGGTTTTAAAAAAAGTATTTGAAATTATATGATACTTTATTTTGAGTTAAAATTTTATTAATCAATCAATAAATCATTGATTAAGAATCCATTATGTGATAAACCCTATTTTTATAATAGTCTGTGCTTGATTATGTTGTGTGTTCCTTGGAAAGAAGTGGTATTAAAACTGATGATAAAGTGTTGGAGGATATTAAGTTAATCTTTTATAATGTGTTTAATCTCTTTATTGAATTATTTTTTACCTTGATATATGCCTTGATCACCCTCTAAATGGATACAGACTGGTATACCCCAAATTCCTTGGATAGTCAAGTGTATCTTGATGGGAAACACTATAACAATGGATTGATAAGGATTAACCAATGGTTGGGAAAGGTGATATAGGTTAATACAGACCTAAAAAACCTATTTTTTATATTTTAATCACTCTATATCATTTTAAATATAATTTATAGTGCTCTCAGGTTGTCTCAGGCCCCTAGAAACCCTAAACTAGGGTTTTAGCAATATATTGACTTGTAACCATCCAGATTTCCCCAAATTTTGTAATAAAATCCTATTTTATGTGATATAACATATTATAAAGGTTTTATGAGTGTAAAAATATAAGGGTATGGTATTTTGATGATTGTTTTTTATTCAGGTTTGAGGAAGCCTATTTAGGGAAGAGTAGTGACTAGAAAAGGGGTCTACAGGTGGTTTTGGATATTGAAAATTTATACCTAGGTATGTTTAAATATAGGGTACTTATAAATATAAATGGTTTCTTTAAAATCATTTTAATTTTTTTATAAATAAAATAATTCCATAAATAGGGCTATAAGGACTAATGTGAAGAGTATGTAGAGTTGTGTAAAGGGAGAAAGTGAGAGTTAGAAAGTGTTAAGAGTGTTGATGGAAAGGGTAGAGAGGGTTAATGAGACCAATAATAACATAACCATTGTTTCATTTTTTCCATAAGGACTATAGGGAATGAGTGAATTAATAAAAGAGGATCTTGAATCAAAGATAAAGGTAGAGTTTGATGGAGAAGTGGAATTAGCTCTACATCACCTTGATAGACACATTTCACTCACATAACAACATAAAAGTGGGAGAAATATGTGGACACCCAAATTTGGAATAAAACCCTTATTCTTGTGTTTTATTCCCTATTCAAAATTATGGAAAAATTATACATTTTAACCAATTTCTAGGATGACCCCAACCCCATATAAGTCAATATTTGTTTCATAAATCTCAAAAATATTTCAATGTTTATCCAAAAGGTATTTTTTATACATATGGACTATAATTTATCTAATATCCACCCTTTTCATGAAAATAGAGCTTGATTTATCTCTTGGGAAAATATGTACCTATACATGTCTATCTTAGACAAACTATAAACCAAATGGGTTTGTCTCTTTTTTTTGGTCTAATATTTGTTACCATCATTCATGAGCATCAACCCTTCCCATTTTTTAAAAAAGTTGGCAAAAATAATTTAGTCATTATAAATCATCCTATAAATGCAAGGTTTTACCAAGACATTTGGTTACAAGAGGAAAAATTATATAATCTAAGGAATCGAGATAAAGGAAGAGAACATTTGACACCCCACCACACTAAGGTTCAAGCCTATATCCATGCTTCTCTATTAGATTTTTTATTCATTGAATATAATCCTACAAAATTTTGGAATTTATCTATCATGGTTTTTATATAACACCCATTGTACAAAATGAGGGTAATTATAATTTACTATATTGATCACTTAGAGGGAAGCTAATTTTCAATCCTTAGGCTATTCCATCTACACACTATAAGAACTACATCGGAGTCTTATTTTGACCATGTCGGATGCATAATTCTTAACACTACTAAAATAATTACCTAAATCCATTACTTTTGTTTTGTTTTAGAGTGTAAAATCTAAGTAAAAGTGAATATTCAACCACACATAATATTAATACCTACACATTTGTGAAGTGAAGTTATGGTTGTAATTAAAAATATGTAGCACATAGGCACAATAAAACCTAGACTTTGAAACCTATATAGATGCACTCAGAAGCATTGAGACACACCTAATGACACAAGGGTATAACTGAAGTTATCAATATTTCCATAAAATTCTCTTAAAGGTACAAGTGTATCTCATAATAGTGCATAAACCCATAAATTTAAAATAAACAAAGTATAGATTTGAAGAATAATTAATGTGTAATCATTATTAAACTCTTCATCAATTATTGCTTTACTTTAGATCACATTTGTGCCTTTTGGGATTGTTTCTATTTATTATACACTTATATAGATATGAATTTTTCATTTTAGTTATTAATGTAGAGGAGTTAGTAAAAAAACAACCATAACACAATCTTACCTTCTTAAACCAATCTTTATTAGCCCTCTTGAGGTACTAATTTCAATTTTTTAAAAAATATATAATTTTACAAATAAAAAAAATACCAAATATCCTCCCCTACTAAATCTAAAAATTTTAGGTTTCAACTCTAAAGGTAAGGTCTTTTGTTTTCAAGTTCTTGCTCTTTTTAGGCCTCCTCTTGTAGCGCTCTAGAGGTAGTTTTATAAACTTATTTTTGACCACACAAAGTTTAAAATAAAAAAAAATGTACCTTTTATATACCCATTAAGGTTTTACATCATCATACCAATATTTGGATTCTAACTCTCTATGGAAATACAAAATCTCAGGCCTTCTTTTTAACCAATTAGGTCTCCTAGGTCCAACACAGTGTTTTGGATTTATACAAATCCATACCTAGAAATATTAAAATATAGTATTTGATTAGAATTTATAACATAAAACTCATAATATATACCAATTTTGATACTCCATCTCACTTCCCTTATACCCAAGCTATGAAATGGTCTCAACTCTCCATTAGGTCTTTCTCACTGTCTGAGTAAGAGTAATTTTGGATTTTAAGGGAAAAAATGAGGTTTTAATTATTGTTTAAATTTTTAAAATTTATTTTCAAGGTTTAAATATACACAATAATTATAACTAACTTTTTTTGGTAAAATATTCAAGAAACCAAAACCTTACCTATAGATAATACCTATAAAAATTAGGGTACAGGTCTGTACTAGTAGAGTAGGAAGATTTGATTGTGATTGAGCATTTTTTTAAGGTATAAATATTAAAATAGTTATTAATAAATATAATTTACCTATTCACTATTTATTAAACAAAAATAAACACAAAAATATCACAAAAATCTTCAACACACCTTATGAAAATGATGAATCTTTATGTTTGAGTGTGCACAGTCTAATATGACTATTTTTATTCTTATTTGGAATAAAAATTTATCAATGGTTCAATATGATCAATACATAAATAAAATTAATATATATATATTATAATTAAAAACCAAAATATTCTAAAACAAAAATTCTTTTCATTGATAGTCTAGCTATCCATGTGCTTACATAGAATTAATGACGGTCTTCTTTCTTGGTTTGTGTTTCTTTTTTTAATATTATTAGAGAGTTAAAAAATTTATTTATTATTTAAATATTAATGAATAAAAATATTTTACAACACATTATATATCCATATAAAACCTATAATTACTCAACAACCTCCCAAAGTAGGTCTTGAGGAGTCTTGAAGTGAATTTACATAACTATAACAATGACCAAAAGATAAAAGGAGTCATATTTGATAAAAAATACATTAATAAACACTTTATAAAAATTAAAATAAATATAAAACCTCCTAAAACCGTTATAAATTTGTGAACATTCTCATTAACTAAAGATTCTGATTCAAAATTTTGAATTTGAATTTTTGCAGGAAACTACCAAATTCAAATTCTAGCCTACCTAAGCTAACCTAAAAACCTATAAATGATTAAAAAGTGTGTGATATGAAATATAATACCTTTAAAAAAATATAAAAAAATCTAAATTACCCTTTAAACAACCTAATCAAAATAAAAATGAATAATACAAGCCAAAATTTCAAGCTTGGAGTGATGTTTCTCCATCACACTCCCAAGGGATAGAAAATGGACTCATGAACTATTTTTCATGAGGTATGAAATTATATTTACATGGAAATTTATCTATTCTTTTTTCATCCAAGTGGAATCTTCATGAGGATGATGTTTTCACTTGACTAGATACTAGAAATACTTGTTTCTTATCTTCTTGACAATCTTCTTGTCCAATATCATCTCTAACTCTTCCTTATTGCCTGATAGAAATTGAATTACCAACTCTTTAAATGTTTTACCTAATCATCCTGGTTTTTTATAATTATAATTACCTTCATTTAATTTATATGGGTCTAAAACATTAAAAATGGGAGAGATTCCCACTCCATTAGGCAACTCTATCTCATAGGCATTATTTGAAACGTTCTTAAGAACTTTGAAAGGACCTATCTTATTCATTTGGATTTTTTTATACTCACCTTTGGGAAACCTATTATTTCTAAAGTGAGCCAAAACCAAGTCACCAATGTCAAAAATAAATCTCTTCTTTCAAAATTTGTTTGTTTCTTGTATTTTTCCACACTTATCTTTAGTTATCTTTTAACCTATTTATGTATCTCTTACATAGCTAAAACAAACTCCTCTCCTCTAGCAGTCTTATTATCCATTTTTATAAAATATATCAATTCAAATAATCATCTTGGATACATATCATATAAATCCTAAAATAGACTCATACCAATGCTCCTATTAGAAGAGTTATTATATGCAAACTCTTCTTGTGGTAGTACTAAATTCCACTGATTGGGATTGCCTCTTGATAAGCACCTTAGAAATTTTCATAAGCTCATATTAACCACCTTAGTTTATCCATTATATAAGGGTGTTATGTTGAAATAAAATTTAAATTTATTCCAATATTCTTCCACAAGGTCCTCTAAAAGTGACCAATAAATTTGGTGTCTCTGTCAGATATAATATTGAGTGGCAAACCATGTAGTCTAATAACCTCATTGAATAAAAAGTTTGATATGTGTGGCATCATTGGTATTTATTCAAGGTATAAAGTTTACCATTTTATAAAACATGTCCACCACTATAAATATAAAATAATAACCTATGTGAGTTCTAGACAGCCCCATGACAAAATCCATACTAATGGAGTCCCATGTCCTATCTAGAACCGGTAAAGGATGATACAGACTTGTATTTGTAATTTTAACCTTAGCCATTTGAAAAAAAATCACCTTTCTACATATATTCTTACCTCTTCTTGCATTATAGGCCAAAAATAATGCTTGGTAAGCTAATCCAATGTATTTTCAAGTCCCAAATGTTCTACCATGCTTCCATAATGCTTTTCTTTGACCAAGTTATCCATCATTGAAATCTTTGGCACACATAACTATATTCACTTGAACAATAATATATCTTTTATAATGTAATACAACCATGGTTGTTTATTCAATGTGGTTGGATGTTGACAAGACTTATAGGCTTCTTGAAAATATTCATCACTCTCATATAACTCCTTGAGAGAATCAATGCCCACACTCTCAATCTGAGCTTCATTGACTAGAAATGCCCTCCTAATCAAACCATCAACCACCTTATTACTTTAGCCTTTCTTACGATTGATAGTAAAGGTAAAATTATTAAAATATTCTATCCATTTCATATGCCTTTGATTGATTTTAAATTGACTAGAGATGAATTGTAGATCATGGTTATCTATGAAGATGACAAACTCATTAGGTATTAGATAATGCCTCCACTTTCTCAAAGCATGTACCATTGCATATAAATCCAAATCATAAGATGAAATTTTATTTTTATATTTTTATTTTCATTAAAGTATGTTATAGGCCTACCTTCTTGACTTAAAATATACTCAGTGGCTACTCTACTTGCATCACGCTCTACCTGGAAGACTTTATTGAAATTTAAAAGTGATAGTTTGGGTTTCTCTATGATTTTTCTCTTCAAGAACTGAAAGTTTATTTCAAACAAGTCAGTCCACATAAATTTTCTCTTATCTCTTATAATATTATCTATTATTGGATCACAAATTACATTAAATTTTCTAATGAATTTACTATAAAAACATGCAAGTCTATGAAAACTTCTTACCTCTCTAGCTATCTTAGGAGTTGGACACTCCCTTATAGATTTCTCTTTGTCTTTATCCATCTTTAATACTACTTGAGATATCAAAAAACCAAGGTAAAATAATTCTAACTTAATGAATACACACTTCTTGTCATTGATTAGTAACTTCTCCTCTTGTAACCTTCTCATGACCACTTACAAATGATGGAGATGTTCTTCTTTACTATGACTATGTATCAATATGTCATCCAAATAGACTACAACAAACTTACCTATGAATGGTTTACAAACCTCATTCATGAGCCTCATGAATGTACTAGGTGTATTATTAAGGAAAAATGGCATGACCAAACAATTAAACATCCCTTTATTCATCTTCAAGGCTATTTTCCATTCATCTCCATGCCTTTTTTGATTTGGTAGTATCTACTCTTGAGGTCAATCTTGGATAATTAGTTTGACCCACTCAAACAATACATCAAGTATTCAATTCTTAGGAAAAGAAACATATACCTTATGGTGATCTTGTTGAATAATCTTAAATATATACACATCCTCAAATATCCTTCCTTCTTAGGCACTAACATTGTTGGCATTACACATCGGCTAAGACTCTCCTTGACTAGCCCTTTGTCTAATAGTTATTGAAATTATTTTTTGATCTCAACATTTTATTTAGTTGTCATCTTATAAGCATCCTTATAAGGCAAGATTTCTCTTGGAATGAAGTCAATGTGATGACTAATTTTTATTAGTGGTGGTAACTCACTAGGTAGTTCATCAACTATGATATCATCATAGTCCTTTAGTACATATTGCACCTGCTATGTAAATTCATTCACCTTGGTGATTGTTATGGATATTCTAGGATTGATCACCACTACACATCCTTGTTCTTATTCTCTTATTGCATTCAAAAAATAATTTTCACCTATAACCTTTACACTTGAACCAAAATTTAGTCACCATATTCTTCTTTCATAGGAAGCAAGGTATGTTTTATACCATCCTTCTCCAAAGTGTATATATTTATGCTTCCATCAAGTGATGTCTTCTTGTCATATTATCAATGCATTATAAATATTAAATGGCACACATCCATTATCATGATTTCATTAAGAACTTTGTATTTATAACTCTCAATTTGAAACTCCACCCAGCATTTTTCATTAAGAAATACTTGTTTTCCTTTTTTCAGCCATTAAAATTTGTAGGGAGTGGCATGAGATAGCCTTTTCAAATTTATATTATCCACCATCTCAACTAAAAATAAGTTATCTATGCTCCTTGAGTCAATAGCTACTTTACAACATTCACCTTGAAACTTGAAGGAGGTCTTGAAAAGTGTCTTTATTTGAGCATGTTCCTTCTCTTTAGGTGTCTTTATACATACCCTTATCACAATAATGATTCACCTACCTATAGTTCTTCCACATGATATGGAGAGCCAACACTCTCCTCTTCTATTTATTGAACAATCTATTTTCTATTTTTAGTTCTATATATACTTACTTGTTGACCTTTTGGACACTCTCAAAACCTATCCTTCAATTTTTTTACACTTTAAGTGCTTACATATGAAGCCACTAGAACATCTTCCTCTTGATGCATATCCACCTTTGAAGTATGGCCTCATAAATCGAAAGCCACTTTTAGGATTAAAGGACTATTATTGTGAAGTGACAACTTCTCCTTGGTTTCTTTTTGAGGTATGTATACCTCCTTGATGATCCTTTCCTATATAACTTATACCTCTACTTCTATTATGTTGTGTTTATCTTTTATTAAGCTTGGCTTCAGCTTTCAATACAAATTGATAGCACTCTTTAAGATTCCTTAGGATAACTAAGCTTAATTCATCTTGAAAATTTTATCTCAACCTTATAAGATATCTAGAAACATTTTATTTATCTTATTATATATGGAATGATCTAAAAAATAGCTTATAGAACTTTTATATATATTCCTTGACACTCATTTCTTTTTGTTTCAACATTTGCAACCTTTTGAAGAGATTTGTTTCATAGTCACATGGAAATAATTTTCCCTAAAAATTGGATACCATTGTCCAAAGACTTGATCTTTGTTTTACCTTTATTTCTTATTTCTTATTGAATGAAATCCCACCAAGGGGATGAATTTTATTTCATCTTTGTACAACCAAACTTCACTTGGTTCTCCTCTCCAACACTTTCACTATCAAAGTATTTGTCTAGTTCTTCAATCCAACCAATGATTTCTTCTCCATCTAAGCTTCTTGAATATGTTGGAAGTTCAATTTTTTTTTAATACCCTTGCTTCATTACTTCATTTAGTATTCTTTATAGACCTTGTTCATAATGGTCTCCAACTTCTTCACCTTCCTCTTTTAGATCTTAGAGTTCTTCCTCTCTATCATTTTCATATCCTATTATAACTCCATTTATTTTAGTAGCCCCTATTTTTAAAAGTCTAGAATTAAAACCAATTGTTAGGTTATGCAATTCCTCCAACACACTTTGAATATTGGATTTATTCCTTCCAGGTGGTACCTTGTCTTTACACCTTCAATCTATCTAACTAAAACTCACTCTCCAGGATAATTGACCAACACACTACAAATTCACTCTTTTTATATAATAGTGTACACGTTATTTAAATATCCCTCAAGTGACAAACATAATTTTATACCAAACTAATGCAGAGGAGTTAGTTAAAAATAACCATAACACAATCTTACCTTCTTGAACCAATCTCTAATAACCCTCTTAAGGCACTAAATTCAATGTTTAGATAAATTATAATGTTCTAGATTTAAAAAAATGGATATTTAGAGACCTAGTATCCTCTCCTAACAAATCTAAAAATATTAGGTTCTAACTCTAAAGGAAAGGTATTTTTTTCAATTTCTTGCTCTTTTTAGGCCTCTTCTTGTAGCCCTTTATAGGTAGATTTTTGAACTTATTTTTTATAAAATAGAGTTTAAATTTTAAAAAAAAAATTCTATACCCATTAAGGTTAAATTATCATACCAATTTTTATATTCTAATTCTCTATGCAAATACAAAATCTTAGGCCTTCTTTTAACCAATTAGGTCTCTTAGGTCCAACACAATGTTTTGGATTTATATAATTCCACACATAAAAAAATTAAAATATAGTGTTTTATTAACATTTATAATTTAAAATAAATAAAATATACCAAATTTTATACTCTGGTTCACTTCCCTTATACCCAAACCATGAAATGGTCTCAACTCTTCATTAAGTCTTCCTCATAGGCCGAGTAAGAGAAATTTTGGATTTTAAGGAATAGAATGAGCTTTTTATTATTTTTTAAAGTTTTAAAATGTATATTAATGGTTTAAATATAAAAATTAATGATAAATAACTTACCTTTTTTGGTAAAATACTAAATAATTGAAAATCTTACCTATAAATAACACCTACAAAAGCAGGGTACATGCTTGTACAAGCAGAGTAGGAAGATTTGATTTTGAATGAGTATTTTTTTAAGGTTTAAAAATTAAAATAGGTATTAATAAATAAAATTTACATATCAACCACTTATTAAACAAAAATAAACACAAAATTTTCACAAAAATCTTCAACACACCTTATGAAAATGCTGAACTTTTATGCTTGACTGTGCACAGTCTGATGCAACCTTGTTTTTTATTATTTGGAATAAAAATTTATCAATTATTTACTATTATAAATCCATAAATACCTTTAATCTATATATATTATAATTAAAAACCAAAATATTCCAAAACAAAAAGTCTTTTCATTGATAGTCTAGTTATCCATATGCTTACATAGAATTGATGACAATCTTGTTTCTTGGCTTGTGTTACTTCTTTCCCCATTCTTAGAGAGATAAAAAAAATATATTATTTATTTTAATATTAATTAATTAAAATATTTAAAAAAAAATTATTCATTATAAAATCTCTAACTTCTCAAGAACCTTCCAACATACATCTTGAGGAGACTTGAATTGAATTTGCATAACTAGAACAATGACCAAAAGGCAAAAGGAGTCATATTTGATAAAAAAATACATTAATAAACACTTTATAACACTCAATAAACTTAATATAATTATAAAAAATCCTAATAGTCATTATAAATTTTTGAAAAGTTTCATAAACCAAATATTCTTATTCAAATAATTGAATTTGAATTTTGGTAGGAAATTGCCAAATTCAAAATCTAGCCTACCTAAACTATCTTAAACACTTTTAAATGAATAAAAAGTGTGTTATATTACCTATAATACATTTTAAACAATATAAAAAATCTAAATGACCCATGGAATAACCTAATCAAACCAAAAAATAATGATACAAGCCAAAATTTCAAGCTTGGAGTGATGCACCTGCATCAGTTATGCATGCTTATATTTATTTAAAAGAAAAATTTCATTAATTATTTTAATAATTATTAAAATTAGGTTAAAAACATTGTTACATGTTTAGATATTATATATGTTTTCATATCCATGATTTAGATAAATGTTTTTCATAATATTTCTTGATTGGGTACTATGCATATTCACATGTTACATGATACAAGATTTAACACTATTAGCCCACATTCTAAGTGAAAATTATCATTAAAAAAATGTACTATCTTGGGTTAATTTAAATTTAAAATATTTTTCATGGTGATATCTATCCTTACCTTTCATTTATCATTATTATATTGATTACTTTGGTTACTACATTTTATGCTATTACTTATATCTTATATATCACACAGATATATTTATTATTATTGTTACATGATTAAATATATTTTTGTGTGAGAATTATTGATTTCATGTTCATGTTTTTTTATTTTTAATTAATTATTATCTATTCATGATACTCTTTTTCTCATGCTTAGTGTTTCTCATCCTTGTGTAGTCTCAATAATTTGCATGGTCCATTGATTTATTCATTACTTATAGCCATGATAATAATAATGCATTATTATATTATATAATTGTATCCATTATTTATATCATACATATTAATATAATGTTTTTGAGCCTATGTTTTCATGGTATATACCATGTATTTATTGGGTAACTCTACTTGTGTGTTTTATTATTGTTATATCTAGACTTGTTGAATGTGTATTATATCACATTTGGGATGTTACCAGTTATTCCAATCTTGATTTTCCTATGGGTGAATTTTACCATTTTCAATTTTGTTTGATATGTTATTATATTTAATATTTTATATTTATTCTTATACTTTTATTTAAAAATATTATGTTGGTATCAGCTACTTTCAAATTTTAGTGGCATATATTTAGGATATTGATTCTTTGGCTATATTATTTTTCTAATGTATGGTGTGTTTAACATTATCTTTTAAGATGAATGATTAAAACAAAGTTATTTATCCATAACATAAAAATGGTGGAATATATATGGTAATAATTTAAAATATATTTAACTTAGATTGGACTTGAGAAAACTTGAACAAATCTATCTACTTCCTTGATAAAAAAGTGAATTGGACATTGGTAACTCCACGATAAGTGTTGGATATGTTTCAACACCTATCAAAAGTCTAGTTATGAAAGTGGATATATTAAATCATTTGTATGATATATTAATTATGTTTAATCCTTCCTATACTCTCTTTTAAAAATTCAAATTATCAAATCTTAAAAGTTTTAATCTTGAAATATATATCATGAGCAATGACTAGTTTAGCAGTTCACACTTGATTTAAGTACATCAAAAAATATGTAGATGAAGGCTTAGCTCAAATTTTATTTTAAAAACCTTTCATCCTTCCTCATTAAGTGAATGTATATGTTTAATACTTATTAAATTTATAATTTGACTCCTTCATGCATTCACTTATGTTCTTATGCCCACATAAAACTAGATCCATTATGTAGACACCTATATTTTGCACAAAAATATTATTTCTAGTCTCTTATTCCCAAATTTATCATATTTAGATTTTTTTTAAATATTATCTTGTTTCTTGGTCCATCTCAGTCTCACTAATTTTTGTATTTAGCCATTGAGCATAAAAATCATTGTCTAATACTTATCAAAAATTATCCATTAGTATCATTGGTCTATAAATCATATGTTTATTAGAATCCACCTTAAAAATAAATATAACACTATCTCCATTTCAAATTCATGCTCTATGTGGGTATGTTTATGTCAAATATGCACAATATGCATGGTTTTCCATTTTGTCATTATGGGCCCTTATACTCATTACCATTTATTATGTACCTTTAAACTCACCCATTTTCAATTATAAAGTAGGCTAATGTGCATAACTTATCCTAGATCAAACCATATATATAAAGTCATGTAAATACATTTATAAATGAAAATATTAGTATTAAAATGGAATAAAATAGAAAATACATATCATTAGATGTCAAGCCTAAAGATAAACATCAAATATATTTCCTCCTACTTCAAGTTGAGCATCATTGATTCACATATTACAGACTTGTGAAAAAGCTATACTTCTTGGTCTCTCATCATCCCCCTCATACAAAAATAAGGTATTAACTTTCATATAGTTGTATTATGAAGAACATCAATTATGCACATTTCCAAAAATAAAATAGTAAATTTAAGGTACATGAACATAAAAAAATATGCATCATAGTAGTGATATAAAAATTAGTTTATGAAACACTACACATGATAGACTTGACAGAACAAGGACAAAATTGATGATTATGATTTTGACCAAATTGTGTATGATTGAGATAAACCACACCATGCACTATCTACCCAAGAGAAGTTTTATAATCACTAATTTTAATAGTAGTATTCTAAGAATATACAAATTAATTCTAAATGTTTATTATTTGATAACAACGATCAAGCATGATCATTCCTTAACCTATTATAGTTTGCATAGCCAAGTTTCATTTGTTGAATTTTTCATTATTACTTGAATTACCTATTTTGATAGATCTAAATTATGTAATTAATGGATGTATGCTTATATTTTTTTATTTATAATTAGTTTATTCATCGTTTGATTAAAAAAAAATTAGGGTAATGTACATGATCAGTAATGTTTAAAATATTTTCCATGTGTTGAGAATGATTCTTTGTGGATTTATTGAATTGACCATGAAGAGGTTTTGGTGATTCATTAATAATTAAAAAAACCATTATTTTAAGCTCATAAATATTTAATATCCACATAAAATGAATTGATTTAAATATATCAAAATTTTAATGCTTTAATTAATCATTTTTGCATCTAATTCCTTATTTATCTAGATAGGAAGTAGGAAGAATATGTTATATTATACCTTGATCACTTTTTCCTAATCCTTGGGCATCAGATCCCATGTTTTTTCACATTTGAGTATAAATTCATATTTTTGTAATGTACTTTGAACAAAACCATGTTATTTATTTTTTCTTATTTTGGAATAAAAAATTATCTACCACAGGCATTTTACCCTTAAGATAAATTGATTGTAATTTAATAAATAGTAATTTTTGAGTTAAACTTCCATAATATTGAGGAGTTATATAAAAATTTACACTATCAAACACATTCCTATAATATCTATATTCCCTAGGTCTCTTTTTTGTAAATTTTAAGCTAGAAAACTTCTCATTTATTATATAAATTTGGTATTAATTATTATTGCCATCCTTAACATTAATTTATTCACCAATTTCACAATGATGATGTTTCTTTGATTAGGATACCTTCTTTTTATACCATATTTAGTTGATTCTTATTCAAGTGAAGCACTATTTTTTTACATGCAAATTCTTTTAGTCGAATCTATGAACTGAAGGAGGAAATATATATGGGATTTTAACCCAAATCATAAAAAAATTAAATACAATAAAAAATACAAAGAAGATGAATCAGTTTAGAGGAAAATAAAATAATATTATGGACTAAGGAAAAAAATAAGACTCTTTTGAAAATTACAACCAAAATAGAAATGCTACATCTTCAACATCTTGAGAATATTGAAAAATATATAGAAATAAATATCATTCCACAATGATAAATTAGAACCTCCATGGTCCATTGTGTTCCCTCATCAATATAGTTCATTTTCCAAGTGAAATATTTATGCTCTATCTTTATTCCTCTACACTCTAAGGATCCATGCTTTTATTTAGATAACATTTATTTTGTCTATGAAGTGGTGTAAACTATTCTGTAAGTAAAGAGATCTTCTCCATCCTTCTAAAAACAGTCTTCTTCTAATTAATTTAAGGAATCAATGTTTTATTGGACCAAATTTTTATCCACTATTCAATCACATTTACTTGGTGAAACTATCACCCTCATATCCTCAACCATCATTATCCCTAAATCAGGGAGGAGCACCTTGATCTAGGCATGTAATAGATACCATTACCTTCCTATTTGTATGATTATATGCACTAATTTCTTAGGGATTTACGAGATAAGCTTGGGGTTGGAGTAAAGGGTAAAATATGATATCTTTTATTTTCATAGTCCATTTCTTGGTTTGTATACATGGAAACCAAGACATAATAAGGTATGTGGATTATGAAATTTAATGCCCTATTTTTTATAAGGGAAACTATAGATTAGGAATCCAAGAGAGGTTAGTCAATATATTAGTGAATAAAATCAAAATGAACTTAAATAACTAGAATCTCAATCATAATCCCTAGGTTGAAATATGTGTAAAACAAGAAATAAATGCATATTAGAATATAAAAACAATGTTTATACCTCCTAGAATATTTTCTTGAGAAATAGTATAAAGAGCTTGAACTCAACTTGTAGATGTAGAAGTATTTTTCAATTCTTGATTATGTGTGTGGGAATAACCTCTCCTTGTATACACTTAGTTTGGATTTAGCATGGGAATTTAATTGAATCTCATTGTATAATTTTTCATAGTAAGTTTTCATGAAGAGGCTTTTTTGTAATGGCCAAAGGCCATTTTATTTATAGACTTTTTGAATGTTTCTCAACAATTGATTTGAGATCAAGATCAATGGTGGAGGATGAGTCTTAAAACTCATGATCACACACATAGAGTGTGTAAAAAATTCCATTTAAGGACTTTTTTAGTATGGAAGGCATGTTGGAATAAAAGTGCAATGATGACCCATTTTAGATTGTGTAAGATAGGTGTAAGAGGAAGAGTTTTTAAGAGAGCTGTAAAAACTCTTCTTGAGTATGTAAGTGAAGAGAAATACATGTCATAACCTTTGTTTGTTTTCAAACCTACCTTATGATGTCATCATTTATGAGGTAATATTCTAATTTTAAATTTAATAAAATAAGATAATTCCAAACCATTGGATTTTCTTATTAAAGGAATTATTGGACTTGATTAAGTGGGATTAATAAAAAAACTATAAGAATAGTGAATTTCAATAATTTTTATATTTTTCAATAAATTATTCACTTAATTTTACTATGTAGACACTTGTAAAAGGTTTATTTAATTCAATAATCACTTAGTAATAATATTGATGTAATATGATCCATTACCCCAATAAGGGACATGTTGTTGCAAATCTAGGTTAGAATGATTGTTGTGTGGGTAAATTAGTTCCAGTAGTGATTTCCAATTAAATTTATATATGATTATGTAAATTTTGTCTTGATTATAGTTTTAGACATGAAAATGGTTAAAACGAAGTATCTACATTTTTTCCTTGTTTGAGAAGGCATTGTGAGACAATAGGCATAATAATGTCTTTTCAAAGAAAGAAAAGTCATTAAGAATAAATTTGATAATGATTGAAGAATGATCGATTCACTCTTATCCTTTAATCTTTAAATTTTATGAGTTGATAAACTCATATTGATGCCCCAAAGGGAACTTGATTATCCCTATTTCCCGCTCAAGGGGATAGTTAAAGAAGAAGTTGAAATAGACGTGCCCTCAAAAAAATTAGGAATAAACAAGAATGGAAGGAATTAACCCTTGGATAAAATTATAAGAAATACTAAATGATGGACCAGGCCCCAAAGAGGGTGGTCATGGTTGATCACAATAATGTGGCCCAATAGAGTGAATTTGATCATTACTACAATGAGTTGCCCCAATAAGATGATGTGATCATTGATCAGTATAAATGGTTTTCCCTAGTAGGGTAGATTTTAATTTTAACAAAGGATGATTAGCTACTTAATTAATTATTTGGAGGATAGTAGACAAGGAGATCCATTTGTTGTAAAATTATTGGTTGAATTCTATCACATGATTTTTTATGTATCACTGAATGGTATGCAATATGATATAAAACACCATGATGATCAGACTATATTGTGCATAAGTACTAACCCACAATCCAAATGGATAGTTAAAAGTAATGCACCAATGATAAAAACCATGATGATAGTGTTGACATATGTTAATGTATGGACTCAAGTACAACTCCATGATAAGGAGCACCATGATGATGACCCTACTAACATAGGGGACTGAGTTGAGGAAACATCAAAAAATGGAAATATTCAAACATGCAAAGAAATTATAAAACATAAACTAAAAATAAAATAAACAAAAATCATATTTTTTTCAATAAGAAAATCAAATAAATGTACCAAGAACAATAAAAAATAATCATTATTTACAAACACACCATAAAATAAGAAAAGAGTGAATGGTTAGTGAATTATTTGTGCATGTGTAAATTTAAGGAGTTAATCTTGTAGATTTTTTGCCTAATATTGAGAGGGAAATTTATAGGTCAAGATGACAACCTAGACTAAAAGGGGGGAATAGAATAAAAAATAAGGGTGGTCAAGATATCTCCAAATGCCCCATGCAAGTGGATGTTACCTACATAGTCTAATGGAATTTAGGTTGAACATAGTTCTCTCAAGGATATGGGAAAGAATAAAAATGATGGCACATAATATACTTTATTATAGAATAAGAATAGGAAAACTACACATTAAAAATTGTGAGAGTGTGTAAATAGCTTAGGAAAAATGGAATGGTTATAAGATTGGTTGAGCTAACCCAAGATGTCCCATACATCTAATTGATGCCTACATAGTCCATATAGACATCAAAATGATGTATTAATCCTATAATATGGGAGTGAAAATGAAGGAATGGTAATGGTAATGTGTAAATGATCACTGATTGGATAAGGGTTCCCACTTGATAAATGTGTTAAGCCATACCATCTAAAATAGAGTGAAAGGCACTAGCTAATAGTATGATAAATCAATCTAAAATTTTATAGCCTAATATATATCATGGAGATTTTAAGCCCCTTTTTAAATTTTTTTATTTTTAAGTTATTTGTGGGATTTTCAAAATTTTATATTTTTCAAACTACTTTCAATGTTTTTGGGTTTCTAGCATCTCAACTCAATAGAGGATTATGAGATGAAAATTTTTTAACTCATAAAATAGTGAGAGCATGGATTAAGTTGCTTGTAAAATGATGAGAACATAGATTATGTTACTCTCAAAATGGTAAGTGTGAAAAAGTGATGATCGAGCAAACCTTAAAAAATGACAGTTTCATATATAACTTATATGGGCCTTAGGCTAATGTAGTTCAACCTTTACATAATTTACTATGAATCAATAGTAGGGTTGAAAAATAGGAATTTCATATGAAAAGAATAAATGGTATAGGTTTTAAAAAAATCTAAAAGATGCAATTCAAAAACCATCATACATGTAAATCATCTACAAGCTATTTTGAGATACCACTTATCCTTGATGTGTTGATGGTGATCAAATCTGAATAAGTAACTTGAAACTTTCTCCAAATTTTGACATCTAAAACTATATATTGTACTGATGAACCATAATCAATATCAATATTGGTAATAGGATGAGGGAATAAAATCAAGATGAACTAAATCTATTATAAGTGGGATAAATGGAGGGTTCTTTTAGATCATTCCCCTAAGCAGGGGTCCTCATAGACAATTTTTAATAAAATCAAGTGTAAAAATGTTTGAGATGCATAATATTCATGGGATCTTCCATCTCTTCACCATATCTTGTAGCCAATCTATATGCTTTAAATCCATAGTCTATTGTGATGATGAATGGGCCCAACCAATTAGGCTCAAACTCTCCATCATTTTCACTGTTGACATTGGTACTCTTTTAGTTCTCTATTAGGAATAGGTCACCAAGTTCAAAGTCTTTATGTTTGATATGCTTATTATAATACAGCATATCCTATTTTGATATTCCTAAGGATTATTCAAATTAGATACTCATTTTTCATCAAATAGATCTAATTCTTATTTTTTATTCCTCCTCATCAATGATATCTTTCAATGAAATGTGTAAAGAAGGCAACTTGATCTCAATAGGGAGAATAACTTTAGTAACATAAAAGAGGGAGTATGGTGTGGCTCATATTGGGTTTTAGTTATTGGTATTGTAGGCCTAGAGGGTAGGAAATAATTTCAAATTTCAGTCCATTAACAATTTTTTTAAGGATTTGGATCAAGGTTTTGTTAGATGATTCAGCTTGGCCATTGCTTTGAGGAAAATAGGCATAGGAAAAGGATTGTGTAATATGATATTTGGAACATAAAAATTTGACATACCTATTTTTTAAAGGATCCTCCATTATTATAAATGAGGTTAGAGGGAATGCCAAATTAGTAGACGAAGTGATTTAGGATGAATCTGGATATCTGCTTACCTATTACATAAGTGTGGGGAATGGCTTTAACCCACTTCGTAAAGTATTCAGTTATAGTGAAGATATGTTTATGGCCATAAAAATAAGTATATTTATTTTCCCTATGAGATCGATTCCCCATGAGGAAAATGGCCATGACATAGTGATCATTTCTAATGCTCAAGATGGAGTATGAATAATATTGGCATACTTTTGACAAGCCACACACTTTTTTACATAAGCACATGCATTAGCCTTTATAGTAGGACAATAATACCCTATACATAAGATTTTATTATCAAGGACCACTCCACTAGTGATGGGCCCCATAAATTCCTTCTTGTACTTATGTAATCACTAATTTGGACTTTATCAAAGCTAAATAGTGAAGTAGAGTTCCATCATATCCTCTACAATAGAATGTGGTAGTGAGTATGGTATAACAAGAGGTATTATGAATTAATAATTATTTCTTGTTATAGGAAAGGTTAGGAGGGATAATTTTGTCATGGATTTAGGCATATATATTAAAAAACCAAGGCTAACTGGGGCCAATAATATCACAAACCATTTTAGATTTAGAATGTTCATGACATGGCCATAAGAGTTGTTCAATAAGGAATTGGTAATTTATAACATGATTTGAAATTCCTATTATTTAACCAATTATTACCATTTCATCGATAGTTTTATTACTATCTCTTGAAATATATTCAAATTAGATGTGTTTAAAGCTCTATTTAAGATGGTCAACCATATTCTTGTAAGGAATAAGCTTATCATATCTAGTTTGGTATTGCTCTATCACCAAGTTGATAATAAAATAATAATCTCCATGAACATGTAATTTATTGATGTTCCATTATACTTCTAGATGAATCTATGTAATGAGTGTTTCATATTTTGTTATATTATTATTATTATTATTATTATTATTATTATTATTATTATTATTATTATTATTATTATTATTATTATTATTATTATTATTATAAAAACTAATGTGAATACTATGTGAATAAGATCCCCTTATGATCATAGGAATATGATGTAGGGGCATCTTAGTTAGATTAAATTTTTGGTTTGATTTTGATATTAGGTGTATTATAATCCTTATTATATCCTATTTTTGTGTTCTATAAGTGTTAGATAGCTTGAAACATTCAAAAAAAGACTTTCTTGCCAAAAAGCATTATTTGAATATTTGAATGCTTGGGAAAGTTGTGAGAGGACATTAAGTGTTTATTAACTAGGAATGTTTGTCTAATGATTATGTTATTTATAGGAAATATAAAACATATGGTTAAACTATTTTAAGTTATAGATCATTTGTAAGCCCATAGGCGGCTGTTTCAAGAATAGACTGGAGGTTTTTAAAGAACTAGTTAGGGTAGTTGTTTGTGTTATAAGCTTGCCATTTTTGGATTTATGGAGTGTGAAATAATGTAAATAAAAATATAAGGGGAATTATAAAAAATATCAAAATAAAAAATATGACAAATTTTGAGAAGTGTGTAAACCTATTTTATTTGCATAATGCCATACATGTTGATTGTGATGAAGATGTTCTGTGAAATTAGTCTTCGTAAAGTATTATTTTTAAGATTGATTTGTGATATAGTAATTTTATGGAATGTTATTTAAGATTAGTATTTTAAGGAAAGAAATAAAATAAACCCTTGCATTACATATTCAAAACACAAACCCCTGTTTAGTTGATAATTGATTTTATTTACAAACTGTATATGTCTAGTTGATGAAAGAATGATATTAGAAATTGTTTTAAACATGTTGTAAGAATACTAAAAGTTGGTCTATGAATTTATTATATAATAAATGATAATAATATACCTTTTTTATATCTTATAAAGATAGACCCCTATTTTATGTTGTTGATTTACCTGTAGACTATGTATTTTCAAGGTAAAGTGTAAAGTGGTATTGACAATTCATTTAAAACCTATCTAAATATTTAATTAAGGTTATTTGACTCTACATGAATTTATATTCATCAACTAAACTCACTATATATGATAAATGTGAAATAATAGGTCATGCTTATTATAACATACCCTATTGACAGAATGTGTGCTTTAGATTATGAGTGAAAGAGCATCAAATCCTTTTGAAAATGCCTCAGAGCATCATGGTAAGTGGAAAGTGACTTTTTGAAGTTATTTGTATAATTAATAGTATTTTGAGTATATCCTTTTGTTGTTTATAGACACATAGTCCTAGAGATTACTCCAAAACCTACATAATCAAAGGAATTTTAAGTTGGAAAACCCAAATAAAGGATTGTTATATTCTTGTTGGTGATAGAGAAAGGTGTCTATAATATACATAGAGCCATTTAATATTTTAAAGTTATATTAGAGCCTTTGAAACACTCACATATAATTTATTTGTATCCTCAGGTCTACACAGGGTAGTGAAAAGCCTAAATTAGGGTTTGTTTTATATCTTACATTGTAACCCTTCAAAAATCCCATAAACATGTAATATGATGTATTTTAATGTGACCTAACTAGATCAAACATTTTCAAACACATATAGATTCATTTGTATGGATTTTTGTGGATTGTGTTGTATAAGGGCTAGAATAGGCCTAATAGGGGTAATCAAAGAAATAAAAGGGATTGGAAAGATGTTTTCTAATGTGATTTAATATTAAAATTTCAATGATATTTCAATATAAATATAGGGTATTTGTAATAGTTGATAGTTTCTTAATTGGCCTCCATACAGAGCCGTACAAATCAAATAGGCCCAAAAAAAGGATACAAGGATTATGTGAAGCATATGCATAGTTGAGCAAAGGAAGAAGTTGAGACTTGGAAGGTGTGGTAGAGTTGGTGATTGAGAAGAGAGTATAAAATAAACCCTATTAATTAATACCAAAGAATTGGAAAGTATAAAATACCTAGGTGAATCTTAATACCATTACATGAATAGTGATCTTAATAATGAACTTAAGAGTCATTGTCAAAGAAGTGGATTTTGATACAAGGTCAAGTGAGACAAGTAGTTATATTATCTACATCAAAATATAAGAAGGGAAGTTAGTAACATCTTAGTTTAAGAAATAAATATTTCAATAAACAAACTAAAACTTACACTCTAAGACTATATCTTAGGGGTGAGCTTAGTAACAAAAGACAAATGAAAGCATAACTAAAATGCAAAAGACAAAAAATATTTTACCTTCCTTGGGAACTCCAAATTCATTATTGAGTGGCTTGCTCAACTTGTGCTTCAAAGATTCTTTGGAAAATAAAGCTTATTGGATCCTTCTCTCCTTGGCATCATTAGCTTTGATGTGTCTTGATGTAGCTTGGATCAATATTTTGGAATTACAACACTATTGATATGAATCTCATGCAGTAAAACCTAATTATAACTCTACAATATCTAAGCTTAGGATTAAATAGGCAATAGATTATATTTATAGGCTTAAGAACTAACCCCAACCCAAGGTGAGTCAAGGTTGATTTTAAACATGGAATGGGTTCAAATGTAACCTAGGTGAGTTAAATATAACCCCAGTAGAGTTAATAGTTGTAAATTAATCATGATTTTCAATGAATAGGCATATGTATCCAAAATGAGATATTTTAGGATATTTCCAAAGAGCTTGACAACTCACAAAGGCAATGATGAAAGGCTAAGATATTTGCATTTTTAAATTTCCTTTTTCAGTTATCCATTAGTTACACATGGATAATTCAACTAGGTATTTAATTTGGTTTAGCTTGTTAATTAATTTTGATTAGACATTTAGCTCTTTCAAAATTTAATATGTGTTCATGTGCCCCACTTAATAGGTCCACAGGCTAAATTGACTATTGTGATGCCAGAGGATTATTAGGGATGACTCCATGAGAGGTTTTGGTTGCATATAATAGGATACCCCAATTAGGGATGCCTCACATGATTTTGAGCTTTGATTAATGATGCATAAGCAAATTTGGGATGTTTAATGATTCTTAGACTTAATTTTTAATGGTTGGTAGGAATCGGTCTAAAGTTCAATCTAAGGCCAATTGTGGCCAATTTTAGGTGTCTACAATTTTCCCTTATTTGGGAAGGCATTTCAAGATATAGGCATAGTAATGTCTTCTCAAAGAATGAAAATGTCATGTATGTCTATGAATATAATAGTAATGGATGAACTATAGGTGCCCTCTCTATGAATATAATGGCAATGGATGAACTATAGGTGCCCTCTCGAGGGAGCGGTCAACAAAAGGATTGATGATTGGTACTTCAAAAGGAGGAAATGATGGGACCAAAAAGATAAAAGGGGTGGAAGATAATAATTTACCCATAGGTAGTTACAATCAGTGGCACATGGAGATGCCCTAGTTGGGTAGATAAATAGGATCATTTTCCCATAGTTGCTTATAATCATCAGCATAGATAAGATAAAAAAGGTAATGATTTTCCCAAAGGTATTTATAATCATTGAAAAAGACTTAGTTTAATAAGAGAATGACTTGATCAAAGGTGGTTATAATCATCAAAAAGGGAAAACAATGATTTGTCCAAAAGTGGTTAGACTCATTGATAATATAAAAACATGGCCCATTTGGGTGGATAGAGGTAATGGTTTTCCCAAAGGTAGTTATAAGCATTATCACAATGAAAGTGCTCCCCAATTGGGCAATGTAAAGATAATGATTTTAAAATAGGTGGTTAGAATCATTGATAATGCAAGTGGGATGATATACAATGATTTTCTTAGAGGAATTTATAAGCATTATACCCTGATAGTGGTAAATATGATATGGAACATGATGGAAAATTGCTACAAAGGAGAAAGATGAATTTTGGAAACTTGATAGTAGGGAGATGTGCATCTAAACTAGCAAGGGAGAAAATTATTTTGTGATTTGATTGCTCTATTTAGGATATGATTTGGATTAGATCAAGAATGTCCCTGGTGCTAAGGAGTATCATAGCTTCATTATTGTGTAGACTTCTCAAATTGATTTTTGATATAGCACATGATGGTAGGCATCAAGATAGAATTCCATGATAACTTGGCCGAAATATGCATAAAGACTAACACATAATCTAATAAACAAGTGAAAACAATGTACCAATGATAAAAAACATGATGACAATGGTAAGATATTAATATGAATGGATTCAAGAATAATGTGCAAGGAATTACCCAATGAATGTACATAGATTGAATCAAGGCACAATAAGAAAGAAAACAAATAGACATATAAATAAATAAAAACCAATAAAATAAAGAATAAAAACAACATAAAAATAAAAAAACAAAGAAACAAAGGTTAATCACAATGTTAATACAAAAAACACAACACAAACAAGGTGATAAACATTATCCCTAGCATATAGGAGATAATGAAATAAATTAACAAAATGGGGGAATAAAAGAAAAGGAAGGAGATGGATGAGTTGATTCTTGATGCAATAGGAAAGTGGATGTTTCCTACATAGTTCCATGGATGTGATATCTAACAAAAAATTAAGGCCAAATGTAGTTCTCTCAAGAGATTGGATAGATTAAAATGATGATAATAAAACATGATGGATGTTGTAGAATAAATATGGGAATGGGCTCACAAAATGATGAGAGCATGGAATGCCAGGCTAGTAAGGATGGGGAAACTAAATGATAAGTGATTTATTGTGAGATAGCTATGGATCCCAGGATCCTTGAGTAAAATAAGTGGTTGATGTTTTTGAATTTTATAGATCTTTTTACAAATGTTTTTAGAATTTTTTGAGTATCTCAACTCAATAGATAATGATTAGATACTAAATAGTCCAAGATCACAAATTGGTGAGACCATTGAAACTTTAAATTTCTTATAAAATGGAGAGAACATGGTAAAAGGGTTATTGAGTTGACCTCAATTTGAATTCAATTCTATCTATATAGTCCCAAGATAACCTCAAGTCACTATAGTTCCACCTTACTATACATGAAGCTAACTAGGTAGTAGCCAATTCAAACAAAATAGGCAAAGTAGAAAAATGGCACAATATTACATAAGCATGGAGAGGTGGTATTTCAAGGCATGACAAATAATTTTGTTCCTAATTTTACCATAGGTAGTTAGAATTAGTAAATAATGACATAGGTTAATGATACTAATTTCCTCATAGGTGATTATAATTAGTAGAATGATCATGAGACACTAATTTTCCCAAAGGTAGTTATAATCAAGAACACTTGGTATAAAATGGAATAAGGAATGAAGGATGAAACTACCAAACCACTATCATACTATTCCAAAATATGACATCTATCTAGAATATTAAATCAACTACTAAAATGTGATCAAAATCTTCTTGCTAAAAATGGTCATGGAACCAATGTCAAAGGGTTGGGTAGGAGGGTATAAACAACTCTAGTTGAAATGGGGGGTATGGTATAATGGTATTATATAGATAATAATTTCAATTTTATGGTATAATTAAAATGTGTCTCCTATATAATACACCATGTCTCTCAAGAGAAGTAATGCTTGAGGTGTATAGTGTTCATCAACTCATCAAGTTTATCCCCATCTACTGTAGTGAGTTTGTATGCTCCAAATTCATAATTTGAAACAATGATGAAAGGGATTATCTATTTGGGTTTCAACTTGCCCTTATGTTTCTTCTCAATTATGGTATTATGTTGGTTTTCTTTGAGTATAAGATCCCAAAATCAAATTCTCTTTGGATGGCCTATCGATTGTAGTGTTCACAGAGTTAGTTATGGTATGCTTGATGGTTATTGACTATGGCCATGAATTTTTAATCAAGTAACTCTAGCTCTTATAGGTGAGTGACTCGATAATATTCATCATCTAGGACATGCTTTAGAGAGATACAAAAAGAAGCTAACTCAACCTCAATAGGAAGAATGGCCTCAGTGCCATAAACAAATGAGTATGGAGTGTCTCTTATTGGAGTACAGTAATTGGTGTGATACTCCTAGAGGGCATGGAATATTTAGAGGTGAAAATCATGACTAGAATCATTGATAATATTTTTAGGGATGTTGACAATGTGTTTTTTTATATTCTTATACTTGGCCATTACCTTGTGGGTAATATATAGTAGAAAAATGTCAAGTAATTTTGTACTTTACCCACAATTATTTGACATCCTTGTTATTCAATGATTTACCATTATCATATATAATGTTATAAGGGGTACCATAGCAGAAAATAAGATGGTTAAAAATTAATTTGGAAATTTTATTTCTAGTCATATAAGTGAGGGGTATAGCTTTAACCCACTTATTGAAATATTTAGTAGTAGTAAGGATGTGTTTATGACCATCAAATGAGGTAGGGTTTATATTCCAAATGAGATAAAGGTCCCATGTAGAAAATAGTCATGGTGTAAGCATTGGTTTTAGATTTTTGGCCAAGGCATGAATTATATTGGCATGCCTATGATGTTTATTGTACTTTTTAACATATGCATCTGCATTTGCATCCATCATTGGCCAATAGTACCCAATATGCAAGATATTTATGGCTACAATGGCCCCACCCATTTGATAACCACATAATCCTTCATGAATTTCTCATAATTGTAATGTTGATTTATCAAAGTTAAATAATGAAGCAGAGTTCCATCAAAGCTATAGTAGTATAGGGTTGGTTCGAGTAAGGTATAACATGTGGCATGGTGGATAAAGGCCTTGGATTATTTAAAGGATAGGTATGGTGGCATTATTTGGTTATGAATATAGGCATAAAGGTCTAAATACCATATAGAGTTAGGACTAAATATATCAAAAATCATTATGATAGTTGAGGGTTCATGAGATGACACTAGCATATTTACAATGAGGAATTGGTATCTTTTTACTGTGTCTATATGATGAATCAAATATCCAATGGTGGCCATAGCATATGCTATTCTATTAGTGGCCCTTGGTATATGTTCAAATTGTACCTCAACAATATATTATTTGAGAGTGTTGACCATGGCCTTGTATGGTACCAATTTTTCATCTTTGGTATGAAAATGGTCTATAACCTGATTGATGATTAACTGAGAACCACCATAAACATTTAGATGTTTAATATTCCATTTTACTACTTGATGAAGTCCTGTAACAAATGCTTCATATTCAAAAATACTTTTGCTACAAATAAAGTTGATCTATAATTATTTAGGGATAATATCCCTTTGTGGTGCAATAAACAAAAGGCTTACCCCTGATCCATGTGTTATAAATGACCCATCAAAATACAAATTTTAGTGATGCTCTTCAAGAGGTGTTTCAATGATGCTCATAATGGACCCTTTTCAAAATTAGAATGTGAGTGGTTTTTAATTTACAAGTATCACTTTAGCAAGCTGATATATAAGTACTTATCCCTTGATAGATTTTAAATTGATGTATTTGATCTCAAACTCACTCAAAAGCATGATTCATTTGGCCATGCATCTTTGTAAAGTTATTCTAGATAGTAGATACTTGAGTGGTTCTACTTTTGAAATGACCATGGTCTTATTGTTTAACACGTAATGTCATAGTTTTAGAGATATAAATACCATATATAAATAGGATTTTTCAATGGATGTATAATTATGCTCATATGTGACTAGTTTATGGCTTAGATAGTACACAAAATGTTATTTTCCATTATCATCATGTTGAGCATTAAGTGCACTAAGTGCTTTGTCTATGGTAAATAAATATAGTAAGAATGGATTTCTAGGCATGGGTGGAAATAAAATAGGTGGAGTTTCAAGATAATCCTTCAAGTGTTGAAGACATTTCAGGCATTTTTCATCCCAATGAAATATGACACCTTTATTTAACAAGTATGTGAATTGATGACATTTTTAGCCAACTGAGATATGAAGCATTTGATATATTATATCTTGCCCTACAAACTATAGAAATAATTCAAATTAAAAGATGGTGACATATTTGTAATGGATTGCACTTTTTTCTTTTTTAACTTCTATGCCTCTAAAAGACATAATGAAGCCTAGAAATTTGTCTGAATTAACTCCAAAAACACACTTTTTAAGATTGAGTTTGACCTTGTATTCATGAAGGCTCTCAAATATATTTTGTAGTTTTGTTGGATGATAAAACCTAATCTTTTATTTACCTAGTATTCCCTTAAAAATAGTCTTCAATAATGTCATGTATCATATCATGAAATATAATGATCATGGTTCTTTGGTATGTGGACATAGTATTTTTGAGACCAAATGGCATAACTTGATAGTAGAAGGTTCCCCATAGAGTGGTGAACACTATTTTATGTTGGTCTTTTGACACAATTTAGATTTGGTTGTATCCTAAGAATCCATCCATTAGTGAAAAAATTTCATAACCTATTGTGAATTCAATAATCATGTCAATGTTTGTCATAGGAAAGTCATCCTTGGGGTAGGCCTTATTTATATCCCAAAAATTAGTGTAGATTCTAAAACCTTTTGGCTTCTTATTGATTAGCACAAAATTTGAGATCTAGATTAAATAGTTAATTATTTAAATACATCTTTCTTCTAAGAGTTTTTCAAACTCTTTTTTCACTAATACAATAATGTAAGGATGAATCTTGCATAATTTATGTTTTACTAGTTTGGTATCATGATGTACAACAAGGTGGTGTAAAACTAAGGTGAGGTCCAAACCTGGCATGTCTAAGTAAACCTAAGAAAATATTCAACAAATTTCATCAAAAGGGATGTAAAGAGTCACGTTTCTCCTCAGTGAGTGTTGAAGCTAATTTTATCCATTTAAGGTCATTCAGAGTCCTGATGTTGAATTTTTTAGTGTCCTTGATAATAAGATTCAAATCATTATCTAGAATGGTTTGAAAAGATTTAAACTAACCTGTAATGGTAGAGTTCTCTATTTAGACTAGCTATTCAATTTTACTAAGGTATGAGGAATCATAATCACCTAATGATAGGGATGGCCATGTGATAAACATTATTGGAAATCTTGGATGATTCAATCAAAATATGGTTGTTCTTCAAAACTAAACTCATAAACATAGGCAAGTTCATCATTGGTTATCTCCTAAGTTATGTTTGAGGAAGGGTGAACACCCTCATTTAATGGCACTTGAAATAGGTTTTCATGACTAGACTGACATTTCTCTTTACTTTTTCCCGCATATCAAAGAGGTTTACACTTTGGAACCTTAATGTTTTATATATTTTTTTGTGGCTAAGTGTGTTCATCCATGCTCCAAAATAGGCTACAAGATCTAGTTTAATTGACAACCCTTGTTTGTGGTCTCCCAATTTTCATTATTTCTTAGGCCTAAAAAATCACAAAAGGCCTCATCATTTTCAAACTCATCTACAATCACTATGGATTCTTGTTGGTCCCAATATATAAGTTGAGGATGATAAAGAGGAAGTAGATTATTACAAATGACTGGTCTAAGGGTAAAAATGTCATGCATGTCAAATAGATTGGTATTGGCTAGGTCATTAAAATGGCTATGATCAGACTCTAATTCACTATTAGCATCATCATCACTATTCATTGGTGTTAAAACATGAATAATATATGTGGGGTCACCACTAGGTAGTCTAAATCTAATCCCATAGGTTCCTTTGTATTGAATGGAAGATATTGGCTCAAGTATTCCTTGTTGATTTGGTCCAAGACCTCCTCCATTATAGGCATGATTTTTATGATCATATTAGGTGCAAGGTAGTTGTAATTTTGATAATAGTTGGAATTTTTTTCATTATACAACTAGGACTCATCATCTATGAGAGGGTCTTATTATTGGTTAGTAGTCGATGTGAAAATGATAGGTATTAGACTATGGAATTTGCCTTTACCCTTTCATTTCCATTCTATGCAAGGTAGTTTGGTCTTATATCTTCCATAGGGATTGGGGTTATATGGAAGCTTAGAAATGTGGAATGTATCATGCATTAAATATTATACTGAGTCATTAGTTGATTTAGTATAATGAGTAGACATTTTAGGAGGTGACATATGAGAAAGGGAATCAAGGGTATCTTGGTCAATGAAATTGGCCTTTGGTGAATCAACAAGTATTTATTTCCCTTTGTTATTTTAGGGAACTAGATTCAAGCCAAAATAGTAGTTATAGCTTTTTGTATGTATCCTCTAAATGTTTAAAATGTTCACATGGCTATAAATATTCGTAAATAGTGACCTCCATACCTGAATGGGAGAATTTGATACACTAGTGTAATGTTGATGGGATCGGATGAATCTCATGTATCCAAGGTCTACCCAAAAGTAAATTATATGATAAATTAAGGTCTAACATATGTCATGATGCATCATGGGTCAAGGGCTTAACAATAACTGGTAAGCTAATGGTACCCTATGATTCCTACTCTTCATTGTCATATGTCTTGATTATGATCATTTCTAGTTATAGATCAGTTGTTTTGTACTCAAAAATCTTGATGAAATTTAGAGACATAATATTTATACTTGATCCATTGTCTATGAGGACACGCTTTACTTTATGTCACATTATGACAACTTTGATGTATAATGGATTTTTATGCAAAGATCTGAGAGATGACATATCACTTTGGTTGAATGTTAATTGTTGGCCTAGGGATAGATGTCCAACTAAAGCTTCAAATTTATCTAGAGATATGTCATTAGGAACTTGAGATTGGTTGAGGATCTCTATTAATATGTTCTTATGGATTGTAGATATATGTATCAAATCCAAAATAAAAATTTATGTGAGCATCTTTTGTAGTCATTACATAATGTTGAACATCTTTTCCTTCACATTTGTAAATGGCTTGTTCCTAGCTAGGACGGTGGGTTAGATGGGTGTAGTGGCATATGGATATGGACTTGGTATGGTAATATTTGATTGCTGAGTTATGATTACACAATTGGGATTAAATACAAGACCATTATTTCTAGTAAATGATGGTAGAAGTGGATGAAATAATATAAGTCTTGATTGTTGGTGCACTTGTATGTGGTCATGAATCAATGATGAGTTATTGGTATGAGTTATAAAATTAGCAATACCTACTTTTTGGAACATGTGTATGGGGTCCTAGGTCAAGGAAGGATCACTGGCATAGGTTGATTGGTTAGGGTTGATTAGCAATGATCTCGTTTGGTTAATATTTGGTCTAAGATTTATGAAAATGGTGGAAATTTGACCTCCTATAAGATGGCCTATAACTTTGTTATAGTTATGTGAAGTTTCATTGTAGTTCTATTAGATGTTGGAATCATTCTGGCTTTGGTTCCATCCATTTGGTTGATGTTGGTTTTGTTATTATTGTCTCAGTTGTTGATATTATTATTGTTGCTATTTTGGCTTTTATTTTTTTATTATTGGTTGTTACGTTGTGAAAAGGGATTTTGATACATACCAAGGTTTTGATTGGATATGGAAGCTCCATTATCCAATTTAAACTCCCCATTTTCTAAAATATTTTGAATAAGATATTTTATTTTCACACAATGACATAGATAATGGCCTACAACTTTGTTATAGTCATGTGCTATTATGAGGTTGGTTTGTTGGTTATTGGCATCATTATAACCTTGGTTCTATCCATTTGGCATATGTTGGTTCTAATACTAGTTTTATTGGTTTATGTCTCATCTATTGATAATATTATTATTGTTGTTGGTTATTATGTTTTGGAAAGGTGTTTTGATAGATATTGAGGTTCTAATTAGATGTGGAAGCTATAATATCAAATATTATCTCCCTATTTTCCAACATATTCTGAATCAAATGTTTACTTTTCACACGACATAAATTATGTATATTAACTCCATGGTACTCATAAAATTCATTTTTCCTATACCAATCTAGATAAAGAATGCCCTCAGGATAATGTTTTAGAATAGGCTAACTAATCAGATTAGTGATGGATAGATTATGAAGCATGGATTTAATTGTTTCTCCAAGATCACTAAAGATGCGATTAGTAGTCATATTTATCCTTAGAGGAGGGGTTTACAAAGGCAAAGGTTGATACATTTATTTTGATGTTCTAGGTTGATGCAATTATTGTGTTTGTTGAAGAGGTTGTTGGTTAGGAGTAATTGACAAATGTGACGTAGGCTGAGAAAATGGTGTTTACATTTTTTGGACATGTTGTGACTTGATTACTCTATTTACAACAACATTCTTATTGTGATTAAACTACTTAGTTTTATCATAATTTCTGACTTGTGTTGGTTATGATGCTTGTACTTGGACTTGGTTATGATTTTGGCCATTGTTTTGGTTTTGAGTTTGGTTTTGATTTAAAAAAGTTATCTTAATGATGCCTTTGCTAATTAGGGTTGTTTAGATAAACAAAACTTTGTTAATGATTTCCTTGAAAGTGTGTGCACATTTTACTTCTAAATGGTAAGATATCTCACTATGTAAATTCTTGGTAAACACAATGACTAATTAATTATCTAGTAAACTATAGGTGAATCAACTAGAAAACTCTCTGCATCATTGTAGATAACTCATGAAACTTTAACTGACCTTTTATTTGGCTTGTATAAAATCTACCAATGAAATCTCATGTTGGAAATTATAAGAGAAACATTACACAAACTTGTCTAAAATATAATTAAAATTAGATACTAAGTTTTTAGTCAATTTTAGGAACCACTCCAAAGCTTGTCCTACTAGACTCTTTTGAAATAATAGTAGGATGTTTATGTCATTGTAGGCCACTCATTGGCAAACAACAAAAAAATCAATTAAATGAGCCTTTGGGTTGCCTTTAACCTTTTACTTATCAAATTTTCATATTTTTTACCCTAGAGGAAATGGTATTTATAGATACTCCATGTTGAATGGGTAGGAACACACATAATCTAACTTATACTTCTTGGTTTACTTTTTGGATTGGACGGAAATAATCTTACCCTTGATTTGTTTCAATTTTTTTGCTAGGAAACTAGATGAAACATTGGCCTAAGGTAGATGTTGGGTAGTCAAAATTGGATTAAATTGACTCGAGTATAATGGAGACATGGTTTATAGTGGAATGTTGGTTTGGTTAGGGAATTAACTAGGAATATGCATACGTGGATTAGGATGCATTTGTTGAAATTACATGCATTATGGTGTGATATTATGGTTATGATTTGGTATGTAGGCTTGGTTTTGGGGAAATTATGGTTGAGATGGAAGGATATGGTTGGGGGTGAAATAATATGCCTATTGTGGTTGAATACAGGGTACTTGTTGATTAAGGGGTACTTGTGAACCAAGGCCCTATCATTAAGTTTGTGGCACATTTGGAACAAAAGGAAATTGTTACCTAATTAACACTTTTGGAATGATAAAACCACTTGACTGCATGAACCCATGTTGTGAAGTAGAAAGTTATAGAGTGTTCAAAATTTATCATTGACTAATAGGTGTACATTATGGATTAGAAATAATTTTTTTATTGTAATGGCATATTTGTTTGTGACTGAAGAGGTATGTTTGTCACTACCTAACGAGGTAGAACATTGATTTCCCCTTGTTGAGGTGGCATAACATTCTACCTTGGATGCATTGGTATATTGGATGGTGCATATTATTGTGGAATGTTAGTTATCACCTATTGGGGTGGAGAAACATTTACCACATTTTTTTGAAGTAACGCATTGGTTTGAGGTTGACAACTTAATCCTTGTAGTTACATGCTTAAAGAAGTAACTAGTTGAAGATTAGAGGTAGTTGGTTGTGATTGGGAGGTAGAAGTTCCTTACCCCTATATTTTCAAATCACTCATGGTGTTAAATAAATGTACATTTTGTTGTGGACTAATTTTCTATGTATTTACACCACTTTGGTTTATATTAGATGACACTTGCATCTTATTCACTATGTTTGGCTTACTATTTTGAATAGAAGTAAAAGAAACTTATTCAATGGATGGGGCATTAAACATGTCTCCAAATAAAGTGATTTACATGAATGGGTATATACCCTAATTTTCTTGGCTTGCTAATTCAATTAAGACCCTTGTTGAAGGAGCTATCTTGATAAATGGAGCATTTGACATGGTCATGTTGTTAAAACTATATGTTAAGTTCAAATAGGTTTAGCATGCTATCTACATATATATGAAGTGATCCTATATGAGAAATTTTATTATGATAAACATATGATGTTCCTGATATATCATCAACACTAGAGCTTGAGGATTTCTAGAAAAGGCCTATTCACTGGTTTGATTATAAGGTATGGTGTAAGGCACTCTTACTAGACTTGGAAAATTTTTGTGGGGGAAGTTTGATGGAAACTTAACCACTACCTCTATATCTCTAATTAAAACCTTATATTTATTAATAAGTAAGTGACAATCAAATAAATAAGGGTCATAAGCTTATGGCATCATAACATAGTGCAGTTGTTGTTGAACTTGGTTTACAACCAATGGTATGCGAGTTAAGTACTACATTTTTTACTCTTGGTCCTACTCTAAGTATGGCGGTGTGTTGACCAAAAAGTGAGCTAAAGTATTTTGGCTTTATTCCCTTGACTGAGTGTTATAAGGTGGATAAGGATTCATCTCATAAACTATATCATCTCCATAGGGATATTGAACAATTTTTTTTGTGTAACCACATTACCATATCCCAGATTCTACACAATTTCACTACGATTATAGTGAGGCATATTTAAATCAATGGTATATTTTTCATGAATAGGCTAGAGTTATATAAACTCTTAAAATAAATGTCCAAAGGATAAATAGTTTAAACTTAGTCTAACTTGGTCAAAAGAATGGAGTTATATCTCCAAAAAGGGTCTAAGCTAAAACTTAGTATAAAACAACCTAATATAAAATGTCTAATGTTAAATTTCTCACACAAAAAGGTCAAGTGGATGAAATAAAACTAGAATGCCAAAATCTAGGTTCAAAGTGTTCCAAAAAATTGTAATATAAGAAAATAAAATTTACTAGGTATTTTGGCCAAATATAACATCAAAAGCTAGGCTCAAAATAGGCATGTGATATAACTTTTGGTAAAACAAAAATAAAATCTAGACTTTAAAAAAAAGAAGTATGACTTAATCTAATAAATCTTAAACACTTTGGCACATACTAGGCATTTGACTTTAGACATGAACTTGGTCAATTGGTATAAGGCATGTGGAGATAGCCTATTTATCCCAAATAAAGTAACAAATAATAGTTTTCAAATTGGGTGAATAATTAACCTAAGTTACACAACCCAAAAGATAAATATTGATCTCTAAGCCTAAATTACATAAGGCATAAAAATAAATCAATCAATGTTTGAATTTGAACTTGGAAAGGTTAATCAAAATCTCAATTTAGGAAACTAGGCTTCTTTGATCAAATAACAATATAGACAAAGGTGAACGACATATTGACACTAGATAAATATCCCAAAGGCACACATGTATTGGCTCTAAAATTGGAATCTTGAACACAAGACACAATAGGTCTATGAAATAATTTGACCAATGTAATGACATTATCATGATATAAAGATGCAACCAATGGTTTGTTACAAGATTCCAATGTACAAAACTTGAAATCAATTGGGTAGCATAATGTTACCCTTTTCTAATCAAATGACACACACACAAAGATTTGTCAAACAAAATTATGGTGTTAAATAGATTGTGTAACACCTCCTCAAACAATAGAATGATGTACACAAAACTCATTTTTCTATGGCATAACAAACAAAATAGACATTTTAGACTAAAAAACCAAGAAATAAAGTATAAAATGACATAAACACCTAAGTGTAACATCTTAAATCCATAATTTGAAAATGTTGCATAATACTGTCAAATTCAATCTATATACATGATCTTGAGATTATTTTAAGTGTTAATCCAAAAATAAAAGCACATTAATAAATAGAGTTTTTACACCCCATTATCTCAATATATTATACAATGTCATGGAGCTCTAGGATACTCATCCTACATCAATAATATGCCTGTGGAAAGTGTGGTTATTCTAAAACTAATTTTTTGTGCATTTCTAGATGGTCCCAAGTATGGATAACATAAGATATGCTCATGTCATCTGGATCTACATCAACTAGCTTATTATGAAAAGGTCTTGTAATTTTTATAACTAATACATCCATCATTTCCCCAGTCTAGTATAATGTTTGAGCTACCCTAATAGTTTGAGGTAGTATCTTACTAATGGAGTTTGCTTAACTGCTCAAGAAAACATCCAAATAATTCAACCTCAATTTGTATACTCCACCATGGAGTGGGGTTGAAACTAGGTTGGGAGATGAAATCCCAGGTCAATTCTTCTTTATAGAACCCATGTGAAGGCTATGAACTCCCACTCACAAGCCAAATTTCATGAAAATAAATGACTAGTGAAAAGACTTTAAGGTCGTGTTTAGATCACCCAAACCATATGTATTTGAGGATATCCTTAAAGATGTTATTTTTACACCTTTTTAAAAGTCACAAATTCAAATAAAGAGTTCTTTTTTCACCCAATCTCCCTAAAGGGGATGGGGGTAGATCATACATGCATCAATCATTTAAAAACAATAAACAACTTTGAAAGAATACACAGAAAACAAAACACTTTTAAGAGTATGTAATTCAAGTGTGAGTGTTTATTTTAATGCACCAAAGTGAAATACTAATGAAATTTTGTCCCCTTGGCCTTAGTTAATTTTTTTTAAAAATTTCACAAAAAAACTAAGCATAAAAATGACTAGATTCTATTTAGGCACCAAATGAAATATTCAAGACTTAACCACTTGTAAATTCATGCCTCTTTCTCACTTAGGTACTAAAAATTTTAGAGGCTTTTTTCCTACCTTGAATCACTTTTGTGAATGAATAAAACACTTTTTAAATTTTCCTCTCACATTTTTTCTTTTTTTTGTTACAAAGATTACTATCAATCCACATAGAAATTGATGTTAAATTATATAAATTAGTGTCGATCGATAGGGATAGATGTTGATTCCTTACTATCTAAAAAATAAATAAAAATAGAATACATTTTTTCACAAAAAATATAGTTATAAAGATGAACATAAAACCAACAAATAAGATTAAGTCATATAGGCAAATAGTCAATCAAATGATATTCAAGATGTTATGAACAAAAAAAACAAGAAATCTCAATAAACACTTGTAAAACATGTTTTTACCATGACTTGTTTTGCACATAGGAATCAATGTTGATTATGGATGGATCAGTGTCAATTCTTCAAGATCAGTGTTTCTCTTTGTGTAAAACTATGTGTTCATTAAAAAAATAGAATATGGGAAAATAAAGATAAAATTAACAAAAGACAAAAGAAATCAAAACTAAATTGTAAAAGATAACAAATCCTTTACATTCCTTATGAGCTCCAAATGCATTTTTGAGTGGCTTGCTTATTTTGTGCTTCAAATAATCTTTAGAAAATGAATCTTGTTGGCTCCTTCTCTCCTTGTCACCATTTACTTTAATGTATCTTGTCTCAATATTTTAGCATTATAACACTATTGATATGAATCTCATGTAATAAAACCTACATTATAACTCTATAATATCCAAACCTATAATTCAATAGGAAAAGGCTTGTATTTATAGGCTTAGGAACTAACCCCAACCCAAGATGATTTAAGGTGGAGTTTAAACATGGAATGGGTTCAAACCTAGCCTAGGTGAGTCAAATATAACCCCAATAAAGTTAATAGTTATCAATTAATCATGATTTTCAATGAATATGCATGGGGCTACAAAATGAGATATTTTAGGATATTTACAAAGAGCTTGACAACTCACAAAGGTCATGATAAAAGGTTAGGATATTTGCATTTTTGAATTTATTTTTTTAGTTATTCATTGATTACACATGGATAATTAAACCTAAGAATTTAATTTGGTTTAGCTTGTTAATTAATTTTGATTAGCCATTTTACTCTTTCAAGATTTAATATTTTTTCATGTGCCCCACATAATAGGTCCATAGGCCAAATTGACTATTGTGATGTAAGATTATTAGGGTTGAATCTATGAGATTTTATGGTTGCATACAATAGGATACCCAAATTATGTATGCCTCAACATGATTTTGAGATTTTATTAATGATGTGAAATAAAATTTGTGAGGTTAATTGATTCCTAGGCTTAATTTGCAATGGTTGGTAAGAATCAGTTTGAAGTCTGATCGAAGGCTAGTTGTGATCAGTTTTAGGTGTCTACACCCCCTTTGGTGTTATGAATAAAATATCATATCTTGATATATGAGAATTTTAGGAACCATAAAATTAAAGGGTATATTTTTCAAGTTTAGAATAATTATCATTCAGATTCATGATTGACTCATCAAGAAAATTTAAAATGAACAGCTTTGTATTTGATAGCAGTGTTTCAACAAGTTAATTTGAAAGTGCCTACTCCTTAATGTCATGTTTATTTACATGTTAAATATAAAATTAACTCAATAAAATGATCCATTTAGCCATGTGACCAATCAAGGATACCTTGGAAAGTAGTTATTTGAGGGGGTCCACTTTAGCAATGAAAATGGTCTTGTTGTTGAGCATATAATGTTTTAACTTTTGTGCTGCAAACACAATGGCTAAATAGGAATTTTCATTTGAGATGTAATTATGTTAATAATATACCAATATGAATATTAAATAGTATACATATTTTTATTTTCCTTGATCATTATGATGTTTTAGGAGTACCCCCAAGGCACATTCAATCACTAAGATGTATATAGTTAAGAATTTTTTAGTTGTAGGTGGAGCTAGACTAGATGGTTTTTTTATATGTTATTTTAAATACTCAAAGGCCTTTTTAAAATATAAATTATATGAGAAGGTGGTGCCTTTATTTATAATATGAGTGAAGAGATGGAATTTTACTACCAAATGAGAAATTAACTACTTAATAGATTGAATCTTACCATGTAGGTTGTAGAGATACTTTAAATTAGAAGGTGGAGGAATTTATATAATGGCCTTAACCTTGGCTAGGTGAAATTAAATACACTTTTAGGAAAAAATTAAACCTATTAATTTACTTGAATTAACATCAAAGATGAACTTTTTAGGGTTAAGCTTGACCTTATATTCATGAATCCTTTCAAAGATTCTTTGTAATACATCTAGATGTCCTACTCTAGTCTTCGATTTACTGAAAATATCATACATGTAATAGTCAACAATATCATAAATCATGCCATGTAAAATGCTAGCCATTACACATTGGTATGTGGAAATGACAGTTTTGAGACTAAGTGGCATCACCTAATATCATAATGTTCCCCATATAAGTGTGAATGTTATCTTGTGTTGATATTTAGGTGTTGTTTTGATCTAATTATATCCAAATAATCCATCTATAAGAGGTAAACTATCAAAACCTACTATGGAATCCACAATGCTATTAATGTTAGTCAAAGGAAAATCATCCTTTGGGCATGCCTTGTTGATATCCTAAAATTGGTACATAATCAGATTCCTTATGGATTTTTGTTAATTGGGACTATGTTGGATATCCATTATAAATAATATATAGGATGGATATATATTAGCTTCAATAGTTTTTCTAATTATTTCTTGATAAGTACATATAACAAGGGTGCATTTTTCTCAACTTCTTCTTAATAGGCTTGGCATTAGGGTATACAACAAGGTGATGTAAAACTAAATCAATGTCTAAGCCAAAAATATCTAAATAACACCATGCAAAAATATCAAAAAAATCCTAAAGGAGCAAATTAATAAATTCATGTTCTTCTTTAGTTAGGGATGCTCCAAGTTTGATCCATTTGAGATCACTAGGTGTTACACTATTGAATTTAGTGATATCTTCCACAAGTAGTGTGGAATCAGATTCTAGAATAGTTCGTAATATGGTACATTGGTCTTCATATTCATTTTATGGCTTGATTGGCTCATCAATTTCATCCATGCAAGAAGAATATAAATCATCAAGGTTTGGTAAAGTCCATTTGGAAAAGTCATGCGGAAAATCCTAAGCTAATTGATCAAATAAATTTTGATCCTCTAAACTGATTCTTGACTAGCATAAAATTTAATACTAGAGGAGGCTTAGGATTCATTTGAAAGAGGGTGAATTTCCCCATCCAATGATACTTGAAATAGGTTTTCACCATGGCACTAGTCTTTATCTTTTCTTTTGTCTTGGTCCAAAATTGCCTCAAAAATGTTTTCACTTTTGGACTTCAATGTTTGATTTTATTTTTCTTTTTATTTATGACCAAGGAATTTCACCTTATATCTAAAATAGGTATCAAAGTTTAATTTAATACAAAATCATTATTTGTGATGACCAAGTGGAAAATTATCATTGAGGCGCAAGAATTCATAAATTGTCTCATCATTTTGAAAAACCTCTAATGGTATGTATGAGTCATGTTAGTCCTAGTTGATCAATTGGGGATGATAGAGGAAAAGATGGGATAATATGGTACAAATTTAATTGTATAGATGGTATTAAGTTCAAATAGGTTAGTGTCATCCAACTCATCATAAATGTTATAGTAGGACTCTATGTCACTTTTAACATTGTCCATGTTAGATGATAAATTATAATAACTCTCAAGATCTAAGGGCTCAACCTAGGTGGTTCATATCTAATACCTCAAGTTACTTTTTTATTGACAATTGATGTTGGCTCAATGAGTCATTGCTACTTTTCCCCTAGGCCTTTGCCACTATAGTCTTGATTATCCATTATCTTCCTTCAAGTAGGATACTTTGTGTTTTGATATAAAGGGTAAAAATCATAATTATATAACCATAAATCATCATCAACCTTGATTTGTGCTTGCTTCCATGAAGTGGTTCTGATGAAAACCATGGGGTACTTTCTTATGAGAATCATCATTCTTATACTATTCCAATTTATTATCTTTTATTTTAGTCCTATCATATTATTTAGGCATCCTAGGAATCTTGGTTATATGGAAATCATTTCCAATTTTTTATTCCCCAAGGTCATTATCTTAAATAGTACAATGATTAGCTATTATAGTAGGTAGTGTATATGAAGTGGATGTAAGAGTACTTAGATCCAAATAATTAGAATCAGGTGGTTGATCAACTATATATTTATCCTTCTTAGGGATATGATCTATGCCAAATTAATAAATATAGATTTTGTATTCCACTTTCAAATGTTTATAGAATTAGTATGGTTTTAATTTTCTAGGAAAAGTCACTTCTAATCCAAAATGAGTAAATTTAATACACTAATGGAGAGTAGAAGGCACAACACATACTTCATGAATCCATGACCACCCAAGGAGTAAATTATATGACATTTATAAATCAATAACATGACAAAGAGTGTCATGGGTTAAAGTCCCAATGATATTAGGTAAATAAATGGTACCCTAAGATTCATGTTATTCATTATCATATGCTTTAATAGTGATGTCATTTGGCTGAAGATCTATTATTGTGTAGCCCAAAAGTTTGACTAGCTTTAAAGTTATAATAATTAGCACTGAACCACTATCTATAAGGACTTGTTTAAATTTATGCCAAGAAATGATTGCTTATATGTAAATTAGGTTATTATGCATAGGTCCAAAGGATGACATATTAGTTGGATCAAAGGTGAGTTGTTGGTGTGGAGTGAAATGACTCATAAGTTTTTGGAATTTCTCAAGTGAAAGTCACTTGGGACCTTAGAATGGATTAAAATCTCATTCAATATGTTTTTGTGGACATTTTATGTACATAGAAGATCTAAACTATAAATTTACACTAGTGTCTTTTATATTTGTTCCACAATATCACAATGTTTGTCATTAATAGGACAAATTGACTTGGTATTCTGAGGTAAATGACCTTTAATGGGATTTTTGGAGGAAGAAGGTTTAGGACCTTAAATTTTAATCGTAAAGCATCAAATTAAGATTACACAACCTTGAGTTAATACAAGGATATTATAGTTAGATGAAGGGCAGTAAAGGTCTAAAATGGTAATTGTTGCCTATTGATTAGCATTTGGTCTATTATAAGCCAAGTGAGGGTTATTATAAATGCAGGTGGATTTCCTAAAATGGATATTGAAGGTCATTAATTATTTTTGGTAATGGTATTAGGATTCATCTTAATGGTAATGATGTGTCCACTAGTGGTGTGACTTATAACATTATAGTCATAAGGGACATTGTTATAATTAAATTTATTGGAATGGGTATCTTGACCTTGATTCCAATTTTGCTACCATTGGTTGTTTTTGATACTAATTATGATGAGGTCTATTATGATTCTAGTGTTGGCTTGATTCTATTCTAATTGTTATTGGTATGTTAATGTGGAAAATGATTTTAATATATTCCCAAATATTGATTATATGTCATGGACACATTATCCAATGTTATTTCACTACTTTCAATCAAATCTTGGATGAGATGGTGAAGTTGTATGCATATGTGAATAGAAGGAATTTAACCCAATGATAATCATAAAAGTAATTACCCTTATGAAAATTATGTTTAAGTTGATTTTCTATAAATGGTTTTAGCACTAGACAAATGATCATGTTAGTGGTAACTAGATTTTAGAAAATCATCTTAATAAGCTTACCAAGATTACTAAAACCCATGTTGTGATGATGACCCCTTATTAGAGGTGGTATTTTAAAAGTGAGAGGTTTATTAGGTGGTTTATCTTGAATATGTGGTGATTATACTATTTAAACATGTTGAGATTCATTTACCCCATATTCTACAACATTTATGTTCCTATTGAATGGTTTAAGCTTCTTTGATGTACTTATTTGTGGTTGTGAAAGAACTTGTGTTTGAGATTTGTTCTAATATTTATTATAATATTAAAGTTTGGTCATCCCTTTGTTGATGAGACATTTCTCAATTTTTATTCCCTTGGAAATAACTTCTTCAAATGTATTAACATAAATAACCTTGATATTATGAGTTACATCAAATTGTAGATTGGTAGTGAACATTGTGACTAGTTATTCATTAGGGATATTATGTGGGATTTGGATAGTTAATTAGTGACACCATTGTAAACAAGTATCAAATATTTATACTCATTGTTTAGTTTGATAGAAATCAACCAAAATCAGTTCATGTTCCACATTAAAAATGAGATGTTGTATGAATCTCTCTGATAATTCATCAAAGTTATCAACATAGTTCTTAGGAAAAGCAAGGAACCATTATAAATCATGGCATGAGAAAATATGGGGGAACAAGTGAAGTAGGTAGATAATAATATATGTGATATCTTGACATGTAACAAACAACTCTCTTAAATGTTCCTTGGGATCACTTTTCCCTTTGTATTTTTCAAAATTGGGCATCTTAAAATGATGTAGAAAAGTCATATGAAGATAGCTCATATCAAAATGATAAGAACATATGTCATCCAATTTAAATTTCTTGTTTTTATTTCCTACTTGAATGACTGCAACTACACATTTGACCTCATAAAAATCCTAAAAAGTGGGACCAAAGTGAGATGACATGAGAAAATTTTGTTGTGTATTCAAAGGTATACTACATTGAACTAGTTAAAAAGGTGGTATAAAATTTTGGGGAATCTTTATGTGATTGGTTATATTAATAATATTCACTCTTTGGTTAGAATCATACTACTAATATGGTGCTTTTTGTTTGTAAGGCATTTTCTACTAAGCGTGGCATTGATTTGGAGGGAATTGAGTCTTGAATGGAGGAATGTTTTGTTGGGTACTCAATGGAATTTACTAAGATTGGAAGGGAATATACTATTGATTATTATGAATATATCACATAGGAGGAAGGTATTTATGGTTAAATGGAACGTTTTGTTGGCTTAAAGAGGCTACTTATTGAGTATAGGTGTCAAGTGGTTGACTAATAGAAATAAATTATTTTTTATATGACATTGGTTAGTGATTAACCAACACTTCTTATGATGGGATATTTGTCACCACCTATTGAGGTGGGGGATTAGTTTCCACTTGTTGAAGTTTTGGAATGGTTTACCCATATGGATGTTGGGTACTTACAACCTACTATTTTAGTTCAGGTGCATTTGAAACTTGTTGTTGTAGGGTACTTGGAATGTTTGAAGGAGGAGGTCATGGAGAATATGGAATGATGTTTGGTTGAATTTTTTATTGTACATGATGTGTGTTAAAGTATGTTATTTGAGATATATCCACCACATTTTGGGTAGAATTTACAATGATATTTGAATCATGATTAGTCACTAAATTTGTTTCAATTCTAGGTGTGCTAAACATATCTACAACTAATGTCTTGGTGGTAAATGGATTTTGAATATAAATGAGATAGGAAGATAAATATAATGGTTATTATATTGGAGAATTGGACTATAATAATGTGGTATTTTGAACTTTTAATGTGGCCAAATAATTATCTAAATTAGTTATAGTTAGATTAGCTTGTTGTATTTGTGAAGTAATAAGTTGGCTTTTTTGGGGAGGGTCAACTAGTTAACCCTTCCCTTTGTCTTAGACTATTATGGATTGATTGAAATTTAGATCTTGGATAGAATTATCTTGGTTGTCTAATAATTTAAGAGATTTTTATTTGGGTTTTCTAACCAAGTAGTGCAAATCCTCTATGGGAATACCAAGGGAAACTTTGTACCCATTTCCAAAAATCCAACAAGATGTCCATCTTTATTATAAAATAGTTATCAATTGAATTTATCTTATTGATATCCATAATTATGTGGTGTATTAACAAGGTAAATCATCTTTAGTATATACTCCATAATAATTGGTACATGTAAAAAGTTTTCTTACTATTAGCCTTATTTGACATTAGGTGATACAATTAGAAGATATGTGTTATGTTGTTCAAGTTCAAAATTAGATGGAATATTGGAAAGGTATTGCTTTTTTCCTTATCTTCTATATAATGGTCATACCCATAGGGATTTTAAATTACCTCCTCATAAAATTATGGGTTGTAAATTTCCCTATTATGTGTGTACTTAGGCATGTTTAAGTTTGTGAGTTTTATTTTGAAATTTTTTTCAATGATTTAAATATTATGTTGACTTGGTATACGAGCTCACTTGGAATATAGATTATAAATTTTTATTATGTAAGATGTTTGGATTATGTTAAGGAAAATGTCAATTTGGAATACACTAATCAAAGGTATGTCAATGTAAATTTTTCAAATGTGTTTATCAAAGGGTATGTCCATAAGTTTTGGGTACCATGGTTTCAAATATAAATGTTCAATGTTTTCACTTTGGAGATGTTTTGTATTTGGTCTCATCTTGAAATTTGTGTATCTTGGGAACTTGACATTGTGAATAAAGAAAGCAGAATTGATTTATTTGAGGTACTTTAGAAACTTTGAAATGTTTGAATCTTGTCATACTAATTGGTTTTGGTTTATAATATTGAATCAAGTTTTGAGCTAAGATTTAAACTTTTTGACTTTTAAAAGGAGTTTATTTTGGGACAATTTAACTAGAATTGAAATTTTGATTTTTAAAAAAATGAAATTGGTCTAAATTTTCAAATGATGTTGATTTGTAATTGGTAATCCAATTTTAACTTAGGTTTGAACTAAAAAAATGTCATAATGGAACAACATGAACAAGGATTCAAAATTTTAGTCTTAGACTTGGTTTGAAGTGGCAATTTAGATTAGGAAAAGACTTTTCATTCAAATTGGGCAACCTAACAGTGTGGTTTGGACAAGTAATATAAGTATTAGGACCAAATTTTAACATGACATTTTAGTTTATCCTAGAATTTTTGTAGAGTAATCCCTCATTGGGTGTGTAAAAAAAGTGTTTTATATTTGTAATTGGTTTGTTTGATTTGGTCTCAAGTATTAAAAAATGTTTTGACATGAAAATCAAGCAATAACTCACAAGTATTATAAGGCACTTTTAATAATTGATGTGGGTTTTCATCATATTCATTGAAACTTTGGAATACTCACCTTGAGAGAGGATTATAAAGTTTAAATGTTCATTAAATAAATTATTAAAATTATTAGTGGTATCCTAACTCCACCCTTCTCTCAAAAGGTTTGTACAAGCAAGGAAATCTTTGGGGGTTATTACATTTACACCCCTACATCAATGAATGATCCATGATAAAATAGGAATTTAAGAATCAATACAATATCATTCCATTCATGATAGGGTCTTGTACCTTTAAAACCACTTTTGTCTTAAGGGTTTTAGTAAAGTTCTACTAGATTTGGAGTTTACTTATAATTTTACTTGGCTTTTTAGATGGTCCCTATATATCTCATGATAGATGAGAAAAATAAAGGTAATGAATATGTTTAGTATTGTTTCCAAGATTGTTCCTTTTGATTATACCACACTTTGGCCTTGATTATTGGAAATAACTCCCTAGAATTCTTTCCTCATGTGATAATGTGCAAGCACAAAATTAGGACTTCATGATGGAAACACTCATCAATTTGTATACTCCACTAGATAATTGAGGTTTGGTAGAATGATAGAATGTGACTTCCTAGGTCAATTTACCCCTAAAGACTTATGGGAAAGAGATGAAATCCACCCCACATAGACAAAATGAAAAATAGGGTAAAATACAAATAGGAAATTTTGCATTTAAGAGTCACCTAAAATGAAGAGATCATACACACAAAATAACCCTACAAGATAATCAAGCAACAACCAAAACTTGTAATAAAGTAAACAATTGTGAAACTAAAAATGTTTTTCTTATAACCCAAATGAGATGTGAATTTGTTTCAATGCCAAAATAAAAATGTGAAGTAGAATTGATTTGTTTAACTCAAAATACCATTTTTTGGCCAAAGTTCTTTAGCATAAATAATGAAAATTTTGATAAATGTGGTTTTTACCTAATAAGGATCCTGAAATATAATTTTTTAAGTCTCAAGATTGTTATAGAATGATTTCACAAATTTTTAGGTTTATTTCACCGCTCAGTCCTCCAATTTTGCTACTATATCCTTCACACAAAACATAAAAAAGTCAAAAAATGATTTAACTACTACCAAAAATGATTTCATTACGAGGGTCAATGATTTCACTACCAAGGTTGACAATTTTATTATTTTGACCTACATGAAAAAAAATATAAAACTTGGTAAAAATATTTATCTATTAGGTATAATGATTTTTCTAATGTTAGCTAGGATTTCACAAATGATGTTAAAACAATTTCACTGCTACAAAATCATTTTCGATACAAATGATGCCAATTTTGTAATTATGGTATATAAGGAAAAAAAATTAGAAAAAAATGGCACAAATATAATTTCATGAGTATGAAGCATGATTTCATTTTCAGGTTCAATAATTTCATGATTATGTATAAAATACAATCAAAACAGAGAAGGTAAAGAAATGATTCATAGTTTACAAATAATTTCACTGAAGCATAATTTATTATGCTGAGATTACTTGTAATTTCATAATTAGTCAAAAAATATTAAATATATGCTTAATACAATTTCATTATTTCAACAAATAATTTTCTCAAAGAAAGTTCTAATTTCATAGTTTAGATAATTTCACCATTGTATATGACATTTTTCACTAAATATCATGTCAAATTCTTAGTTATGTAGTAAATAATTTGTTTTGTTGGTTTGGAATGAACTTGAACATAATTTTTAAGAAAAAATAGTGAATTAGATTTTTTAGATGGCTAATTATAGTAATTATAAGAAGGTAAATGGTCTCAAAGAGTTTATAGGGTACATCAAATCCTTTGGGTCTCACTAGGTGTGTCATTATGTATATTACAAGTCCAAGAGAGGTTATCCAATATGTTAGTGAAATAAATAAATAAAAAAACTTAAATAAATAACATTTCAATCCTAATCCCTAGGTTGAGCTATGTGGAAAATAAGCAATAAATGCATATTAGAAGATAAAAATAATGTTTATACCTCCTTATGATATTTGCTTGAGAACTGATTTAAAGAGGTTGAGATCAGCTTATAGATTTATAAGTCTTTTTAAATGATTCATTTTTCATGTGGGAAGCACCTCTCCTTATCTACACTTGTTTTTGACTTTATCAAAAGAATTTGATTGGAACTCCTTATATAATTTGGTAGAATAATTTTGAATGAAGAAGTTTTTTAATAATGGGCAAAGGCCCTTTTTTATATACTTTTTGGATGTTTATGAACCATTTATTTATGATCAATATAAATGGTGTAATTTGTGTCCTAAAACTCATGATCACACACATGGAGTGTTTAAGATATTCCATTTAAGGCCTTTTAGAGTATGGAAGGCATGTTGGAAGAAAAATGTAATGATGACCCATTTTGGAGTGTGTAAGAGAGGTGTAAGAGGAAGAGTGTGTAACATAAGTGTAATAAATTATATTTAGTGTGTAATTTAAGTGTAATACATTTCATAACCTTTTTTTTTCACACTTTTCCTTGTGATGTCACCATTTTTGAGGAAATATTCCAGTTTTGAATTTAGGAAAATATGATAGCTCCAAATCCATGGATTTTCATATTAGAGGAATAATTAGACTTGATTAAGTGGGATTAATCAATACTTAGAATAATAATCACTTTTTTAAATTTTTATATTTATCAATCATATTTTTTTAGAGGGTTGATTTAATTCAAGAAGCACTCAATAATATTAAAGATACAATACTATCTATTACCCCAATCAGGGATGTGTTATGATTTTGGTTTAGAATAATAGTTGTGTGGGTGAATTAGTTCCAATGGTGATTTATAATTAAAATTACATGTGATTATGTAAATTCACTCTTGATTACTTTTTTAGACATTGAAATGGTTAAAATGAAGTGTCTATAGAAGCTTTTAATGGGAAAATATTTCAACTACACATGTTATAAATAAATGAATGAGTAATAGGGTTGGACGTATCCACATAGATTAAAACCCTTTAAAAAATAATATGAGATTCATCTCCTTTGACATTTATCCTCAAAAATACCTTGACCTTATTTGTCATTAGTTTGATTAACTTAGGATTTTTTTATTCCCAATGGAAGATGATATAGATAGGCCTAGATGGCTACTTTATCAATGGATTCCACAATTAGATCAAAAAAGGTTTACATGGACATAAAACTAGACAAACACTACCATATAACCAAGGACCCTTATTCCATACATATTCATGATCCTCTAAGGAATGAAATTTGAGTAAGAAAAATTATTTTGGTAACATGGTCATAGTAGGATAAGAAATCACTTTCCAATAAATTTTGACCCATCAGGGAATCTTTGATAATGTTGGTACATTTCTCACAAATATACCAACCAAATATATGAACCTCATTTCTTTCATTCATTTTTCCTTCTCATCCTCTAGGAGATGCATTTATACTACTTACTTATCCATTCAAACAATAATATCCCCCAAAACTAGGTTTTTTGGGTTTCTAGAAGCCCTAAATTAGGGAAGAGAGTGAAATTGAAAATTATTATTTATATAAACCTTTATTTCCCATCTCTCCATATTAATTTATCTTAAATATCCCTATTGGGTTCCCTAGGAGAGGACAAATGTATTTTATTTCCCATAAAAATGGCTCATAAGATAGTAGATTGGCCATTTTTTTTACTAAGGAAACCATTATAAATCTGAGCGGTCACATCAAAATACAGATAAAGGTTTATATTTAAGTGAAAATAATAAATATAATATTTAAAAGTATTGGTCAAGTTTATGTAACTTAACAAAGTGATTTAGTCATTATTATGAGTATTTTCCTTCTCTTGCACACTGTGAATATGTTGCATTCCTTTATCATTTTTTTCCTAACTTCTTCTTTACTACATCCTTTCCATTAACACAATTATTCTCATCATAATTAATCTTCCCATCCTACTAGTATTATCTACCTCCATTTCATGTTAATAAGGATTATATCAATATAATTTTTAAGTGAGACACTATTTTATCTTGTGATCCAATCATCTTACAAAATCTACTCAACACATCATCTACAATAAATGTATAAATAATTGATATGAAATTCAAAAATATATGTTAAGTGGATGGAATAGATATTATGTCATGGATACAATGTATCCCAAATAATTTTTTTTTAACTTACATCATTAGATATAAATTGACATTTTATAGCTATAATTTTTAGTCCAATTGATAAATTTAATCTAATTTATCAAAGAACCTTTCTTGCTTGGATGTCAAATCCTTTGATGACCATATCTAGACTAGTTATATTTTGTGTTCCAATGTATAATTGTAAATTAAATTATTCAATAAAAATGTTTAATCTTAAAACAAATTCAATAATTACTTTTTCTCCATATATTATTTATGGTATCTTGAATGTACTAGGATAAATATTGATCGATGATATATTTTGAAGGTATATTTATCATTTTATAAATTAATTACATTTCCACTATCCTTCAAAGATTAACATTAGAACTAAAGTGAGATGGTTGAGTATCACTTGGCACTATTTTTTCCTCTAATTCTTTGTAAGGAGTATCCTGACAATCATTGGATTATGTAGGTAATTAAATGATAAATATATTGGCATAAGTATTTTGTAATTGATCCATAATATCCTAATATTTTGAAACATTTAACTTAATATTAGTATAATTAGAGATATTGTGATGTATATTTTATTTTTTTCCACCTTGATATTAAAGAATATTATGAGGGATTGATGAATATTAGGCAGTACTCTTACATTATCTACCTTATCCCTTATTTTCATACCATGGTTTTCCTCATAATAATTTATCATATATTATGAATAATTTATATTGGAACATGGAATATTCACATATGGTATTATAATGAAATTATTAAACCACTAAAGTAAAATCACAATAATATATCATAAAATTATTGATATAAGATTAAAATAATGAATAATATGACTAATCCACTTTAAGGGGAAACTTCAAAAACCCTATATTAAGAATATAATTTTCAAAATGATGACATAATAATAATCATTACCTCTTTTATATACCTTAATTATGTCAGGGAGACACCCTAGGCAAATTATACTGATAATATAAAGCTATATAAATGACCATATGATTTAATTAAAGTTTATGATAACCACAAGTTAGGAGCACACATACAAATATACATTTTAGGTTTATGGCATATCATACCCCTCTAGTCAAACCAATGTTTCCCTTGATTTTGATGAAATTTTTATGCTACTATATGAATTATTCATCCTTCAATGTTCCATCCTCACTGGACAAATTCTTCAACTTGATTATATTCTCTATAATCACCCTCATTTAAAACCTCTTAGTGTGTGTCTGAAATATTCCCTGAAGTTCCCAAATGATTCTTCACTCCTCATCAATCTCTAGTAACTTTGTCTTTGTTTAAATTTTTTGTCTAATGGCCTTATTCAATTAGGAATCATGGAAGAATAAATATATATTTTTGAGTTAGGTAACTCTACTTTTTATGATACACTTCCAATCCTATACAATATTTGGTAAGGTTCATAATACTTAGGTGAAATGTTTTTATCATTATTATATTTTTTAAGGACATCTATTTATGGTTTTAAACAAACCAAAACCCAATTTCTAAATTCAAAATTTATTTGACTATGGTGTTTTTCAGCTTGATACTTCATGAGGTTATGCACCATTGCCAAGTTCTACCTGAGACTAGAGAGTAAATCCTTTGGTTTTACCCTTAAATATGATGTGATAGATGGTGGATGATATCCATATAATTATAAAATTTAATACATTTTGGATTAGGTATGGAAATAAGTGTTATACTACCATTATACTAGTGTCAACCATTGAACCCATCTCATATATTATTCTAAAGAAAAAAAACAAAGATAATCCTTAAATAACTTTTTGACAAAATATATTTCCATATTCAATTTAGGATGACAAGATGAGATAAGTTTTAGCTGTGTACCACAACATAAGAATAATTCAGTCCAAAAATCACTAGTAAAGATATGGTCATGATCACTTAATATGATCTTTAGGATCCCATGGAGATTATGAAATATATCCATAAATGTTTTTTATACTATACTTACTACAAATAGATGTGATAACACACAAAATGGGAATATTTGGTGAGTCTATACACAACAACCATGATGACATTTTCCCATTTATATTTTTGTAGACCTATTATCAAATCCATTAAAAACTCCTCCTCCCACATTTATTTAGAGATAGATAAAGGGTGTAACAAAGTCATGGTATTTCTTGTGTCTCATTTATTTTTTTGACACACCATACATTAGAGAAAAAATTTATAAACTTTCCATTTTAGCCCTTCCTAAAATAGATCACACTTGAATCTATGATATTTTTTAAAGAGGATTAAGTGCCCACTTACTATATAATCATGAAGTTAAATAATTACCTTGTGCTTAAGGGTTGAATTTTTACACAAGTTTAATATATCCTTATAAGAGATAGCATACTATTTCCACAAAATTATCTAATATACTCATACCATGTTGGATATTTTGAATAATATCCTTATAACTACCTCATTTTCCCACCTTAATCTTATTTCATCCTCTTAGTTGTCATGTGATATGGAAATGGTGCACAACATATCCTCTATGTACTCATTTTTTATGGATAGTGCATAACCAAAAAAATTATAATTTAATTTTTTGTGTACAATCTTAAATTCATATCCCAACATCTTAATGATCCATTTTTATTATTATTTTTAGGAAAACATATATTCTAAGAATAATTTTAGACTATCATGATATGTATTCAATTTGAAGTGTCTTCCCATTATATATGGTTGTCATTATTTTACTATGTGAAAGATGAGCATAATTTCATTCTCATTAATTGGATTTACCAATTTATTACCTTTTATTTGGTGTCTCTCAAATGTAATGTGTCATACTTAATTTTTTGAGTACCACTCCCCTAACATACCTTGAAGCATCACATTCCACAATTATTTTTTTGGATAAATATATAATAACTATAAATAAGGTGGTGCACATATTCTCCTTTATCTACTCAAGTACACAGGTGGCTACCTCATTCCAATGGAAGGAGTCATTCTTCATTAAGGTTGTGAGTGGTTATTCTATACTTCCATTATATTTTTACAAATTTTGATTGTAACCTATGAGACCCAATAATAATTACAGGTTTTTAAGGGTTTTAGGCACTCTCCATTTTACCATAACCTTGATCTTGTGATGATCAGCCTTAACACTTTCATGTGAAAAATGTGGCTAATATACTTGACCTCCTTGACTCCAAAAATACATTTAAAAGGATTGGAAGACATGTAGTTTTGTTTAATATATCCAAAACATTATTCATGTGATGTTTTAGACATTATTACTAAATTATATAGCACCTCAATATTGTACACTTGGCAAATACATATCATGGATTTACCTTCAACTTATAGACCTTTCCCACTGCCTAAAGGCTCACATACATTATCTCTTTATGATGATTTCTTATCTCTTAGTCTAAACAATGTTGTCCTAATGAATCAAGCCTTCTATCATACTTAAAATGTTGTAAACCTATTTATCTTATATATCTACAAGTTTTAGACATGTGCTTATTTTTAACTATCTAGACACTTGCATCCAACATAGATGTCTATGTCAATGTAAGTGTCCTATCTAAACACAACTTTCCAGTGCCCTAAATTATCCAATTTGAAAATGAAACATATTCTTATGGTTATCCTAATATCCTTTAATGTAATATATTATCCATAGGGATTAATATATAAGATCAAACCTCATTCATTCTTCACATGGAAACTTCTTACCTACTCACAGGGTAACTTACCAAATGTAATAAATCAATCACTCAAATGATCAAAGATTCCATATTTTCTCTTATTTATATATTAATCATATGTAAACCACATCTATAGGTTTTAATTATTGAATGATCATTCCAAAAGCCACATTTTCCAATTTATAAGTTAGGTCACTATTGTACTTTCTTATCACACATTTCATGATACACACACAAGCCAACATGTAGGGAAGAAATAAATAATTTATAAGCCGTATTATGATTATTGGATATGTAGGAAACATTCATTAAAAGAGGGATATTTAGGATATATTGACACTATGTGCCTACTAAGACATTTTTCCCAAAGCTAATATGAAGATGAAGAACTAGGGTTTTATTATTTGACAAGGATTAATAGTCCATGACCCAGATTTGAATACACCAAAGTTAAGGTGACATAGAACCCAAAATTATCCATGTGGTTGAATCCAATTTTAGTAGTTATTATATAGATGATATTTGTGTCCAAGTCAAATAGAAGTGTTGACATAAATATCCTCGATTAATACAAGTGTTTGTGGCTATAGAAGTGTAATTCCTAAATCACATGATTGATCCATAATCTATATCCAATCTATTCCTTTCCTATTCCATATCAAGATCTATATTATCATCAAAACTAACTAAGTATCTTGTTTTAATTATCATTCCAATATCTAGCATAGTTGTTCTTTCTATTTTTAGAATATCTCACCATAATAAATTTAGTATATAGTTATCTAAGTTTTGTAATTAATTGGTCTAATTTAAAGATGGTATACCATAATTATTCCCTAGGATATCTCTATCCATTTAACCCTATATTCTTTAGTATATATTTTAGGGTTAAACATTTGGTGAACCCAACCTATGATTCTCACATTTTTCCCCTAATTTTTGTTTACCTTTTTTTTCTTCGTCATGGATGATATAGATTGTTTTGATGACTACGCTTACGAAACTCTATGAATATTTGATAAGGAATGAGTAAAAACTAATTATAATTTACTTTTTACTAATTCACAATAATGTCATCTTACATATTTTAATGGTGGTTGTTCCATCCCCCTAACCAGATTCCTGCCAACACCATCTAAAGAGATGACTTGAATAATATTAAGTAAGATAGAAAACCTTTTCAATTAACTTATACAACCAAATTGAGTACACATGAAAAAATGTTTCATCCATTAGATAATGTTAGTTTTAATCAAATCCATAAAGATACCATGGATTATTTACAAACTTTTTAAAAAGGATAATTTATTGCAAGTGATTCAAACTCCTATTATGCCTACATTTATAATCAATATCCCTCTTATTTACGGTGATGATTAACTTTATCCTTAATTTCATATTTAAATTTTTTTAAATGTAAATAAGGACATGGAATACTTTCCTAATAATATTAAACCACCATGAGGAAGAGTGTATCACAAACCTAAAGTGGTTAACAAACCCCAATGTTCCAAAAAAATCTCTTTTAGTAAACCTACCACAAATGAAACATGCTAGATCATTACCAAAGTTATATGAACCTTTAAAGAATATGAAAATATCAAATATTCCATAAATTCTAAAAGAAATGATGAGGGTTCAAAAATTCAATGATAATCAATGTCCATTTGATAATGATGAAGAAAATTTGTAGCCTATTAGTAAATTTTCAACCTTCTTATCAACCTCTTGAAATAAAACTCTATCTATGATGAATATCATTAACAATATTCAACAACAAATTTTTATAAATTTAAAATATCCTTACATGAGGCTACATTTCATTGATGAAACAACCCTTTACTAAAATTTTATTTGAACATCTATATCCCTCTAAATTTATTATGCCTTTATTTCCTATCTTTGATGGCAAAGGAGATCCTAAAAATCATTTTAAATATTAATAAACTCTTTATTCCATTGGGAAAAGCATGACCATTTGTTATAAAAATCTTTTCATAGGATCTTAATTAAAGAAACACGTGATTGTTTCTATAGCCTCCTTGATGGGTCTTTATAATTTTTAAAAAAAACTTGAGAATGTATTTTTAATGAATTTTCATAAGCACATTATTCCCAAGTTATCATTGGAACATTTTCAATATTTAAATCAACATGAGGATGAACCTATTTAGGACGATGTTATAAGATTCAAAAGTTTTTTGTATTATTTACAATACCTCCCCTAGAATTTGGAACTATAATTTATTTTTAGTATGGGTATTCTCTCTCCACTTAGAGAAAGAGAATTGAATAATCCCTTTGTTTCACTTGATTTTTTTTCACATGATTTATTATATTGGGATGTGTATAGATATGCATGTTCATCTATAAAAAATCATGATACCAATCTTTTCAAAAATGAGGAGGGTCCCCATGCTAAAAAAATAAAAAGAATTCACATCATCTAGGTCTTATAATTAGATTATTTATGGGTGATACTTAATTTTTGCATAACCATGTTAATCCTACACAAATGAAAATTACTTAAAATGTGAGACATTTACAAAATCTTGGATTTGATCTAAAAGACTTACAAATCAAAGGAGAATGGAAAGAATTTTTGGGAAACATAAAAATACCAATTGCTTGTGGTCCTAAATTGATTCAGACAAGGGTTTGGGTTATGCCTACCACATCTCAATATGCATTTACATTTGGAACTATTTGGTTATAATAAATGAAATAAATAATTGGCCAAAATGAGCAAGGTAAATATTTTACTCATGAAGGAAAATTGATCCATATTTTGAATGATAGCAAGGGTTTTTATATTACACATGTAAATCATGAGGAATAAAATGTTATTAACCTTTTCCAATTATCCAAACATGATTCAAACAATGTAAAAGGATCTAACTTAGAATTTTAAAGTGACATATTCCTAAAATACCCAAACAAAATAAAAAATATTTTAAACATTTACATGTTTTATTAGCTCCTTATCATATATGTTTTTGGTTCCATGTTAATAGATAACATGCCATTTATTTATATGTAAATGCATTTCATGCATCTTTTGAGTGTGATTCATGTAGACACATATACATGATTGATGTACTTTCATATGTTAGGAATTACCTTTACTCATGTCATATGTACATTGGGGGAATTTAATTCTTTGATCATGATACACCCAAGTTATATCATTTTATGGTCATTTTATATTATCATGTTTCATCTTATGTACATACACATGCCTTTATCCATACTTATATCTTTTACAATGTACTTGATAGGTTATATACTTAACATTTTTTTTCTAAAAAATGTATTTAGGGACTTGTACAATGTGTTTATGATATTTGATTATGTTCCATGATTATATTTTATGCACTTCCATGAGTGTCTTGTTTTACTTGTTTGAGCATTTAAATATGTTTTATTGTTTGAACCCCCCATAGCTTTTTTTGAATTTTTGACATTTGAATATGTCATTTTTTTATTATGTGGAAATTTTAATATATCATTCTTGATTTTTGAAAATTTTAATTGGTCACATCCCTTCAATTTTATGGCATTTGAATATACCCCTTATTTTTAGTTTCTGTGGACCATTGTATTTTCATCTCACTTTTGAGTGTTCTTGTGTGCGCGTGCTTGATTACTTATTTATATTGTATTATTACTATATATATGTTACCATGATATATATCATGCATTCTATGATTTTATGTGATCACATTCTTCACGATTCAATGATTATCTACCTAGAGATGTTCCCTTTTTAATGGTTTATACATAGATTATATAGTTATTTTATCCTTTTGAGGTCAATTGGCTACCAATTTATACTCCCCCTCAACTCAAAAGGGGTGGAATATTAGTATGGGAATGACATAGAGTAATATATTCCATATTTTTCATAATTCACCATATTCATATTATAGTGGGGGCATGTTTTTGGAAACATGTTCTCCACACATACACTAGTTCTCGATTTAAGATATATAGTGGGGGCATGTTTGGGAAACATTTTATTGACACTTAAACTAGTTAAAATATTTATATTATATTTGGGGAATGTTTTGGAAACATCTTCTCCACATAATTTTCAAATTGGTCAAATTATGCAGCTATATGATTCATATACACATTTGTGTTAAAATTCTATACATTGGTATTATTGTTATACACAGTCTTAGCATGAGAAATATCTAAAGTACATGTGATATGTAAATAGAATCTAAAATTTCAAAATAAAATAAAATTTCATATTTCAAACACTTATATGGACTATCATCACCCACTAGGTTAGAATTTTATAGATCGTATTGAGCCAATCTACTATAGTAGCTTATTCACTTTTAATATGATTGAGGTGATTAAATCACTCAATATTGCCAAGTTTATAGGTTGGACTTGATTAAAACATCCAAAATCACCATATTTATAGTTGTATTTGAATTAGTTCTCTCACACTCACCCGATTATAAGTATGATTGGGTTACACGATTGAGCTAATCTCAACTGTCAGGTGTAAACTCACCTTTTCTATAAGGTTGGGGTATGTATCTTCAAATATTTATATATTTATACACTTTATAGATTTATATTTATCTTAATCAAATTATTAATGATTCTTAATGATATATTTTTTTCAATTCAAATTACCAAAAGGGTAAGGTGGTTGCATAGATACATAGGTGTACTCCTAAACCTTGCTCTTTTTTAATTTCAATTATTTCAATGCTTTCAATTTTAGATTATATGTACTAACTAAAGATTAGATTATACTATAACATGCTCTTGGTTTCAAGTTTGTCACCAATAAATAACTCAAGATGGACTCACACAAAGATAAGGTGTGTTATACATACCTAGGTACACATTTATTTTCCTTTAAACTAGTTATTTCATTACTAGATTAAAGGATAGAAAATTTAGACACTATTTATGAATTATATATCACCTTAATCTTGTACACTTGGAAAATAAGTATAATGGATGTACCTTTAACTTATAAACCTTTCTTATTTCCAAAATGCTCACATATATTATCTCTTTATGCCTATTGCTTATCTCTTAGTCTGACCAATATTATCATAACGAATCAAACCTTCTATCATACTCAAAAATGTTATACACCTACTTATATTTTGTCTCTGTTAGTTTTATACCTATGCTTATTTTATAGTTTTCTAAGCACTTATGTCTTAGTCAGACATCGATGTCAATGCATGTTTCCTATCCTAATGCAAGTGTTTAGTGAATTAAGTCATCTAATTTAAAAAATAAATTTATTCATATGGTTGACCTAAGATATTTTAATAAAATATATTATCCATATATATATATATATATGTATATACACATATGGAGAATATATTATATTAAAATATAAACCCTCATTCATTCCTCCACCTATAAAATTCTTAACTAATCACAATAAAACTTACCAAATGTACTCAATCAATCACTAAAATGAACAAAATCTTATTTATTTTCTCATATTTCCATATCAACCATAATGAAATCACATCTATATGTTTTAACTACTTACCCAAGATTTTTATTCTCTAAGTTACAAGCAAGGTCATTATTGTACTTGATTATCACACATTATATGATTCACAAACATGTCAACATGTAGGGGAGAACTACATAAGTCTGAGCCCCTCTTTAAGGCATTATATATGTAGGTAAAACTCATTGATAAATGGGTCTTTAGGAAAACTCAACACCATGTTCCCATTAACCCATTCCTCCATATCCAATATATATATGAACTAGGGTTTTCATATTTGACAAGGAGTGACAGTCCATGAGCTAGATCTAAATTCACTAAAGTGAAGGTGACATAGAACCTAAAAGCATCCATGTGGTCATTTTTAGTTTTAGTAGGTATTATATATAGGACACCTATATCCAATTTAGATAAAATCATTGATTTAATTATCCCAAGGTAATACAAATGTTTGTAGATATAGAAGTACAATTTCTAGAATTAGGTGACTAATCCAAAATTTAGTTATAGCTTATTTTCTTCTTGTTCTAGATCCAAATCTGTATTATCATCAAAACTAGCTAAGTAGTTTTTTCATTATCATTTCAATATCTAGCATAGTTTTAATTTTTAATTTTAGCATATCTTAGCATAATAAATTTAGTATATATTTATCTATGTTGTGTAATTGATCATCCTACTTTAGATATAGTCTATTATCCTTTTTCCCTAGCTTATATCTATCCATTTAACACTAGATTCCCCTAATCTATTTTTAGGGTTAAATATATGAAAGTGTTTTTCCCATGTTTTTTTGTATATTAAAAATTTATCAATGAAAACCTCAACAATTTTTTATAAAAATGAATGAAAAACAAAGTTCATCAAACTCTAAAATGCAGATGGTACATTAGTGAGGCCAAAAGGCATAACCAAAAACTCATAATAGACGCCATGGGTTCTAAAATCTATCTTATGAATATCATCATCTTTGACTTTGATTTGGTGATACCTAGAATGAATATTGAGTTCATAAAATAAATAACACCATGTAATTCATCTATAAAATTATCAATTACAAGAATAGGGAAATTATATTTAATGGTATAATTGTTGAGATTATTATTTTTAGGAAACAAGTGTCAGGTGTGATTAATCTTATTCACCATCACCAATGTATAAGAATAAGTTCTCTAACTATGAAAAAATTATATATATATATATATATATATATATATATATATATATATATATATATATATATGTAATACCTCTTATACCATCTTCTCAATCTCACTCTTCTATACATATGGGTACTTGTAAGGTATGATGTTGGGTGGTTGGTACCCAAGCGCTAGTTGAATGGAATGATTATGATCCATTTTATGAGGAAGTATTTTTGACACATTTATAAACAATAATGATTGATCCTATAAAATAGATGATAAATTTGGTAGTGTATACCCTTTTGGTGGTTATTCCTATATTGAAATATTTGAGCCAAAAGCCTATTATTTTTCTTTTTTACAATATTTTGCATCTCATTATAACTCAATAATTATGGGGACTTTTCAAATAACCCAAAAAATTAAAATTTTCTAATGTATAAATGGAAACACATGAATAGCTCTTGTAAATTTATCTAAACCATTCCCAACGTAATTATGTATTTAAATCCCAACATAATTTCTTCTCTACCCATAGGAATGGAAACATATGGGTATGTAATTTATATTATCCCATAGAGAGTTAATAATATGGAATTTCATCAAGCAATTGACTATGCTACCATATGAAATCATGAATTAAAACTCTAAGGATAAATAGATAAAATAATTAAAGTGTACAAGTAATTTATTATTTATGAATTTTTGAGTACTTCTTAAGTCAATCAATACTATAAACTTCTATTTTTTCATAAATCCAATTACCTTGAGGGTTTGTGGAATAATTATATTAGAAAGTTAATGGAAATAAATAGTTATTTGGGTTTATTATCATTCTTCCCCTAGATCATCATCAATATCCCATGATACTTATTCATCATATTCTTCATTGGCACCTTCAATCTATAACAATTTATTTTACACACACTTATGTTCTCAATTGTACTTGATATCACATTTAAAAGATAATCCTTTTACTCTCATCTTTTCAAAATTTTAAGGATTCAATATCATAAGATAAGAGAATAACTATGTTTTACTAATCATATCTCTCATACTTTTAAATGGATGAATTTTTATGATTATTTCCCTCATTTGATTTATGTTCCATGAAAATAGTCTCAAAACCTCATGTTCAATGTGATCCTAGAGCCTTCTAAGAAATAAGTCATCCAAATTTTCATTTGTGATTGTCTCCATTTGAAAGGATAGATTTTATAACCCTTGAATATAATCCTTAAACACATCATTGATGGAATAATTTTTATAATTAACTAAATTAATTATCTATCACATTATTTCATTAGTGAAATTCTAAATCATCGATAAAAATTGACTAGTAAGACCTTTTTTTCTTATTTTGATCACAAATCCATTGATACCAGATGATTTTCTTAGTTTCCATTTTATTATTATTAGTAAAAACAGGTTTTTATATGGTCTAACCCTCATAAAAATATTTATAATATAGTAATAATCACCATAATATAGTTCAAAACAAAATATAATAGGGCACTAAAATCCTGAGTGAGTGAAAACAACCAAAATGACCTAAAAAAGACCATCTACAATGAAGAAATAGAAACAAAATAATAAACCAACAAATTAGTCTCTACAATATTCATTAAATCTTCATACATCTCAAATTATTCATCCAAGAAGTTGATGATGTCCTTATCATTATCAAGATCAATATCCTTCCCTAGAATCTTCTTCCCCTTCTCCTATATTTTGAGTCTCTTACTTTTTATACTACTTATTTTCTCTTCCTTATTCTTTTCAAAGATATATTTTAGAATATGAATTATGGTAGCATAATCCTTAATACACACTCTACTAAATTAAGTTAGTTTCTTTATATCTCCATTTTTTTATATCAATACAAATTATCTTTTCCTCTAATTTAGAGACCTTCCTACTCAAGATTTACATTGTGTTCATTGACTTACCCTAATTATACTCATTAATACCCTCCACATTAATGGAATTTTATAGTTTCATCACATTATATTTGAGAGTTTAATTATCCTTCATCAACCTCTTAGTTAAGTTTCTATGCCACAATATATCTATTTTCACAAAGTAATTATTTCCTGGATATTGTTAATGTGTGTAGTAAAGATTATCCTTTTGTCTCTCCCTAATATATTATCCAAATCCTTTCTTTAAAATTTAGGAATTATAGTCTATTTAAAAATATTATCCACCTCATCATATATTTCCCCACCACATTTTAAATCTCCCTTTCTATAGAGGAGAGGTTATAATGTGCTTTACTATCCATAATTTTCTCTTTGCTAGGTACCATGAATTGATTAATAACTTCGTCTTTATTTTTAATTACATGAGATGTATATTAATTTTGTAATTTTAATTGAATGGACATAAACCTCATAATTTTATCATAACCCTTATCCTATTATTTTGAATAGGGGAAGACCTTTATTTCTTGATAGTAACCATATTGATGATAAGACTTGTCCAAATCGCTTGGTTTATATTATAAAAATACATTATAAAAATCAATGCTTGATGAAGAGGAAACATGTTTTTTTGGTCTTAAAACTCCAATATATAATTTTATAGCAAGAGAATAAAATAAAATGGAATGTCAATCAATTTATTATGGTGTAAATTATTGACAAATGTAAAGTGGGATGAGTGTGCACACTTTAATCTACCTTTCAAGGTTATATACCTCACCAAATTGATAAGTTTTTCTTTACCTCTCAAAAAAAAATTGTTATTCATTTTTGTCTATTTCAAGTTTATAAAAATTAATACGAACAAATTTCATACTTATGAACATAACAGTAAAATATTTTGAGAGGGTAAAGGAGACTCCCTTGGTAGTCACAACTTGAACCAAATAAGAATTAGTGAATTCTATTTAAATGTGGTGATCAAATCACCTAATTATTTCAACAAAAGTGGAATATTTCCTTGATATAGGATTATCCAAACCATGTTATTCTTATTCATCATTTATATTAATAAAGGCTCAATTTGACACCTATTTCCATGCATTTCACACTTTAAATTAAAGACTCTTGTGGTAATAGTATACGCAGGAATGGTTTCAATAGACAAACAAGATACCAATCTCATCATCTCAAAAAAAAACATACCAATCATGGAGAATTTTTATCACATGACGGGTGGTGATGTCATAAGTATCATATGATTATGAAATGTAGCATGTTTAGATTCATTATCCCTCCTTATCCTTCTAAAATTCATACAAAGGGAAAATCCATCAAAATAAATTAGGAGGTGAATTTTCAAAATGGGAAACCTTTGAATGCAAGAATATGATTGTGGGATCAATTTGTGACCCACTCATAATGCAACTATTGAATTAGATGATCTAAGAGGACAAAGGGATTATATAGCACATGGGATGAATGTAACTCCATTTTAGTATTTTGTTGGGGATACAAGGGCCAAATAATTTCCATAATGTTTAGTGGGGTGAACAATATTTGTTACCACTAGAGGTTCAATTGATCTTTTATCTAATTTAAAACTATCTAATTTTGTGGGCTTGTTGAAACCATAGGTTTACTATCTTATTTCATAATATATGGTAATTATAATCTATCGAGTAGGACATAGTATCATAAAAATTGTAAAATAGAGGGAAAGAGTAAGGTATAAAAGGGATGATTCTTTGATTGATATCATTTATTCTAGTGCTAATAAATATAAATCATGGTTGGATGTAATTATATCACTATGCATAAATTTTAGCTATTACACATCTTTAATAACTCAATGATCAAGACTCAAAGTAAAAAAGTGAACATACAATTCAAAATATCTATCAAAAGAAATAAAATACACAAGCATGTAACTAATTCACACAATGACTTAATGAAAACTTCAAAATAAATAGAATGATAATTCAAAACCAACCAAATTAGTTATTACATAATCTAATTGTATATTCACTTATAAATTCAACATTCAAACAAATTCTTAGCATATATTTATTATCTTAACTCAATATCCTCTGGTAGATAATCATGATAAAAAAAAGAGACAGACAGGTGTAATCCAATTATAGTAGAGTTTTATAGAAAAAATAGTCAACCCTTTACAATGGTAAGTGTTGTTGTTTATATAGGCAAGGCAGTCAAACCCAATGCCTTGATTCACAACTAAAATTTAATGGATTAATGCCCAAAATTAAATGTGGTAGTTTATTACATATTAGATTCTTGAAATACCACATCAAGAAAGGATAAAAACAAGTCATGGCATAATTCCCAAATTATAGCCACTTTTAGGATAAAAGGAGATGCAGTCTGCACTACATTTCAAGATCCAATTATCCAATGTTTACTAACATTTAATTATTTTCCATAAATTAATCAATGGCCCAAATAGGAAAAATGACATAATTTGTATTAGAATCCCAATGATGGATCAACAAGTTCATCCTTTATTTTGTCCATTCCTAATTTCCACATGCTTATATCTATGACAACAAAGTCTCTTCTAGATGCACCTTTTTTCCATTAAATGTCAGTGACATGATATCATTGGAAAAATTAATTATTCCAATCTATAAATATTAAATCTCATACTATATAAATATTTCAAAATCTCATATACCCCTTGATCTAGATTCACCTTTTATCTACTCTAACTCTCGCTTAGTTCTACCAATGGTGTTGTGGGACTAAATCTTGATGTAAGATCTTATAAAACTGATTCTATGATTTGGTTGGCCTAAAAAATTCTTGGGTTCATAGATTATATCCATCTTATTTCCTTTGACTATGTATTCCATATACCAATAAAATTCTCCCATGCTTGTAAATATATTGCTCATGATTTTGTTATTTCCTCTTCTCTATCTCAATATGTCATTCGACATCTAGATTCATATGCTTTGTAGCTTTATTGTGTTTTCTATAGTTCATTATTTATATTGTCTCATGACTTATTGAAAATTACCTAATTAATTATATTATACTATGGCATGTACCAAAAACATAACCAAATCTCTCTAAACACTATGTTGCTTCTTTAGTCTCTTTTTTTGATAGTTTGATTATTCTTAATTTTGCTTTGTGGTTAGTCCTAATTATTTTAATAAAATTTGTTGATTAGTTATGCTATAATAATTTACTATATATATATATATATATATATATATATATGTCTTTTTTCACTCCTCTTTTAATCTTTTTAGTTAGCCACACCATTAATCTATGCATTTAATTGTGCTTAATAAATTATACTCAAGAATATAGTCAAACTGTCACCTATCCATCATTTCTCTTCCTTGCTTAGTCATAAAATTTAATATCACTATATGATGACACCATATTCTTCCATAGGGTGATGTTAGGTGTCATGTTTTTTTATCTTTGACTATCAAACTATGGATGCATGTGATTTTGATACTTATTGCAATATAACTTTTGGGGAGGTCTTTCAGGCTTCATAATTGGGTTTATACACCTTCCACATGCCAAGTCCATATTATTATTTTACCATGTGGAATGATCTAAAGACTATAAGAGATCACCAATTGAATAATTTATGTTTTATTTATTCCACATTATAGCTCCCAAAATGGTGCTAGGTGGCATCATCATAGAGCATAGGGTCTTCATGTCTTTACTATGGGTCTTATTTCTTCTACCAGTTGAGTCTTTGAGATTGTGCCATGCGATAAAATATCTTGACTTCTAGGATATCTAAACTATTATGTGTTTTATATATTCCAAAAACTAAGTCCCAATATCACACTATGTGGCATGATCTTAGGACTCTAGGAGATTATCACTCAACTGCTTTGTTCTTACCCTTTTAAACTCTAACTCCATGAGATGCAACCTTGTGTTGTAATCCTAGGACTTAAAATCTTTAACATGTATCCATTTTTACAAGAATTTATCTACTCTAATTTCAATGAGATCATGCCATGTGGTATGATCTCAAGGTTCCTATATATTTAACACTTATTCATTTTGTTGATCCTCAACTACACCCTATTCCTAAAATGGGGACCCTCCTATTTTGGTTTTTCTAAAATGCCTAAAATGCCAAGCTTGCTAAGTCATTTATCCACATATAAAAATGATTTAATACTTCCTAGTAATTTCTTGGTTAGATATTCATTTTTAAATGTAGATTAACATTTATAAACATTTGATTTATTACAAGTCACTTCAATTTCCTTTCAACATGATGAATTATTAACCATGAAATGATTCGAAATGTACAGATAGGCCTTTGTCAAAAGTGTTCTACATAGTTTTTGAATGAGCATGAACATAATAGATTTAACCAAATCCTATTGGATTGTCCTTAAATTCTATTTAAATCATTTACTTACGTATTATTTCTTTAAATTAGATTTATTTTGCTTATGATGGGATTTGGCATTTCCTAAATTCTAACCTAACTTCTCATATGACTTCATAGGATTTCAAAGTTAAAGTAATAGTTTGAGATGCCTTAAAATATTTCAAATTTAATATTGTAACATAAATAATATATATTCCTACCCTACCAAATTTTATAATTCCTTAATGATTCATCACTCTATCCATGACACTTGGAATGAATCTATGAAGCCCATGAACCATATGGTGCCATCCTGAGAGCTCTTGAAGGAGTTAGCCATTAGAGTTAAAATACATAGGATACTTACCAATATCTTATCCCATTTGATGAAGCCCATTCAATCCAAGTCACCACATGCCATACTAAAATCTTATAGGCATAAAATATACTACCATGTGTCTTCACTATATCCATCTAAACTTGAGCAACCTTCTGAAGTGATGCATATTTCATTTAGACTTAGTCAAGATTGACGCATATCAAGACCATGTCACATATGATCTAAATCTCATGAGATCCTTTTAAATGAACACATGGATGTACCTTAGCCACATGATCAAGGATCAATGGTATTTAGTTATCAAAACCCCTTTTAAGAATGATAAGTGGTAGAAGAACAAAAAGAAGCTCAAAAAAATAATGTGTGTCCCCTTCAGACCCATGTGATGATGACACTTATCATGCTAACATTGCTTCTATCTAAATAACCACTTGATAACCTCTAAAGGCCCATCAAAGTGATGCATTTCCCCACTGAACCCATAATATGATGCCATGTGTCATTCCCATGAAGCTTCATCCTCAAACCAACTAGATCATATTTAAGATTGACATGCAGCTCCACCTAAGCCATACATTCAAAGGAAAGTCACTAAAATCTACTCAGATACCTTCCAAAGTTGACACCTATCAAATCAAGGTCATTATTTCCTATGAGAGATCCACTTAGCAAAGAATAAGCCCTAATTTACTATAAAAACAACACATGACACTCCTAAAACCAATCAAAACTAAAGGGCCCCACCCAAGAGCTTGCCTTGAATAAAGGAATACCACATGGTAGGGTAAAAATAACTCACCATATTAAGTTACATCTAGAGATCTTGAGAGCAATCAAAAAATGCCATACATCCAATTTAAGATGACTAAGTAGCCTAGTCACTTTTAGGTCCCATGAGCACCTATCTGTATCTTAGGTGGCATGAAACATGACATAAGGTGGAAAAATTTAGTTTCAAAGATAAAATTGATGGCAAATAAAAAGAAAATAAATGATAAATTTGAATTTTAAGGTAATTAAATTCCAAAATTAATAGTGTAAAGTGTTTTAAATGCGAAGGTGATGAGCTTATCATTAATGTGGCATGAACTAGGATTACCATCAAACCTAACATTAATCGAATCAATCTACAAAATGCTTCCCAAATTGATTATTACTAGCTATACTTACATTTTAAAGCCTTAAACATTTGTTCACTTTGATATCTACATTCTCAAAGTTTAACCAAGATTGATCTCTTCATGGATTGCACCTAGGCTATCATTATTGGAGCTCTAGAGTTGTAAATAAGTACAAAAAAATTCCAATTACTACCTATAGACACTAAAAAAATGGCACAAGAAGGACCTTCCACTTTTGGTAATGAAATTTCATTCAAAAATGATGATTTCTTATTTTAGTATGGCAATTCAATCATTTTTAAGGACATAGAGTTCCTCTTTGAGGCCATAAACATAGGGGACAAGCACTATAGTAGTGTATATTAAGATGTTGATGAATCTAAGGATATTGATGATTTTAATACCATACCCCACATCATTCAACTCACTTTTGACATCCTAGCAATATAAGCTACTGGTCTCCACAAAGCTGTAACAAAACTAGAGGTCATGCCTTATGCTAACCTAGTATATGACATCTTTAAGATGTCAAAGTGTAAGGATGGATTTATTACATCCATAAATCATGGGCTCCTAATTTCCTTAATCATCAGGCCTAGCTTTGAAAATTAATATGAACTACCTCTACCATAAGTGGAATATAACCAAAGCATCATAAAAAATTGGTATGAGGTGCACTCTTTAGATAATTTCCTAGCCTCATGAGTAACTGACCCAAAGGGGATTGTCTACATGAATGACCAGGGGGATCTACCTATTCATAAATTTAATAAAGGATTAAATATTGGCTTAACCTTACTAAATAGGGTATTTGGTAATGCGCATATTGGATATGCATACATGAGGACTATCCCACTATTGCAACTAATTCTAGAGGATCAATATCTTCCCCCACTTAGTGATATTATTAGTGAGAATTTGGTTACTAATATGAATGACACATGCAAGAATGGGGATCCATTATTTATGATGTTTTATTTATTAAATGCCATATGTGTGACTACATAGTTAGGGCCAAACACATGGTCTCTTGAGAGGCAATAAGTTGTACCCAAATCATTCTCTAAATTTCATATCGACCAATTTATGTGAAATATAAATATAATATAAAATTATTTATATCCCTTATCTATAAATCAGTCATATAATTCAAAATTCAAAGGGTACCATTGGAAGTTAAGTAGGCACTAAGAGACATAGGTAACTTTGGCTCTACCCTGATTGTACAATCATCCAAGTAGAAAGGGTAATGATAGCTCCCCTTAGGATACCAAGGCATGTGAAAATGAAGTTGGAATAAGAGTAAATAACATACCAAATTCTCCATGGAATTTATGGCCTCTTTAAGAGGAAGAAGAAGACCCAAGGCTCCTTATTAATTGGGGAGGGCCAATATAAAGTTATGGAAATATGTAATAGTGGTAGCGAGGTATAGGGACTCATACCTATTTCTCAAGGATAATTATATAATTTGGGACCTAAAATAAGTTATTTTGAAACACCTCACCAAGTTTAAAATAGATGTGGCTTTAGAATACAAGTATCAAGATGAGGTACACAACTGGATATACCTCAATGCAATGAATGATGAGGTAGTCCTAAGAAATGTTGCAAGGAAGAATATACCACTTAAACTAAGGCTCAAATGATAAAGGAGGAAAGAATAAAGTAAAGCCTCATCTCCCACCCACTCATGAGAGCATGTTAAATGTGGATTATGAGGACAAATAAGAAGAATAAGAGTGTGACACTCCTCTCATTACAAATAGACCCTATAGGCTCCCACTTTAGGCTACTCCAAATGGGAAAGACATGACTCTAATTTATAAGTGAGGAGATTCATGTAGAAAAACTATCCCCTCACAAGAACCTATAATATCCATTATATTTATTGAGGAAGCTACCATAGAAAACTTTTTCCAGCCAGGTCCTAATGTTATTGATCTTGTTGAAGGGAAGAAGGAGTTGAGATCTCATTAGAATGAATATAAGAACTAGATGGGAGAACTATTGAGAAAGTTACACAATGAAGAGAACCCATATGACTAAAATGAAAGGATAAATATCCCCTACATTAGCCTCCCAATATTCCTTTGTAAGTAAAGCACCATTGTCTTCTTTTCCAATCACTAGTACATTTACAACTACTCTTGATTTTTTTGCTTCTCACACTTCTAGGTTCACATCCCCCACCACTACTTCCTTTGGAGGTACCATTCCCTAATTCATATCCTATGCTACTATCAACATTCCATCTTCACCAAGTTCCCAAATCACTCATGTTAACCAAGCTATGGCTTCTACCCCTCTCAAGCTACCAATACTAGTGCATCACTTGCCCTTGGATCCATTATATCCACCAAACCACTTAAAATCATTCTAAAATATTTCACCTAGTAGAGGATACTTTGCCCAACCACAACCACCAAAATTATTAGGCCCTCAACACTACCCTCATTTATACTCAACATGGGTCTTTTCAAGTCCTTATTTGATCCACTTAGCCAATTAGACCCTATCAATTTATATATCTAGTTGCAACATTAACTTCTTCCTCTTCTTAGGCACTCCCATTGCAACTAGCTCCCACACAACCAATATATATAGTCACCCCAAATGTAGTGAGAACATGATACACACAATAAGGAAAGGGAGGCCTTAGGCAAGCCAAGCTCCAACCCAAATTGGGATGAGGTTTGACCCACCATTGGCACCATGAAGAGGGTAGTTCAGAGATAGGTGGAGAAACCACTGTTAGGCTTGACTATGATATATGAGAATGAAGAGACACTATTAAATTTGAAAAATAAGAGGAAGGATGGCCTTGGAGAGATGCAAAAGTATGCAAAGGATCTTATATCTATATTTCAAGCACATGCAAAATTTACTATTACCTTGATGAAGGGGATGCAAAAAGAGTTAAAGAGGCTAAAAGAGAAAACATTGCCCACTATGATATAGGGAACTTTGATTTTAATAATCAATGTTGTGATCAATTTTTTCAACCTCTACAAAGTTATGAAGAAGAGATAAGTAGATAGGATCAAACAAGCCAAGGTGGTCATGAAGCTTGACCAAATTCTTACAATATATGATACTAAGTTAGAAAACTTGGAGAGAGTGGAAAAATCAAAAAAATCCTAACCTTAAAGTTTTTCCTCTTAAAGACATAATACCTCTACAAACCATCCTCATGAATAGGAGGAGGATTCTGAAGACATGGTTTGATCAACACAAGGATGAAAACACATATTTTGAGAAAATTGAGTTGAAGATACCCCACTTACTAAAGGATGTCATGATTACTAGAGTGACAAATCCTGATAGCTCCTTCATGGATGACCAAGAGTTTAGGTAACAAATGAAGGTCTTCATCTCTCAATTCTAATAGGAAGTAGTAAGTGACAAGATAGCTATAGAGGTGATAGACATTGTGGCATTTTCTAATAAAAGGTTATAGAAGGTAAAATCAATAGAAAAATCACTTAGGATAGTACTCACAAAGCATGTCAAGCTAGTCCAAGACATACTTGATTTGTTTAGGCCCATGATTCTAGACTTTCATCAAATATATAAAGACTACTAGGCATGTACTAAAGCATGGACCTAGGAAGCATAAGTAGAAAAAATAATAATATCAACAAGTATCTCAATTTCCTCTAGGCCCTTATGGATATTCTATTATGTTTTACACTTTAAATATAGAATATTCCATTATAGTATGGAATTTTAAGCCACTTGGTTGTATATTGGGTGCCTTTTGTAGGCCCACTCAAACATTTCTTAGGAATTTTGAGCCTATAAATATGGGTGTCCCCCTCATTTGAAAAATTAGAAACATTTATTAACCATAATCAATACAAGAGAGCCAAAGAATTTACAAGATTATCTATAGTGCTTAACTATTTGTTTTTGTGTTGTTGTTCCTCAAGATTTAATGTCTAATTATTTCTTTTATGAAAATTAATCTAAAAATTACATTTTATACATGTATCTATTATTTTGAGCTTAACGCTAGGATGACTAATTTGATAGTATAGTTGCTTTATTTTCTCTCATTTTCAACCAGATTTGCAATTTACTATGAGTGAGTTATCTTTATGTAAATTATGTTGTTAAATACATGAATTCTCTTTCCTTGATTCTTCAATTGCATTTATTTATCTTTGACCAATATGCTAAGGTTGGTATATGATGTTTTCACATATTTGTCTTAAAAGTTAGTAGAATTGGCATCTTCAGTCATCTTAAGCACAATATCTTTTCTTCCCTACCCTAATCTCTTTGGGATCCACCCATGTCTCACCTTAGCTTACATCAGGATATATATATATATATATATATATATATATATATATATATATATATATATATATATATATATATCCATTTTTCATTTACATTTTGGGAAATAATTATCAAACATTAAGATAATTCAGAAATATTAACTAGAAATCATGTCACTACATAACATCTATTATCCCTATAATAGGATCTACTTGTAGATTTTGAAGTGATGATCACATCTCTATTATTTGTGTTATTCCAAGCAATGGTTATATAAACAACTCAAGCCCCAAGTCATTCCAATATATATATATATATATATCCATTTTTCATTTACATTTTGGGAAATAATTATCAAACATTAAGATAATTCAGAAATATTAAGTAGAAATCATGTCACTACATAACATGTGTTATCCCTATAATAGGATCTACTTGCAGACTTTGAAGTGATGATCACATCTCTATTATTTATGTTATTCCAAGCAATGGTTATATAAACAACTCAATCCCCAAGTCATTCCAATACTTTAAATTGATTTTTTTACTTTCCCCTTATTACCTAGTGACATAGGGAACACTAAATGTGCATTAACAAAATTTTACACAAATATATCTACTCTTTTTCACTTTTGATGATCTTTGAATTATTGATGATGCCACATGTTACCTTTGTGATAAATCTCATGATAGAGGACTATGATGTATGAATCAACCCTTTGAGTCCTTATTTCCTATCAAGATGCCATGTAGCATCATCACAAGCCTTTGGACCTTACATCTTATATGGACTATCATCAACCATTCACTTCCTTACTCTTTGATATCATTACATATGACATGATATCAAGGATTCAAGCCTCAATTTTAATATAGACTTTGGATCTACTCAAATAACACAATCTATGGACATATGAATATCTTGCATAAGCTTAGGAGATTAGGAAATTTAACTATTGACTATAACCCTCCAAGGTTCACGTGCCCAAGATCTGGCCATGTGTTGTAATATCATAACTTCAAGGCTTAAAAGACAATGATTTTTAAATGAGAAACTTCCCACTAACCAAAACACTTGGGATTTTGATATTTGGTGAAGATCAATGGCTTATAATAATTTAGAAGACATCTATGAAAAAATACAAGGTAAAATTTAGTCTAGAAACCATTATTAATTTATTGATGAAACCAAAATGAAGTCTTGACAAATAAATGAAGGAAACCCTAATTTAAATGAAAATTTGACTAGATAAACATCAATTTAAATGGAATAAATCTATTTAAAAATATAAATTAATACTTAAACCTAGATAATATGACCATTTAAATTATATTTTGAACTAGATATGTATGAATGACAATCATAATTCAATCTAAATAGTTCAATAATGAAGTCTAAGGTTAAATGAAATAAGGTACTAAAACTAATCCCTTTCAAATTTAACCTCTAGAAAATGTTGCATTAATGTTTAAAGATCAGATTTTTAAAGTTAGATCTTTAAGGGTAAATTGAATTAAATAGATCAATACTTTAAGAATTAAGTTAAGAATCTTCACCAAATGAAAATAACAATAAAATGAACACATGAATCACCACTTTAACTATGATTATCAAGATTATGTAAATTATATAACCCAATGATAAATAAAAATTTTAATCACTCAAGGAAACTTAGAAAGGCCAATCTTCCATTATTTGAATTCTAAACAAGATTGTCTAATCATTATGAACAAATGGTTAACTAAAGATTATTTAATTTCATCAAACATGTCCATAAGTTTGGAACCTTAATATGGTAACCTATATCAAGTAATCTATACATCACTCATAAATGTGACCATGTAAATAAGGAATAATAGAAGAAAGAAACAAGTGTGTTAAATCAAGAGGGTCTCCATTGGAGATTTATAGTACGGGGTGTATTACACCCAATAATGACAAGTTATACATATTATACATCATGGGCCAAAATATTTTTAATAAAGAGATCTCAATATCATAACCTATGTTTAATATTTTATCTATAAGCATTGGTTTACTGATGGATAAGTTTTGAAACATCTATTAGAAGAGGCTAAGAATACCACCATTATTTAATATCATTAAAATTAACTCCTTTATTAACAACTAATCATAAACTTTATTTCCTTTTTTATAAACATTTTATATATGAAGGCCCTAAAAATGTTGTAGAGAACTTATTGCATCACTAATCATGTTCCTTATGATCCAACTAGGCATATACTTCTTATCTAAAATACATTATGTCGATAGTCACCTTTAATAATAATATGATTGACCCCTAAAATCCCTAGGCATTTGAATACCCCATAAGGTTGTGTTCACCTTTACTAGGTGAATAGTTTGGATTCCCAAGTTACCCATATAAGATGCCACTTATTTCCCCTCAATTTTTATTAGAATTTCCCCTCCTCTATATTTCACAATATTTACCTTAGAGGATCCATAGAATTTGACATCTTTTTTATGGATCTTCCCTTCACCATGTTTAAAATTCTCCTCAAATGTTGATTCCATTTGGATATATTTATGATTTCATTAACCATGATTTTATCTTTATCCTTGATTTTTATAAACTAATAATTCTAATTTCCAAATATAAATATGCCATATATACCTTCTATCCACATGAGATTTGATGTACATCAAAAAAGTTCTCCATTGGGTTGATCTAAGTGATTAGATCATTCCCATTAAAATTATGCATTTCCAGATTTTTTATATGTTTTATGCTCCTAAAAGGGAACCAACTAAAGGAAAAATGTAAGGTGTAATAGGGTTTACATTGGGTTAACTAAGAGATCCAAATTACATGGTTTGAATATTAATGAATTGTGTGATTTGTAAATTTTAGATTCAAAATAAAATTTTGACTTAATCACTACCCAAACTCATCCAATCGATGATAAAATTTTTCCATGTCTCCTTTAATATCCATATCATACTATATGTTTTTTACATTGAACTTAATCTTGCTCACTTTGTTATATGTTAAAGAAAACTTGGACTAAAGACCCAATCATTCCTATATTTGAGTCCATCTTCTCTTTTTTAGGGTTTTTTCTCAAATTTTTAGACCCATTTTATCTATCCCTATTGGGAATTCCTACTATATAAATTCTTAAAAATTAATAGTTTATTTTCACCTTGACCAAACTTTTATAGAACAATTTCAAACTTAGGTAGCCTCAAATCCAAAAAATTTAAGAACAAACCTCACTATAATTTTTATAGCTTTATAACTATGTAAATAAAGTGGAAATTTTATAAAACTATGGTTTTTATAGAGAATTTAGTAAAAAAAACTAAAATTGCAATAACTCTCTTAAAAATAGGCACTGAACATAATATTTTTAGTATAAATGCCTAAAATAATTCTTCAACTTCAATAAAAATAATTGTAGAAAAATTCACAATAGTTTATGAGATATAGGTGATTCTTAAAAATTAGGGTTTTGACCACATGTTTTCCCAAAATTAAACCTCTAATACCAATTGTAATGAAATTATTACAACACAAAAGTATAATAAAAATAATAGATCATAATATTTTTAAAATAAGAATAAATTCATGAATAATATGACTAAGCCACTTTGAGGGTGAAACCTCCACAACCTTAAAATAATAATATAATTCATAATATTATGATATAGTACTAATCACTACCTCATATATATATACCCTGATTATGTTATGCAAATACCAAAGACCAATGCTAATAATACTATGAAGTCATAGAAAGGATCATATGACTGAATTAAAGGTTAATATATCTATAATTCAGTCACACATATCCTGATACATGATAAAGGTTAAGGGCATGCCTGGTAATAAGGATCTTATATCATTATCAAATGGATAAAGACATAAAAATGAAGCACTATCACTATTGCATGAAATACTAATGTGTCTTGGAAAATGTTCTAAAATATTTTAAAAAATTATTAAAGATATATATTAAAATATGAAGGCTATAAATTTATATAATAAGAATAACATGATACACTACAAGATACAGATATTAATATTATACCATGTAGATGTAAACACTTGAAATAATGATATAATAAAATTGCATCTAAAATTTATATTGAACAAAAAAATATCTTTATCTATTAAAATAAATATATTACACCTAAATAATAAAAAATATAATAATTTATATAATAAATGGATAAGGTTTGAATAATTTGGGTCTAAAAAATTACATGAAGAAACACATAAGTAATCACAATTTTCGCAAGCATATTAAGGTTTGAAATTTTTTTTCTAGAAATATAATAATGACCCATGGCTTCAAATCAAGTAAAGATAACCTAGGTATAATGGACATAAGAGTATGAAACATAATACACACTATAAAAATTAGATGAATTCAAATGTAGCATTATTTGTAAAAACATCTGACCCTAAGGGAGGAAATACACCAAACAATCCTATGGAAATTTATATATATCACAACATAAAACAATATATAAACCTATAAGGATGTAGAAGAGCATGATCTCACAAAAATGTATTATAAATCAATGAATTTCAATCAAATTATAAAAAAATATCCATAAAAAATAAAGTAGACCTAAATAAATAGAAAAATAATAAATCATACCTAGTTAATTTTCTAAAATCTAAAAAATAAAAGGAAAAAAAGGGGTTTATAAAACTACATTGAATTCAAAAACATGCCAAAACAGCAAGATGAATCTAACCCATAAAAGGTAGAGTAAATAGAGAACCTTCCTAGAACCACCAAGTTTTGTTTCTAGTTACTGAACATGTATACAATACAATTCTGAGAAGTTTTAGGAAGGCATCAATAAATTAATTATGACTATGTTCATCAAATTCATGGCTACAAAAACCTCTCTCAATTTTTATAAATTTCATGTTGATTACTTTAAAATTATAATTATTCTACAAACGCTAATTGGGTAGTTAAACTTAAAAATGGTAATAAAAATGATGTGTTAGGGGACATGTGCCAAGTATTCATGAGGTTTTTAAGTAATATCTAATTATTATGGTCCTCAATGATATATAATATTGAAAACAAAGTTCTAATAGATGTAATAATTATTTACCCCAAAAAGCAATTATCTATATATCAATTTGAAAATAAATGCTAGATGTTCTTTATATATATATATATATATGCAATAAAAATCATGTATATTTATACATATTTTAAATCTAAATAAGGACTCTATTTTGAATGCAAAATGGCCTTAACTGGTAAAAATAAAAGAAACACAAGACTGTAAAATATTTTATCTTATTTTGGATAAGTTAAACTTAATAATATATAACTAATATGTATTGTTTAGATTTTTATGTATTACAATTAAGCATAAATCTAAATGTAAAAGGTAGAAATATATTTGACACTTACACTTATGGAAAGTTTTAAGAGAGATAATATACATAATGTTTTACTATTTTTTATAAGTCTAAGACTAATTGTAGGTGGTAGTGAAGGTTGGAAACTAAAT